>CM048751.1:208875740-209313240 GCA_026315105.1 Locusta migratoria
CGGACGGCGGCAGTCGGCAACGACGAATTGCGCACGCATATCAAAAACATCTGACGTCACACCTAAGCGCGCGAGCCCTCGTAAACAGAGTTTGGCTTCAGTCGTAGCGAGCCAGGGTGTGCATCGGACAATAAAAAGTGCCAAGATCCCCCTTGAAAAGGTCCTCCGCAGTCGGGGACCAAATGTTGGGTTTCCATAATAAATCCACAAGACCACGGCATAATAGCCCGTAATTTTTTAGAATTCTTGACCATTTCGACCGTGAAAGTTTACATTTTACAATGAAACAGGCCTGTCGTAATTAATAAATAATTTTTCATATAGCAGCATCTTTGATACAGAAAAATCTCTTACAATATTGTTATATGACATATAAGGCGCAGCGGGCCCAGATGAATACAATTTAAGTAACTTATGATAAGGACAACACTCACAGCAATGCCCGAAGGATGATACGAGCCTCCGGCTGACGCTGCCGCGCAATCCGCGGCATGGCACCCATTCCCACGCGGCTATGGTGATTGTACAAGTTGTACAGGGTGTTACAAAAAGGTACGGCCAAACTTTCAGGAAACATTCCTTACACACAAATAAAGAAAATATGTTATGTGGACATGTGTCCTGAAACGCTTAATTTCCATGTTAGACCTAATTTTATTACTTGAAATCACATTAATAATGGAATGGAAACACACAGCAACAGAACGTACCAGCGTGACTTCAAACACTTTGTTACAGGAAATGTTCAAAATGAACTCCGTTAGCGACGATACATGAATCCACCCTCCTTCGCATGGAATCCCTGATGCGCTGATGCAGCCCTAGAGAATGGCGTATTGTATCACATCCATACACAATAAAAGCACGAAGAGTCTCTACATTTGGTACCGGGGTTGCGCAGACAAGAGCTTTCAAATTCCCCCATAAATGAAAGTCAAGAGGGCTGAGATCAGGAGAGCGTGGAGGCCATGGAACTGGTCCATCTCTACCAATCCATCGGTCACCGAATCTGTTGTTGAGAAGCGTACGTACACGTCGACTGAAAGTCAACATTACCTTCCTTCAATTGGGCCAACTGGTGGTGAATCGAGGAAGTACAGTACATACCAACGAAACAAGTGGGTATTTTGACAATTGTCTGCACGAATTATTTCAATTTACATTTAAAGAGAAATACCAAAATGAGCTCTAACATGGAAATTAGGCGTTTCGGGACACATGCCAAGATAACATATTTTCTTTATTTGTGTGTGAGGAATGTTTCCTGAAAGTTTGGCCTTACCTTTTTGGAACACCCTGTTTACACCTTTTCGTTCAAAATTTTAAAATGTTTGTTAAGCTTATGGGACTTAACTACGGGGTCATCAGTCCCTAAACTTACAAACTACTTATTAACTACTTACGAACTAGGACGACACAAATATCCATGCCCGAGGGGGGATTCGAACCCTCGACCGTAGGGGCCGTGCAGACCGTGACTGGAGCGCCTCAGTCCCCTCGGCCACTGCGGCCGGCCACCTTTTCGTTCCCTATATTTCACCTCTGCTACCTTCAGGAATTTGAAACACTATATTCCAGCCAATATTGCGAAACCTTCCTCCGAATCTGGGATCGTAGCCAAGCGAAACACTGGCATGCGCATTTCGCAACCGAATACAGCAATCACCCTCAATTTTGTATTTGTCCGCCGCAGCAAGTAACGGAATGTTGCAACACCGGCGACTGTGCATTCACAATGCTGCGCGACCGTAATACAATTTTCAATAAAAACGGTTGCGTTCCGGAGTTGATGCCAGGAAAAAAAAAAAAAAAAAAAAAAAAAAAAAATAACAGGGAAGAGTGAGTGTGGAGGGGTGGAGGTTGGCAGGAGAGATGAAATAATGGGTGGAGGTCGGATGCAGTCGGTTACGGCCCGTAATCGCCGGTTTATTGTGCCGCCGGCCGGCTGTCGGGAAGCGACGTGAAATTGGACGCGAGGTGACGGCGCCGCACCGCATCCGCCATTTGTTTGTGCCACGCAGAAATATTAGGCCTAATGACGCGGGTTCGCTTCCCGTCGGCGCCCCCGTCACTCTGCCAGCGGACGCGCGGCTCGTATCTTTTCATAACCGGCTCGTTAATTTGAGCGCAGCCGAACCGGCGCGCCGCTATTACGATATTACGCGCGGCCGGCGCTAAATTGGCGTAATTCATCTGCGCGAAATACAACGCGAATCGGCCACGTTAATCGCGGCAGTAAAACTCTCTGGTGACGTCACCTGGCGTGCGCGCCCACTCCCTGGCTTGCTCGCTCGCGAGTGGACCGCGGATTCCCGCTGTGTGCTACTGATACGGGGCCGATTGTGCTGCGGTCGCTGGCGGAAGCCCGACTAGTCCAGTATGCTGATGCAATGGCGCCTGCAACGCATGGGTGGGATAAGGCGTTCTAATACTTTTTGTTAGTGAAATGGCAGTATTTTCCGCGATATTTTGTTAATTACATACGACGTACGTGCTACGTCTACATGGGATACTCTGCAAATCACATTTAAGTGCCTGGCAGAGGGTTCATCGAACCACCGTTATACTATTTTATCTCCCATTCAATGTTTCCAGATGCCAGAGAGAGATAATACCTAGAGTCTCCCAAAAATGTACCTAAGTTTTCCCTACTTTCTCCCTACCACCTAAATGATGCCCCTACATCAGGGTTGCGCCAGGATTTGGGTCTGGGAGGGACTGAATCCAGGAGCCCGGCCAGCAGAGGTTAACCAGTTGATTAATGTGACATGTTGCAATTTTGAATAAATAAATTTTGGCATCATGCTTCACTTGCTTGATCGTTACCTATTGCCCTGTAAAAAGACGATTACTGATTTATCGAGCCGCGGTGGAGTAGCCGAGCGGTCTAAAGCGTCTCGCTGCGGAGCGCGCGGTTGCTCGCCGTGGAGGTTCGAGTCCTCCCTGGGGCATGGGTGTGTGTGTTTGTCCGTAGGTTAGTTTACCTACGTTTAAGTAGTTTGTAATCTACGGACTGATGACCACGCAGTTTGGTCCGATAGATTTACAAACATTTGATTTATCGATCGAACAAGGGCACATCAAGAACCTGGCAACCATAGAGAGAAACACCATTAATTAGTTTCCCCAAATATGCCGCTAATTCCGAGTGCACTGTTACACGGGGATAACTGATTTATTGACCGCACAAGGATACATCAAGACACTATCAACCATAGAGTAGGAACAGTAGTTATTATTTAGTTCACAGTCAGCAAAAAAAAAAAAATGAAGTTTGTCACTCTACATGATTCGATTTTTAAAGAGTAATGCTATGTTCACAACGAATATCTAGCGCTTTGTTCATTATAACATTGGCTGCCGCAAATCTTTTAGCGTTTTCTTGTCAGCATCTCCTCATTTGCAAGTACTTACTAGTATATCGTCCTGTCGTAAATAAATAACAGTGTAGTGAAGGTAATAAAACGTGTTTTACTCATGGAAACTATGACTTTTTCTTGTGATGACATTTTCTAACATTATTTCCAAACTAACTCTCCATTCCACTGATATACATTGAAATCATCGTAATTCCCATCAATTTTAATGTGTCTGAAACTAGATTTTTTCAAATTAATAATGTTTACTATTAACAGAAAACAAATATGCCGTCTAAAATATCATCGGCTACTTCAAACTTTGCCACAATTGCGTGCTAACAACTGTTCTGTTGCCAACATTACCCACTAGGCCTGTGTCGGCGACTGTAAAATTTTACCAAAGTACCTACACGTTGAGGACTTTTGGCTGAAAATTCCCTACACGATTTGAATGCTTAAAAGCACCTACATATAGGGAAAATTCCCTACGTCTGGCAACACTGCTCCCATTCCATTCTCGAAAAGCGCGCGGAAAGAATGAACACCTGAATCTCTCCGTTCGGGCTTTGATTTCTCGTATTCTATTCTGATGATAATTTCTACCTATGTAAGTGGGACTCGACAATATATTTTCGCATTCGGAGGAGAATGTTGGCGATTGTAGTTTCGTAAGTAGTCCACGCCGCAGCGATATGCGCCGTTGTTGTAATGATTCCCATCCCAGATCCTGTATCATTTCCGTAACGCCATCTCCCCTGTATCGTGACAATACGAAACGAGCTGCCCTTCTTTGGATTCTTTCGATGTCCTCCGTCTAACCTACTTGATACTGATCCCACACTGGGATGCAATACTCCATAAAAGGACGGACAAGCGTAGTGTATGCAGTTTTTTTAGTAGTTGTGTTGCATCTTTTAAGGGTTCTTCCAATAAAACGCAGTCTCTGGTCCGCCTTGCCCACGATATTATCTACGTGTTCTTTCCAATTTAAGTCAGAAGTAATTGTAATTCCAAGGTATTTTGTGGTGTTTACGGCCTTCACATTCGATTGATTTATCACGTAAACAAAGTTTAACGGAATGAAACTTTCACTCTGCGGAGTGTGCGATGATATGAAACTTCCTGGCAGATTAAAATTGTGTGCCGGAGTCGTGTCGGGGTAGCACAGTCGGTAGTGCGCACGCCCGCGAAAGGCAAAGGTCCCAGGTTCGAGTCCTGGTTCCGGCACACAATTTTAATCTGCCAGGAAGTTTCAAATTTAACGGATTTCTTTTCGTACTCGCGTGGACGACTTCACACTTCTCATTATTTAGAGTCAACTGCCAATTCTTACACCATACTGATATCTTATTCATATCGTTCTGCAGTTGGTTTTGATCTTCAGATGGTTTTACTGGACGGTAAATGACGGCGTCATCTACAAACAACCTAAGAGAGCTACTTAGATTTTCCCCTAAATCGTTTATGTAAATGAGGAACAGTAGAGGACCAATAACACTACCCTGTGGAACGCCCGAAATCACCTCTGTTTTAGTCGATGCCTTACCATCTATTACTACGAACTGTGTCCTCTCTGAGAGGAAATCCCCTATCCAGTCGCAAATTTGGGGCGATATACCGTAACAACGCAATTTGATTAAAAGCCGTTTGTGAGGTACGGTGTTAAAAGCCTTCTGGAAATCAAGGAATACGGAATCAATTTGCGAACCCTTGTCGATAGCACCCATCACTTCGTGTGAGTAAAGAGCTAGTTGTGTTTCGCATGAACGATATTTTCTAAATCCATGTTGTGTCCGTGCTGTGTCCCAGTACTGAGTTTCATTCATTTCGTGATTGTTTTTTGTCCATCTTCGCATTTTTAACAAATGTTATGACTTCTCATTCATGTAATGTTTGTACATTCGTGTGTATTCGATGTCGTTTGCAAATAAGAGCTGCCAGTTCCCAACGATCCTGCTCCCCTCTATTTCCCTTGATACAGATTAGTTACTTCTTTGCTTCCTGCAGGTATGCCTGGAAGGATGTAGATTTTCCTTTCGCATTCCTCAATATGTTCTTGTTGTTATTTTGAGGGGACTAAATAGCTAGGTCGTCAGTCTATTCCTTGAATATACATGTTCGTGCAGCATACTCTGCAGTTCCAGGAAAACCTCCTCTACATTTTAGAAGATCTGCAACAACTCGCCCTACTCACTACCTGGAACATCTTCCATATATCTAACTCACGATCATATTCTAAAGAGGAAGTAAATCTTACTATAAAGAATATGTGAGTTTTCTGAAGGATGTGAGATTATTATGTTTACATACATCGGAAGTGTATTGTTCTGTTGCAGCTGTTATTCAACAGATTAAGACAGACAGTATCAGAAGAATCAATTGAGTTTTATTTTGTTAAAGAAAACATGTTCTCAAGATTTTTTTGGTTATATTTTAATCTCTTACAACTAATAACTATGGCAACTCCAAAAAAGAGATGTGAACCTAAATCGCATCTGTCTAACTAATAATTAATACGAAACATTATGATATTTTACAGCTTATGGTAAAAATGCACACTACTAAAACCGATAGCTGCCTCGCCTTAGCAATGTTTATGTATTACAAAATTTCGCTTTATGTTGGGAGAATGAGGATTGCAGATAACGTGTTATCTTTAAGAAATAGAACTACAAAAAAAAAAAAAAAAAAAAAAAAAAAAAAAAAAAAAAAAAAAGTGTTTGTATATCTATCGGACCAAACTGCGTGGTCATCAGTCTGTAGCTTACAAACTACTTAAACCTAGGTAAACTAACCTAAGAACAACACACACACACCCATGCCCCAGGGAGGACTCGAACCTCCACGGCGAGCAACCGCGCGCTCCGCAGCGAGACGCTTTAGACCGCTCGACTACTCCACCGCGGTATAGAACTACAGAAAACGCTATTCATTTGTAACAAAAAACAGTAGTTGTATCTTACTAATGTAAATACCATTAGGCAATTCGCTTTAGATTATAGATTCTTCTATTTATTTAATACACTGTATCTGTAAAAATGTTATACTTGAATACTTAAACTGTGCATTACGAACTGTTGTTATTCTGTAACTTGTCTTCGACATTTAGAATTCCTTGTGGTTTGGTTGAACCAGTGCCACCTAGATGGCAGTGGATTGAGCCGCTAGCCGCTGAGGGGCGGAGCTAAAGTCCGGTGTGCTGTACCTAAGAGGAAGTGTGTCCAGATTGAGTTTTCGAATTCTCCCCATACCAGACAAAAAAATTCCTCAAAATGACACTATTTTGTGAAATTTTCCCCAAATAGATAAAAACTAACTTTTTCTGCAAATTAACATTTATTGTCAGTAATGGCAACTTGAAGGGGTGCAACTACGTGTTCAGGGCCATAAAATTATCCTATATATCAGAAATTATAGTACATAAAACAATATCATTAATTTATCGATAAAAACATACAGCCTGACAAGAAAAATAGAAAACCTGCTTCAAGGGTGCTGCCACATTTGCTTTCTTCATTGTTCTATTGATTTACCATTAGATGGTATAACAACTTTAGATATAGATACGAGAGCTATTAATGAGTGATAAAAGTATAATTACGGCAGTAAGTTTAATTTTTTTATTACTTAAGTTTCTAAAAATACAAATTATAAATTGTCATAACAATCACAATAGACTAATATCACAAAAATATTAAGTTACATGCTACAATGAATGAAACTGTGTGATCTGTTGGAATTACTGTACAAAAGCCAACACTGTTTCTTGTCATTTATGTTGAAATGAAATATAAGTAACATCAGTATAACCTATTTGTTATCCTAGAAACGACATGACATCAACAACGTTTTGATTTTTATACACATCTTCTGATTTACATTTCATAAGCATTTTAGTGCTTGGCTCGAATTTATTACACCCTTCGTTTTTCAGACTGTACTGCACTGTGAGTATGTGATCAGCTATGGATGTGTGCATTCTATTTCTCAGTTTGTTTTTTATTACATTCATTATGGAGAATGCTATCTCCACACTACCATTCTAGAATGGCAGGCACAAAACTCCCATCACCAACTTGCTGATGATCGAAAATTTCCGCTCTCCAGCGGCATCTTCAAAGACTGGTACTTCAGCCCAAAATGCCTCTGCTGTTGAAATAACTTCGTTCCATTGTTGGTATGGGAGAACTCGCCATTCACCCAAAGCGCTGTCAACATTGTCAGCTCTAATTAATTCTTTAAAATAAGCCATTATATCCTCCAGATCAGGGTGGACTTGGCTAGTAGCCAAGTCAGGTGAAAAACAGGAAATTTTGTCCAACAGCTTTAGATTTTTGGGAATTATTTTCTCAATTCCTTAGAATAATTCACAAAGAAAAGACACACACCGTTCTTTTATAACCTGTAAATCATGGGTCAATGCTGCCTGTGATTGACAGGTTCTTGTATCTACCCTTTTTTTCTCAGTAAATTAATTACTCTCATAAATGGAACATTTCGTTGGCAACATGACCACACAACACTGCAACTGCTGAAAATAAAAATGTAACCCCAAATTTCCCCAGTACAGAGTTTCTTCCCCAAGATCTTTGTTTCCCCAAAAGTTCCCCATAAAATGTTTTTCCCCAAAATGGGGAAAAAGCCCAATCTGGAGATACTGCTAAGCGGATGATTTTCGCAGGAAACTTCCTTTGCCTTTTGACATGACATCGACTTGCCCGCGAAAAGCAAAGGTCCCAGGTTCGAGTCCCGGTTCCAGCACACAATTTTACTCTGCCAGGAAGTTTCATATCAGCGCACACTCCGCTGCAGAGTGAAAGTTTCAGTCTGGATTTTTGCAGGATTTAAGACCATGTCGCATAGAGGCGGAGAGACAGGGAAAGTGTGGAGGGGAGAAGCTACAGCCAAGTGACAGCAGGGAAATTCGTAACTCGCGGCCAGTCACGCGCCTTGAGAATGAATATTATTGGCTGCCAGTGTGGTGATGGAGGAGGATGCGCAGAACGGCTGAAAACTGGGCCGCCTTCCCTTGTGACGCGGTCTATAGTCGCGCAAAGTGAGCTGTCACTTGCCACAGTGGCTGTTGGGAGTGACAGTAAAGGCATTTTCCATTTACGACCACCCCAGCAAACAACCGCACTGAGCGGACAACTTACTCAGGTCGACCAGTATTCTATGCAGAGCAGCAGTGACGGGGAGCGTGGAGGGGAGAAGCTACAGCCAAGTGCCAGCAGGGAAATTCGTAACTCGCGACCAGCCACGCGCCTTGAGAATGAATATTATTGGCTGCCAGTGCGGTGATGGAGAGGGATGCGCAGAACGGATGAGAACTGGGCCGCCTTCCCTCGTGACGCGGACTATAGTCGCGCAAAGTGAGCTGTCACTTGCCACAGCGGCTGTTGGGAGCGACAGTAAAGGCATTTTCCATTTACGATCGCCCCAGCAAACAACCGGACAACTTACTTAGCTCGACCAGTATTCTATGCAGAGCAGCCGCGCGAGCGTCAGATACGGTCTCTTCGATTAAGGCAGCCGCAACCTCCGGAGCTACCGGCGCAGTTGGTATTCCTCCGCCGTGGTGCTGCCTTCTACCGTTAAGTGCGTGGGACGCGGCAGCCAGAGGTCTTCCCGCTCCGCGCAAGCGGACGGCGTGACGCAGCCCAGTGCGTTACGTACGGCACGCATCAGATTGAGCGATAGCGTATCGCCCCATCTGATCGGCCTCCTAAAAACCACCTTTGTGCCGGCTCCCAGCTACCAATTTACTGCCTATTATTAATAATTATTCTCTTTTTTCAGCTGATAGAGGAAAAATAGGAAGAGAGAGAGAGACGCGTTTCTCGCCGAGCGTTAGCTCAGCTGCAGAACTCGTCCTGCAGCCTCCCGCCTGCCGCTCCGAATCTCATTAATTATCCATTCACTTATCTCGGGCCGCGCCGGTTCCTCCACGTCCTTTTTTTTTATCCCATCCCGCTGACCCGCCGGCGTCGCTCACTTCTCTCCCTCCTTCTCCTCATCCTCCTAACCTCGCAGTATTTGCCTTTCTCCCGCTGCATCTCCATTATAAAGGCCCTGCAGGTTGTTTGGTTTCAATAATTACACCTAACTGATTTTTTCAGGATTCGTACAAAAGGTCGTGAGGGGGGAACAGAGGGATGGAGAGAAGGGAAAGGTATCGGAGTCCGCTTTCTGCAGATGCAATTATCACTCGCTGTCGCGGGAGGTCCGGCGGACCGTGAAAACGGGAACCAATTAACGAGAGGGGGCCGCGGCCTCATTAAAAGCTCTCGACCGGCCGGCTAGGCCGTTACGGGACGCGGCTGTCCGTCAGCGGGACAGCCTGTCTCTTGTCTTCTCTGTCTTGTCAGCCCCGGCAAGCGGACGCAGCGATTGTCCGTAGGGGGCGGCAATTACGCGGTGGCATCGCAAGTCGCCAAACCCAGAACGCGGCTTGACGACGCAACGGCGTACACGGCTGACGATTTACACTGGCGCTTTTAACCAAACTGCGACTTTTCTTTTTTTTCTTTACTGCTATGTCTTTCAATCTTTTTGAACCCGCAAGCCCCTTTCCGAGTAAAAATGTCCGCCCCCCTCCAGGCCCGTAATAAAACTACGTCACTGATTCCAAAGGCAAAGTATTAAATTTTCCTTTCTCTGCGGAGCTACTCATGTCTAATGAAAGTTGCTCAATTCAACACAAAAATTGCGTCGTTATGGAGTATCGTCGCAGATATGTCACTGATCAGCAAGTTTCGTATAAGAAAGGACAAAGTTCGTGATAACTTATGAAGCATACCGACTGAAGCAAAAATGTTATCTGGCGTTCCCCAGGGTTCTGTTCCTGGTCCTCTGCTTTTACTCACATAGAGGGTGATACTTATTGAGCCATATGAAACAAAACGTAAATTTCAAATGTGTTTAATTCCGTTAACACTTGCAATATAATTCCTTAATTATGAGATCTGTAGATGATCCAAGTGATCGAAACATGTAATTAAACAATTATATTGCAACTGTTGACGGCAATAAACAAATTTAAGATAACACAGTGCAGTTGCGGACAATCTTCAGTCGATCATGTCGACTATGATAAAAAACGTAAATTAGTAACAAACTACTGAGCGCACAAATTTTATTCCGCACAACAACTGCGCTCTTATGGAATACCATCAAAGATATGTTACTGGATTGAAAGTTTCCTGTATGAAAGGACACAGTTCGTAATAACTCATGACACACATAAGCTAAAACAGAAGTGATACCTGGCGTTCCCCAGAGTTCTGTTCTTGGTCCTCTGCTGTTTCTTACGTAGAGGGTGATGATTAATGAACTAGTGAGTAGTGACTAGCGTATTGTGACGAGACAGTTGCTCGGACACCATTGACCAGACGTTTCCAATAGGTGAGAGATCTGGAGAATGTGTCCAATAGGTGAGAGATCTGGAGAATGTGCTGGCCAGGGCAGCAGTCGAACACTTTCCGTATCCAGAAAGGCCCTTACAGGACCTGCATCATGCGGTCGTGCATTATCCTGCTGAAATGTAGGGTTTCGCAGGGATCGAATGAAGGGTAGAGCCCGGGTCGTAACACATCTGAAATGTAACGGCGACTGTTCAAAGCGTCGTCGATGCGAACAAGTGTTGACCGAGACGTGTAACCAATGTCACCCCATACCATCACGCCGGGTGATACGCCAGTATGGCGATGACGAATACACGCTTCCAATGTGCTTTCAATGCTATGTCGCCAAACACGGAAGCGACCATCTTGATGCTGTAAACAAAACCTGGATTCATCCGAAAAAAATGAATTTTGCCATTCGTGCAACCAGGTTCGTCGTTGCGTTCACCATCACAGGCGCTCTTGTCTGTGATACAGCGTCAAGGGTAACCGCAGCCATGGGCTCCGAGCTGATAGTCAATGTTGCGACAAAAGTCGTCGAACTGTTCGTCCAGATAGTTGTTGTCTTGCAAACGTCCCCATCTGTTGACTCAGGGATCGAAACGTGGCTGCACAATCCGTTACAGCTATGCGGATAAGATGCTTGTCATCTCGACTGCTAGTGATACGAGGCCGTTGGGATCCAGCAAGGCGTTCCGCATTGCCCTCCTGAACCTACCGATTCCATATTCTGCTAACAGTCATTGGATCGCGACCAACGCGAACAGCAATGTCGCGATACGATAAACCGCAATCCGACCTTTATCAAAGTCGGAAACGTGATGTTACGCATTTCTCCTCCTTTACACGAGGCATCACAACAACGTTTCACCAGGCAACGCCAACGCCGGTCAACAGCTGTTTGTATATGAGAAATCGGAAACTTTCCTCATGTCAGCACGTTGTAGGTGTCGCCACCGGCGCCAACCTTGTGTGAATGCTCTTAAAAGCTAATCATTTGCATATCACACCGTCTTCTTCCTGTTGATTAAATTTCGCGTCTGTAAGACGTCATCTTCGTCGTGTAGCAATTTTAATGGCCAGGAGTGTACGTAGAGAGATATACAGAAAGAGCGGGAGTTTAGGAGAAGGTTGACAGAGTACGCCAAGAGAACTGAACCGTGGGTTGGATATCTCGGTTTCTCGCCAGTAGTTTTATCTTTGGTTTTGTGAGTTCTTTGGCCACTGGTATCATGCGCCCTGGCAGGTGGTGTGAGGACTCGCGATCGGGAGCTTGGTCTGGAAGTACGGAATGGCTGCGAGACACCGATAGTAACCGCCCATGAGGTTTGTTTTTCATTGCTGCGTGTTCCAGTTTGTCCAGGCAAGCTTGACTCGTGTTGTTGCCTGGGGTCTAGAGCTCATGGTCGACAGTAATCGATGTGTCCTGTCAAGAGGAAATGGCCTAGTCTTCTTCTAGGGCCTTATTTCATTTGAAGAATAACAATTTGTACATTTGTGGCCAGTGGTTGTGGCTGCTCTAGCACAAATTGATGAAGTGCCGTCTAGTGTGGCCTCCGTTGTGTTTAAACACTGCTGTGTAAAGGCACATTTTTGTGGAGTATATTGTGTTGAAGATGTGATGAATATTTGTGCTAAACTATTATTGTGTTGCAGAAGCAGTCGTTGGTGGTTGTTTAACCGAATGAACTTGAGCGGGCACTGGAAAGTTCGTGTTCTAACCGCAGGAACTGCTGCTGGTAACATTTTGTGGGCAGCTTTGATTATTCATTCAATGTGCATTTGGTAACTTATTTGGTAAACCGTTGAACAGTAGTGAGCATAAAATTGTATTTTGCACGTGTTTAAAGTTTTAATATTAAGAGTTAATCATCACCCGTCCTGGCCACCTTTTCTGTCTGTTATTTTATTGCCCTGTTTTGTGTTTGACTTAGTTTTAATGTGCTTAGTGTTACGCTGTTACATGTTGTGGAGCCACTCAGCCCTGGGGAGCCGGACGCAACGGGCGGTGTCTCCGTCGTAGCGTGAGGTCTACGTGCCGGCAGTGGGAGTGCGTCCTTCTCTTCAGTTTAGTTATCGTTGCGTTAAGACCCCTACACACGCTCCGATTTATCGTACAACCAACAAGATGTCCAACGAACCAACCAATTGGTAGCAGCCTACACAAGTTCCGACCAACTGCATGCAGCGCCATCCTGTTCTGGTGTCTGTCTGTCGAACTGGTTTTTGTTTTCGCGTGTTCGCTGTGCAGACGACGTCAGGCATGGAAGTTGGTCGGGCAGAGCTACACACGGTACAATTTGTTGGGTGAAGTGGAGGGGGAATCTGAGATCTGGTAGTCAGGCACAACCAACCGACCGACAAGGAAAGTTGGTCAGGTAGCGCTTAAAACCGCCAAATTTATCGGGTGACCAACGAATTGGCTCAATAAATCGCATCGTGTGTAGGGCCCATTAGGGAGATACCGTTCCTTGCTTCAAGTTTCCAAACTGAGTGTTTAGCTGTTTGGTTTACCTCAGCTGTTCAAGCTTGTGCGCAGTTTATTTGTCTGTTCCTTTAATTCTCGAGCCTTAAGGTCGACATCTTAAAGAACTGTATTTGAGGCTTTGGTACTTAGTGAAGATTTGCTGGTGTAATTATCTAATTTTATTGCAAATTATATGTGATAGTTCAGGTAATGATTTAAAGTTATAGATTTTAAAAATTTTATTTGAGAATCATTTGTCCGTCACTTTTATTACTGTAATGATCTTAGTTTTTGGAATGGCCTGAGCAAGACAAACCTGTCAGTTTGTTAATGTTTAAATGTTCATTTTTATTAGTGAAAATTTGTGTACTGCATGGAGGTCAAATTGGTCAAAAGACTGTGATTGTTTTTGTTTGAATTTAAGAAACTTGAAAGGTGACTGTAAAAATCTTAGCTATTAGGTGATCAATATTTAAGTTGGTTTATTTAAATTAATAAAGTGTAGCAAGGAAAGATATGTAGATGGGCCTACCCTTCCTTACTCAATCCTAATGTACCCCGCGATCTAACTAATTATTGGGGGGAAAAAAGAGGAGTTCAAGAACGAATTTCGCAGCGAGAGGAGGTTAGAAGGATATTCACATAGGAGAGGAGACGATTGGCAGAGAGAGAGTTGGTAATAGGAGGTAGACAGAGAGGGGGAGGGGTACGACGAAGAGGTATGTGAAATAATGTACACGCCCGAGGGCGATGCCGCGGCTGAGAGCCTGGTGACAATACAAAGAGTGAGAACAAAACGAAAAGGAAAGAACATAATCAGTGAATGGCAAAGAGACTAGCATCCCGAAAGGAACTCCAGCATTAAAATGATTTGAATTTTAAAAAAGTAATCCTCTTTCGATTTGCAACGCCTTTGTCTCCCAGCGGAGTTGGTTAAGAATAGCGACGCCGTACCCCGCCGCGTCCATCAGTCTTGGCGGGGTGACGTACGAGGACCCGGCGCCGGCTGTCGACTGTGGTTTGTCATCGGAGACGGAACTGTGACTCGTGTGTCACGGACCGGGCGCGATAAATCACTGCCGGGCTCATTAACGAGGCACGCGGCAATTTGCCCGCGGCGAGTTATTGTGCAAGCCGTGGACGCGGCGTGACACACAGGCGCGTGTTATGACAACTGCTTTCATTGAAACTTCAGTTTACGACTATCACAATAAATTTTAATCACATCTCCCCTTGAGGAATATGAACCCGCTATCTGTGAGAAGACCATTCATATATGTGTTATATGCGTGTTGTCAACGTTACACTTATAGACATTAGTCAAAAAGGAGTGATATTTAACAAGGTTACAGTGAGGACCAACAAATAAATCACGAGAAGAAAACAGTTATGTGTACTGGATTTGTAAGATAGTATTGAAATTCTGAGAGAAAAATTGTCCAGTATATGTGAAATAAGTTCATGATTTGTTTTCAAATATGTACGCCAAGATCGCTGTTCAACGTTTGATTTCAGATTACCGGTTTCGACAAACTTAATTGTTGAAGCTTCCTGGCAGATCAAAGTTGTGTGCAAACATACAATGCTTCAAATGGAAAAATAGTTGTTTTTTCATGCAATGGAATTTTGACACCAGCTGTGTACAATTTTGAATGACATTTTTATCACGTTTTGTTTGGCAGCTACAACCATTCAAAGTTTTAGGGACAGAGGCTACGACAACGTAGCTGACTGGCTGATGGTCATGAGACAGAGGGCCGTGCCCTAGGGTCCAGCCAATCGGACAGTCAGCTACGCTATTGCAACCTCCGCCCCCGAAAGTTTGAAGCGTTGTATATGCCAAACTAAACGTGATAAAAATGTCATTCAAAATTCTTTGTACACAGCCGGTGACAAAAATTCCAGTGCATGATAGAAACAACTATTGTTCTGTTTAAAAAACTGTATGTTTTCATCAAAGTTCACTTTCTAAGTAATATTACAAACTGTTTGTTGGCTAAAAATACAGCCCCTGACTACCAATCCATTCTGTGAAAACCGCACATCAATCGCACTTTCCGTTTCCGCAATATTTGCGGTGCAAGTGTTAGGTGATTCACCCTGTATAGTTGAATGTACCTACATTCGAATTTGTATCACAGTACTACACGTAGTTCATGAGATAACAGCACATAAACATTGACGTTCGTGGAAAACAGCCCCATCACGCACCAATCTATTAATCTATTATTTCTTTACTACTAATTGTATTCGTAACAGATTTTTCAGACATACAGAACTTATACAAATGCAAGTATATCTGAAAAATTATACAATTGTCCATGATTTTTGAAAACATTGTTGCGGGAGTTCAGCGATATGTTGCAACAAGATAAATTAAACAGTCTAAGATCGCAATATTTATTTTTAAAATGGCTGTTGCTGATGGTCATGAGCAGCGACGTTCCGTCACAGTCAATTTTTGCCGAAACCGGCCATTTTAAGAATAAGTATTGCGATCTTAGAGTGTTTAATTAATTTCAATTGTACAAAATATAACTCAATAAATATGAGACCAATGAAAACCATTTATTTTATCTTTTTTCGTCACAGTTGCAATATTTATAACTTGGTAACTAGTTTCGGAGTTGTTCGTCCATTTTCAAACCAAAGGCCTTATTCCAACCGTAACAATACATTGCATGAAGCAAATGACGGATAAGATCTGTACGTTGTCCAGTGTTAATACATGATTACATTGAAATTTAATATAGGTTCAAATAGGTAATCTCCTAATTATGAGATCGTACAAATTTTATATGTCATTTGTATTTTGATTACTTTCTTTCTTTGTGTGGGTACTGCAATTATAGTTTTGTTCAAATGTCTGTAAATCTATCGGACCAAACTGCGTGGTCATGAGTCCATAGCTTACAAACTATTTAAACCTAGGTAAACCAACCCACGGACAAACACACACACCCATGCCCCAGGGAGGACTCGAACCTCCACGGCGAGAAACCGCGCGCTCCCCAGCGAGGTGCTTTAGACCGCTCGGCTTCTCCAACGCGGCACTTATAGTTTTGTACGTTATGCAAGACAGCCTTATTTCTTATATATCCTCCGATAAGAATAACATTTTTAAGAGAAAGGAGATGGGCAGAGAGAGAAGGAATAGGAGAGATATTGACCCAAGGCAGGCCGGCCGCGGTGGTCGAGGAGACTGAGGCGCTCCAGTCGCGGTCTGCACGGCCACTACGGTCGGGAGTTCGAATCCCCCCTTGGGTATGGATATTTGTGCCGTATTTAGTATAAGGTAGTTGATATGTAGTTTGTAAGTTTAGGGACTGATGACTTCGTAGTTAAGTCCCATAAGCTTAACAAACATTTGAACATTTGACTCAAGGCAGGCCTAAATAACTAAATAACCTGGCAACGCTGGATTTTCAACTAGCCCTGAGATAAAGCAGGGAATCTATCGCTCGGCTCTCAGCAGAATCTTCGCCAGAGAACGAGTGCTTTTTTTTTTATAGTAGCGAACGAGCTAAGTCAACACATGTATTGTGCCAGAGGTCTTACCTCTACGTCCGGTCAGATTTCAGTTCCATCGCAGTTCGCGGACGCTTCCGCTCAAAAGCAATCGAATGCCGAAAGCAAGGTAATCCAAACGCAGTTATCAGGAGAAAAAAAGAAATGATTCACCCTGTGAACTTTGCATTTGTTTGACTAGCAGCGGACGAGGGCGTTGTCGGAAATACGCGATTTCCGAAGATTCCTGGAAATTCGTAAACAGCGGTGGAGGCGGACAGCCGTATGAATGATATCTGGGGGTGGGCAGCGAGCATCAAATATCCAGCGGGCACAAGTCAATTAGCCGGCGGGCAGGCCAGCATGGGTTATTGATTGCGGGCCGACTGGCGACTGCGGGGGGCGAGAGAACAGACGGCTGGCGGAGCGGAACAGAACGCGCGGCTCCAGCATCCGACAGTCGCACCGTGGAGGTGAATGCGCAAGGAAGTCGCGTTACCTCAGCCCGAGCATTTGAGAGAAGTAACTGTTCAAAAATGTTCAAGTGTTTGTTAAGCTTATGAGACTTAACTACGGGGTCATCAGTCCCTAAACTTACAAACTACTTATGAATTACTTACGAACTAGGACGGCACAAATATCCATGCCCGAGGGGGGATTCAAACCCCCAACCGTAGTGGCCGTGCTGACCGTGACTGGAGCGCCTCAGTCACCTAGGCCACCGCGGCCGGCAGAAGTAACTGCAGAAATTATATATTTGAGGTATGTCCACAAAGTAAGTTCCGTTTGATTATATAAAACAAACGGCTACAGATACGGAAAAAAATATTTATTGTACAAAAATATACAAGTATTAAACTACTTTCTACATAGCTTCCGAAATTTTGTTCAAATGTTCAAATTATCTTAAGGGAATTAACTACGGGGTCATCAGTCCCTAAACTTACAAACTACTTATGAACTACATACAACTAAGGACGTCACAAATATCCATGCCCGAGGGGGGATTCAAATCCCCGACCGTAGTGGCCATGCAGACCGTAACTGAAGCGCCTCAGTCCCCTCGGCCACCGCGGCCGGCCGAAATTTTGTAGGCATTTGTCATAGCGTGACAGAAGCCTTTGTGTGCCTTCTTCGTAGAAGGTTGCCGCCTGTGTGTTCAACCATGTGGTAACGAGTTCTTTCAGCTCGTCATTTATTTTTTTTATTTTGTAAAAATGTTCAAATGTTTTTTTAAGCTTATGGGACTGAACTACGGGGTCATTAGTCCCTAAACTTACAAACTACTTATCAACTACCTTATACTAAAGACGGCACAAATATCCATGCCCGAGGGGGGATTTCTAATCCCCGACCGTAGTGGCCGTGCAGACCGTGACTGGAGCGCCTCAGTCTCCTCGGCCACCGCGGCCGGCTCAGCTCGTCATCGTCGCTGAAGTGTTGACCACCATGCACAGGTTTTAGGTGTAAGAAGAAAGTCGCTAGGAGCGAGACTATACGGAGGATGATCAAACACGTCCCAGTGAAATTCCCGTAAGAGTTGTTTGGTCACATTCGCCTTGTGAGGTACGGCGGCAACGTGAGGGGAATAAGAAGACTTCTTTCATCTCTTCTTATTTGAAGTTTGAAATATTTTTTATAAAACTCTATCAGTCCATTCTGCAGGCAGCTATGGTAGGCTATTTTCAGGCTTTCATTGGTTTGTAGTTCAGTCAACTCCATCTGCAGGTGTAACATGGCGTCTTCAGTCTTAACTTGAAACGGATTCTGGAACACTTTCATATAGGGCTCTTGATTTTTAAAATCTGCGAATCTCTCCTCGAATTCATTCCTTACTTTCCGCAACAAAGATACGTATTTGTCGAAATCCAGTGTCTCTTGACTTGGTGTATACAAGGCCTTCCAATGACCCAGCTGTCTTTCCCCCATCTGTTTCTCCATCAATTTGAGTTTTTTAAAAAATAAATGCTTGAATGTGTTTCCTCACAGCCGCGGCAGAGCGCACTGAGGCACTATGCTAAGATGCGCGAGGTTGTTTCCCGTCGGGAGTTCGAATCCCTCCTCGGGCATGGATGTTTGTGCTGTCTTTAGTATAAGTTAGTACATAACAAAATTTCCGTAAGTAACAAAACATTAGGCCTACATTTCATGTTCCGTTAACGAATTGTTTTCGCCGTGGTGGAGTAGCCGAGCGGTCTAAAGCACCTCGCTGCGGAGCGCGCGGTAGCTCGCCGTGGAGGTTCGAGTCCTCCCTGGGGCATGGGTGTGTGTGTTTGTCTGTAGGTTAGTTTACCTAGGTTTAAGTAGTTTGTAAGCTACGGACTGATGACCACGCAGTTTGGTCCGATAGATTTACAGACATTTGAACATTTTTGAATTGTTTTGGATCTAAAAACAAAACAAACTGTAGATTTCTGTTATTACAGACCACTGAAGATCTTTTACTGTCATTCAAACGAAACGCATCTGTTGTGAAAAATCGCATTTTTCTTGTAGTTGCAAAGACGGACAAACACTTCTATTCATAGTACATAAATAGTTTGTAAGTTTAGGGACTGATGACCCCGCAGTTGAGGCCCATAAGATTTTTTTAAAAAATGGGCCGCTCTAGTGGGGAACCGCGAGGCGGGAACAGTTGTAGAAGAGGGCAGCAGTAGTTTAGCTGGTAGTCAACCATCCTCTCCTCTCACCCCATATGCGTGTTTTTGTATATTTACACTCGAGTGCCACGACGAAGCAGGTTACTTCCAAATTATTGTCCTCACTTAAACCCGTGGCTGAAGCAGAAAAGAAATAAAATAATAATAACAATAAAACACGACTTCGTCAGGCTATGGCGGGCCGGATTCCAAGGCACCGCGGGCCACATTGTGGTTGCGGGACGTATTTAGTCAGCCCTGCACTGGACGGATGTGTCGCAGTGGTAGAGAAATACCCCTACACAGCACACGGTATTGGCGTGCCTACCTCAGTTTGCGACTTGTTTACTGATACTCTCGTATGTAATGAATTCATCAAATATGTTCAAATGTTTGTAAATCTATCGGAATCAACTGCGTGGTTAATAATCCGTAGCTTACTAACTACTTAAAGTAAGGTAAACTAACCTAAGGACAACACACACACCCATGCCCCAGGGAGGACTTGAACCTCCACGGTGAGCAACCGCGCGCTCCGCAGCGAGACGCTTTAGACCGCTCGGCTACTCCACCGCGGCGTTATAATATCTATACACACAACACGTAATATTATCTCTGACTGTATTTTAACACAGAGCCAAAATTATTAGATATTTCAGAGTTTGAGAAACATTCTTTATTCAACTTTTACCTCTTTAACTATTATTTTAATATGTTTTCCATGATTTTATTATCTTTTTCCGTAAAAATATTGTCAGTCGTATTGCGTTTGAATTCGTCCACTTTTTCAAGTTTATTATCTTTGCCTGTACTTGTAAAATCAAATCACAGCGTAAAATCGCCGTTATTTTGGCAAACACCTCTGAAATGGCGAGAGTTATGGAAATAGCTTTAGAAAGCAACGTTGTTGAGAATTCTTTCCTCTACAAATACGTTCATTCAGTTTTCGTAGCGCAAGGAGATCACATGGATATCGGATTATAGAATTTCTTTATATTTATGGTACGTGAAGTTCAGTACTTAACAACCATCCAAATCCTTTCGACGCAACTCTCAAAAATTTTCGAGATATTCGACTTTAAAGTTTCACAAAGTACACATAATGGTACCCAGATCTGTTTGTGTAGCTCAAGTGGTAGCGTTCTGGCCTGGTTCAAATCCTGTCATGGCAGGATTTTATTTTATTTTATTTTTTTCGTTGTGTTCGAACGCTTACACAATTGTAATATCTAATGGTAATTTTTCCGAAAAGTGCACTTGTTTTTGTTTATTCGTAATTTTCTGTATTGTATGGAAGCTTGTTAATAATGATAGTCAATCAAAAAACGAAAGTTACATTTTTTACAGTATTGGCATCACTATTAGTTGACGACGGTAATCTTTGATTGTTCAGTTTGTGAAGAGCTACGGCACTGTATTTGAAAAGTCATCTCCATAGCTACTAATGGCTTTCCAAGAAGCTACTGTACGCAACCATCGTTTTACATGACGACAAGGATTTCAACTCGTCTACATGCACATAAAAAATGTTTTATATAACTGAATGGAAAAACAAATAGTCGCACGGGCTTGATAACCATATAGATACATATCTGGTTATCAAGCCCGTGTGTTACCACTTGACTTAAACGGACAGAGCTGCAACCGTTTTAATTACTGGTACTTACGTGCACTTCGCAAAATTTCAAAATCGATTTCAAATCAAATGTTTGTATAGCTTATGGGACTTAGCTATGAGGTCATCAGTCACTAAACTTACAAACTACTTATGAACTAGCTAACACTAAGGACGGCACAAATATCCATGCCCGAGGAGGGATTCGAACCCCCGACCGTAGTGGCCATTCAGACCGTGCAAAGTCGATTTTCTCAAGAATTTTTGAGAGTTGCGTCGAATGGCTTTGTCTGATTGTTACTGAAGTTCTGAACTTCACGTACCATTAATACAGAGAAATTCTAAAATCCTTGTCAGATGAACGATTAAGCAGGTATTTCAATTTAAATTTTCAGTTGTCAAAAGGCGATAACAAAGGTCACCTTCTGGTGTTACTACCGTAACCCAAACTGCACCAATTCTTTACTCCTTGCGGAATAATCTGAAGTATGGAGCTTCTATGAGCCTCCTGGGTGCATAACATCCTATGCTTGCTGAGAATAGTGCATGGACGTCTGTCTCACAGTGTCTATCGCAGCTACCGTGCGGCGGTGACCCGCTGTAGCTGGCAGTAGCTGATCAATCAATAAGCAATATTGGTGGCTGTGACGTTAGAAGTTATTGCATGAGCTGTCAGGCGGGTATCCGACATGCCAGTGCATCATTTATCGGGTATCGTGGCATTTGGGAACAGAAGGCACAACGGAGCGCCCCTGTTAAAGCGACAACGAAGAGCCTCGCGATGTTACTATCAGCGTGTAAAATACTCATGTTGGTCGAGAATGATTGCGAGAACTGGTAGGTGCTGTTTTCAGGAAATCACCGCAGTAACTTTTTGATATGAGAAATTGAAGGTGTTGTTGTGGTCTTCGGTACGGAGACTGGTTTGATGCAGCTCTCCACCCTACTCTACCCTGAGCAAGCTTCTTTATCTCCTCATAAGAACGGCAACCTACATCAATTTGAATTTGATTACTATATTCATATCTTGGTCTCCCTCTGCGATTTTTACCCAACGCTAAATTCACAATTCCTTGATGTCTAAGAATGTGTCCTACCAATCGATCCTTTCTTTTAGTAAAGGTATGCCATGAATTCCTTTTCTCCCCAATTCTGTTCAGCACCTCCTCATTTGTTACGCGATCCACCCACCTAATCTTCAGCATTCTTCTGAAACATCACATTTCAAAAGTGTTTATCCTCTTCCTGTCCGCACTGTTTATCGTCCATGTTTCACTCCCGTGCGAGGCAACACTCCACACAATACATCAGAAAGGACTTCCTTATGCTTAAATCAATATTCAATGTTAACAAATTTCTATTTTTCAAAAACGCTATTCTTCCAATTGCCATTCTGCATTTTATATCCTCTGTACTGCGACCATCATATGTTGTTTTACTGCCCAAGTGACAAAACCCATTTACCACTTTTATTGATTCGTTACCTAATTTAATTCCTTCAGCATCGTCTGATTTCCGTAGACTGCAGGCCATTATCCTTGTTGTGCTCTTGTTAATGTTCATGTTATATGCACCATTCAACACACTGTCCATTCCGTTCAACTGCTCTTCCAGTCTTTTGCTGGCTCTGACAGAATTACAATTTCATCAGAAACACGAAATATTTTTATTTCTTCACCCTGAACTTTAATTCTTTCTCCTAATTTCTCCTTACTTTCCTTTATAGCTTGCTCAATGCACAAATTGAACAACTATGGAGAAAGGCTACAATCCTGTCTTACACCCTTCCCAACTTCTGCATCCCTTTGATGCCCTTCAACTCTGATAACTGCTACCTGGTTTTTGTACAAGTTGTAAATAACCTTCCGTTACCTATATTTTTATCTTGCTGATTTCAGAATTTGAAAGAGTTTATTCCAATAAACACTGTCAAAGGCTTACTCCAACTCTACAAAAGCTAGAAATGTAGGTTCGCCTTTCCTTTATCTTCTAAGACAAGCCGTAGTAAGGATTGCCTCCCGTGTTCGTACATTTCTGCTGAATCCAGAATGGTCTTCCCCAAGGTCGGTTTCTACCAGCATTTCCATCCTAGAAGGTATGAAATATCGAAACTAGAACCTGATGCGATTGCGCCACCTCGCTCTGTATTTGTGGCATATATTTCATTCAGGATCTCTATTGATGTTGGGAAATGATTTGCCTTTCCAGCTATTTTGGCGCACAGATATAATTAAATCTTTAATCTGAATTACTGAAAAAAAGGAAAGAAAAATAACTTTACGGAAGCACTACGTACACCATACAAGCGGAAATATCCTAAAATTTGCCAGGAATAAGCCGGACGAAAGGGGAGGGATTTAATGGGTAGGAACATGTTAAAAAATAATATTACAACGGTGGAACGGAAGTGAAATATTTTTTTCGGAAATTAAAGCATGCGTAGAATTTGTGTTTTTTCTCTAAAAAGCGCTACGCCGTAATTGCTTGGGGCTGTGGAAATTTAGAGGACTTTTTGCGGAAATTAGAGTATTTTCAGAGGTACTACATGAGAGAGCATACGCGTTTTTACGGTAAACTTGGGAAAAAGGGCGAAATAAGAAACCTATTAAACATGTTTCATCATTAAATTTATGAATTATTGTACCTGTATCTCTCGCCCTCGTTTGATGTTGTTCGTTATTAATCTCGTTGAGGGCTATTATCAGCATATTAATTCCATTCTGAAAGTATTAGTTAATCCAAAATAAAAGAAGTGACAAGAAACTCATGCATTTCCGCTTAACAGTACTAAGGTAGACCAGCTGATGATGTCTAGTGTCACAACTCCGGTTACGAATTCTCGCTTGCTGTTTATTGATCGGAGTTAGCTGCTTAGGAATAGGTAGTAGATAGTGTTTTCTTTTCTTTTATTTATTTATTTATTTTTTATTAACCATATAAATAAGTGCTACGAAACGATTCAAGTGTTAATTGCAAACTCTTCCAGTTTATGAAAGGCTTAGGCGGGAACGAAACGCTACGCAAAGGTTCATCCGTTGGTTGCAAACTGATGATCATTGCGAAAAGTTCACGCTAGAAAAAAGTTGTTAGCGACACTTATAATAAATAGTTCGCAACTCGCGCGATCCAGATATAAAGGATGAACCTCTCAGCAAATGTCTGAAGAAACAAGGTGATGTAATACACTTACTCTTTTTATGCTGCTTTTAGAAGCATAATAAAACCATATTAGATTTTGCCTCAGACAGAATGTGTGCTTATAAATTTTGTTACATTACCACTAAATCTCTCAAACTCTTAGTGTTTATTCCTGAAACTGTTTATTTACTTCGGTTGTTTTGTTTTTGTATACTTTACTGGCTACAAAAAGTAGTTGCCATGTCGAAGTATTTTTGCAGCTGTTGAAAGACTTGCACTACGGCGGTTGAACAATCGCGTATGGTATCTCCCGGCCAAAAAAATGCCTTTTTTGTTGTTGCGAATTTCGTTACTTTTTAAGGTACGAAGTTGTTAGAATTAATAAATCTGTCTACCTTCTGTTCCCCAATTAACAGGTATGCATAAAATGCTTGAATATCAGTCTCCAGATCGCTTTTATTTTCTAGAACATTACCGGTTTCGGGACAGCTGCTCATCTTCAGATCAAATTTATGAAGTTACAGAGTAACCTGTCCTGTGATGAACGAATGTTCATAAATTTGATCTGAAGATCACAATGTTCACAGGACAGGTTACTCTGTAACTTCATAAATTTGATCTGAAGATGGGCAGCTGTCCCGAAAACGGTAATGTTCTGGAAAATAAAAGCGATCTGGAGACTGATATTCAAGAATTTTATTCATATGACGATCGCAAATACTGTCTCGAGACCCATAAGTCTTGCTTTGATTAACAGATATGCTTTCCTGAGAATCTTCTACTGCTTTAACAAAATGTTCAAATGTTTGTAGAACTTATGGGACTTAACTACGGGGTCATCAGTCCCTAAGCTTACAACTACTTATGAACTAGGTAAGACTAAGGACGGCACAAATATCCATGCCCGAGGGGGATTCGAACCCCCGACCGTAGTGGCCGTGCAGACCGTGACTGGAGTGCCTCAGTCTCCTCGGCCACCGCGGCCGGCTACTGCTTTAACCGTTGCCATTAGTTGACCTCCTGTCGTCTAGGACTTTCTGTTTGTTATTCAGTGGATAAAATGATGTCAACAAGGAAAGACTTCAGGCCAGAAGTCAAACAGTTTAGTTAAAGTAAATTGTCATTATATTCTGCAATTTACACTCTGAAAGGTGAGACAGCCTGTTACACTTGATAATGCTGTCCAACAACAAGATATAAAACATAACCTGCCACTAAAACGTCTTGCTGCAGGGCCAGATAAAAATGAGGACACACATTGAAGTAAATGATGGTTCTGTTAACTCATCCGAACCTTAAGGAGAGGAAGTGTACTTAGGGTACTGAGTTACCTGTTATCCAAGAGAACAGTACACTTCAATGAAATTAATGAGAACGTCTTGGCAGCTTTCAGAAAACGCGGAAGACGAGGAAAAACCTTTACAAAGAGTAAGAGACGACTAGTACTGTTTAACCCTTTATGGCTTGAATTTTTCTCTTTTATCTTTGATATTTCGATATTTTTCTGTGGTATTTTGGTTGTTGGGAAATATGTTTAGTACAAAGAAAAACCAAATCAAATGATAGGGTAAATCAGGGTGATATTGTGAACAAAAAACTTGAGCCTCGTAGAAGACAAGAAATTGTTTATTTAAACAAAATAATAACTCTCTCACAAAATACATAAGTAACAAATTAACAGTACCACATCCTCTTTAAGGCACAACAAAAGTTAAAATAAATCATTACTCATTTTTATCACATACATGGGTGAAATGGCCAATGCCCTTTGGGTGAAATGGTGAATTTATTTCCCCCTGCTTTTTGCCACGTGCGTCACACATCATTTTTAGTGAAACTGTACAGTTCACCGCACCATACACAACAGCAGTATGCTCTACCAAGATGATCTGCAGCAATGAAAAACGGTCTGAAACGTTTTTCTTACTTAAACCCCTTGATCGTGCTTGTGAAACTCCTTCCGATTTGTGGATTGAGAGTTCCGGATTTCTCTTTAAGAATAAATGTAGCCAGTCCATTGCGCCAATTTCCTTGGTTAAATTTGTGATGTTGGTTCTATTTCTCAGCTAATTTGTATGCCATGGTACGTACTTCTGTCCTTGTCGGTGCAGATTCGAATTTTTGTAATTTTATGATACTTTTTGGGTTGGCCGTCAGATCATAAAGGGTTAAATAAAGGTAAGAGATCTTTTGCATCAAAATACTATGGAAGATATGTAATCTGAAGAGGGAGGGGGAAACAAATTGTAGCTATCCCTGTGCCTACGAGGGAGTGCCCGTGCGCTCTAAGACGTCTTGCTGTGGAGTGCGCGGCTGCTCCCCGTCGAAGGTTCGAGTCCTGTCCAGGGCATGGGTATGTGTGTGTGTATGTGTGTGTGTGTGTTGTTCTTAGCGTAAGTTAGTTCAAGAACTTTTCAATTCTAGGGACTGATGACCACTGCACTTTCGTTCCATAGCTTTACAAACATTTGAATTTGAACTATCCCTAAACCATAATCATATCCCAAATTCGTAAAAAAAAGCTACTAGCACTTATTACTGAGAAATAGCGACAAATAGCTACAAAGGTAACATGCAAAACAAACCCTTTAGCAGACTGTCGGGACTAAAAAGACCCGACCCCATTTTTGAACGCTGTTCCTATAATAATATCAATTTGAAATAAATAAAAAAAAATATAAATGACCAATGTCAGATTGGTGACTGCAGATTTGTGACAGCAAACAGCTAAACTCGGCTGCTGAAAGAGTGCACACAGACATAAAACAGTCCGTTGTTTACTGCTCTCCGTCAGCAGGGATACTGGACAGTCTCTGGAGGCAACGAGTTTCACATGATACATCAGAGAGTCTCTGACGTCCTGTCAGGAACACAGCCCAGACATCGGCTTCCACTTTGTTTTATGACGCTGTAAATGGGCAGAGATTTTTAAGTGCCGTCGCGGAGGAAAAGGGTTGAGGCAGGGATGGCTGCGACCTCCTATTCGCGAACAGCGCCGAAGACAGTACACGATCTACATCTACAGCTACATATACATGGGACACTCTGCAAATTACATTTAAGTGCCTGGCAGATGGTTCATCGAACCACCGTAATACTATTTATCTCCCATTCCATTCTCGAATAGCGCGCGGAAAGAAAGGACACCTGAATCTCTCCGTTCGAGCTCTGATTTCTCGTATTTTATTCTGATGATCTTTTCTACCTATGTAAGTGGCAGTCAACAATATATTTTCGCATTCGGAGGAGAATGTTGGCGATTGGAGTTTCGTAAGTAGCCCGTGCCGCAGCGCTAAGCGCCGTTGTTGTAATGATTCCCATCCCTGATCCTGTATCATTTCCGTAACGCTGTCTCTCCTGTATCGTGACAATAGAAAACGAGCTGCCCTTCTTTGGACTCTTTCGATGTCCTCCGTCAATTCCACCTGATAAGGATCCCACACTGGGCAGCAATACTCCATAAAACGACGGATAAGCGTAGTGTATGCAGTCTCTTTAGTAGTTCTCTTGGATCTTTTAAGGGTTCTGCCAATAAGACGCAGTCTCTGGTTCGCCTTTCCCACGACATTATGTACGCGTTCTTTCCAGTTTGAAGTAATAGTAATTCCTAGGTATTTAGTGCAGTTTACGGCCTTCACTTTTGATTGATGTATCTTGTAAACGAAGTTTAACGGATTTCCTTTCGTTATGTGGACGACTTCACATTTCTCATTATTTAGAGTCAATTGCCAATTTTACACCCATAGTGATATCTTATTTAGAAAGTTCTGCAGTTGGTTGTGATCTTCAGATGATTTTACTAGACGGTAAATGACGGCGTCATCTGCAAACTACCTGCGCGAGTTTGCGTTCACATTACTAGTATTCCCTGCACTGACGTATGTACTACAGTGTGACAATGCAATGAATACTTACGATGAAACATTACATTTGATTAGTACTTGAGGAAGTATTACTTAAAAGACTAGTCACGTGTTGTAGAAAGGTGCCATGGAATAAATAAGTAACTTGCAGATTCTAACAATTCTATCATATAGAGGCACAACGAAACGCCATTGCAATAAATATGGAAATATATTTACATTGTCATATGCTGTAATGAGTGTAGCAGCGTCGCCAAATAACACGTTGCACAGTTGTCAGCAGTTACTTTCAAAATTCTATCGTTCAGAGCACTGGTATGCAGGGGTGGGGGAGTAATACAATAAAGGAGAACAAAATATCATTTCCGTCAACTTAATTTTCTGGTCACAACCACAACACAAAAATAAAATAAGAAACAAAGAATAAATGCATTTTTTCTGTTTTTTTTTTTCGTATTTTATGCGCTGCCGTACCGTTCATCATCCGTAGGGAAAGGGGACTATGGAGATAGGTAGAGAGAGGGGTAGGAGGAGGTGAGAAAAGAGAGAGACAAGAGTGGAGATGAAGAGGGAGAGTGGAAATGAAATGAAATGAGTGGGAGAGAGAGAGACAGAGTGAAGATGAACGGGGAGAGTGCAAATGAACTGTAAGAAACAAAGAAGGGAGAGAGAGAGAGAGAGAGATGAGGAGGAGGAGATAGAAAGTGGAAGAAGAAAAGAGAAGATTAACAGAGAGAGAAAATATAAGGAGAGAGGTGGAGTAAATTCAGACTGGAACAATTAAGTACCCAGGTGACGCCAAGTTTTCAGCTAGTACATAATATGTAACTGAGATACGTTCAGAACTGACACAGCACTTATGAGGAGAAAAAAGCGTCTTTTCATTACTCTCTAGTTCTATGTAATTTTTCTTAGCATCTTGGTTTTGATATGAGATTACTGCCCATCAACCATATTGCTCTGTTGACGAGAACATCAATAAGATTACTCCTGACCTTCAGTTGCATTAATTTCATATCAGATAAAAAAGAAATGTTCAAATGTTTGTACAGCTTATGGGACTTAACTACGGGGTCCCTAAACTTACTTATGAACTACTTACGAACTAGGACGGCACAAATATCCATGCCCGAGGGGGGATTCGAACCCCCGACCGTAGTGGCCGTGCAGACCGTGACTGAAGCGCCTCAGTCCCCTCGGCCACCGCGGCCGGCGATAAAAAAGAAGACATTTTTTCACAAATATGAGGGTTGAAACTTAAATAGTGGCAACTATTTATTCACAATCGATAGAAGAGTGTTTACATGTTTGCACCTGCTACTGGAGCGCCAGGTTGCGGACCGCGCGGCGACCCGCGTTGGAGGTTCGAATCCTCCTTCATGCATGTATCTTTGTGCTGTCTTTAGTATAAGTTCATAAGTAGTTTGTAAGTTTAGGGACTGATGACCCCTCAGTTAAGTCCCATAAGCTTAACAAACATTTGAACATTTGAACCTGACCTTCAAAGTAGTCACCAGCATTCCCAGCAATGTGGAAGGTGTAGTATACCGTTACCAGAGGCCGTTCTGCTGATAGTGCGAATGGAACGGTCTACTACCTCTGGAACAGTTCTGAAGAGACTACCATGAAGTGGTGCCTCCATCTTCGGAATTAAATCAAAGTCACAAGGATTTGCGTCCCGGGAGTAGTATGGATGGTTCAGTACTTCCCAGGCCAATAGAGCAGCCACAGCTTCCGCTATATGCGCTAATCCGTTTTCGTGGGCGAGCTCACGAATCGTTTGGCGTCGGTCACTGCCCACTAACGCGGCAACAGTGTGCACTTCTTCAGAGACACTAGGACGACCTACCCGATGCATGTCTGCCACAGTTCACCGCCCTTCGTGGAAGGCTTTTAGCAAACGTTATTCTATTGCTATTCTGTACAGCAATGCTGATTCCTCGCTCGCCTCTTGAAGACCTTGATGACACGACCTCTGGCACATTCAATATTGATCCAATTCAGTTGTTTCTGTTTGGAAAACTTAGTGACAAAGTTTACGTTAGACCGCTCACTCACTAGTGACTGTGTCTCTCTCGATGGTGCGCACGCCAGTGACGTGGGACCAGCGCCTGGGACAGGAGAGTCCACTTGCTCCGAGGTAAGGTAGCTATGTCAACAATGTATGCTATCTGCCAAATGTTGATTACATTGCATAGTGTCTCCACAGCAGTGTTGCCACTGTTTAAGTTCCAACCCACGTATTCACATGTTTTAATACTTTTTTCCTCTCACAAAGAGACCACACGGGTGTCGGATTCAAAAATGTTTGTAGAACTTATGGGACTTAACTACGGGGTCATCAGTCCCTAAGCTTACAAACTACTTATGACGTAACTAATACTAAGGACGGCACAAAGATCCATGCCCGAGGGGGGATTCGAGCCCTCGACCGTAGTGGCCTTGCAGACCGTGACTGGAGCGCCTCAGTCCCCTCGGGTGTTGGATTTTAGAGTTTTTTTTTCATATGTACGGTACGTGAAGTATAGAACTTAAATGACAATCAAAGGCATTCGATCCAACTCTCAAAAATTCTCGAGAAAATCGAGTGAGAAACGTCGGGCCGGTCAGAGGCTATTGTGAGACTTTCGTCGGAACCGTGTGACAGCCGATACTCGGATGGAGTAGGTCAGCGGCATTCTATGCGGTGCCACACTGCAGGCTGCTAACGAAGATACGTGCTTATGGAATAAGTTCACGGATTTGTGAGTCGCTGGAAGATTTCCTAAGTAATAGAACGCAGCACATTGTTCTCGACGGCTAGTGTAACGTCAGCCGTGGGCCAGGGGAGTATGATAAGACCGCTATTATTTTCTATGTATATAGATAATCTGATGAAGAGAGTAACTTGTATTTGTTAAAATGTTGAAATGTTTGTAAATCTATCGGACTAAACTGTGTGGTCATCAGTCCGTAGCTTACAAACTACTTAAACCTAGGTAAACTAACCTAAGGACAAACACACTCACACATGCCCCAGGGAGGACTCGAGCCTCCACGGCGAGCAACCGCGCGCTCAGCAGCGTGACGCTTTAGACCGCTCGGCTACTCCACCGCGGCACTTGTATTTGTGGCTGTTTGCTGATGATAGTGTGATGTATGGGAGGGTGTCGTCTTTAATTGATTGTAACGGTATACAGGACTTACACAAAGCCGGCAGCGTTGGCCGAGGGGACTGAGACGCTCCAGTCACGGTCTGCACGGCCATTACGCTCGGGGGTTCGAATCCCCCCTCGGGCATGGATATTTGTGCCGTCCTTTGTATTAGTTAGTTCATAAGTAGTTTGTAAGAATGTAGAAAACTGTAAGGTGATGCACGTGATTAGGAAAAACAATCCCATAACGTATACAGCATTAGTAGTGATGTTCTCGATGCAGTCGCGTAGTTGAAATATCTAGGCGTAACATTGCAGAGCGATATAAAATTGCACGGACATGTAAGGACAGTAGTGAGTAAGGCGGACAGCCGACTTTGGTTTATTGGGAGAATTTTGCGGAAGATGTAATTGACCTGTAAAGGAGACCGCGTATGAAACGCTTGTACGAAAGTCTTGAGTATTGCTCAAGTGTTTGGGACCCGCAGCAGATCAGTTTAAAGCAAGACGTAGAAGCAGTGCAGAGGTGAGCAGCTAGGTTCGTTACTAGTACGTTCGACCAATGCGCGAGTGTCAGAGAAACGCCCTGGGAACTGGAATGGGGATCGCTGAAGGACAGAAGACGTTCTTTTCGAGAAATTTTGTTGAGTAAATTAAGAGGGCCGAAATTTGAAGGTGAGTGTAGTACGATCTTCCTGCCGTATATTTCGCGTGGTGATCACAAAGACAAGATAAGATAAATTAGGGCTCGTACGGAGGCATATAGGCATTCTTTTTTTCCTCGTTCTATTGGGGAGTGGAATAGGAAAGGAAATGCCTAGTAGTGGTACAGTATACCGTCCGCCACGCACAGTGTATTGTGGAGTATGTATGTAGATGTAGCGGCGGCGGAGCGGCGGCCGACCGGAAGACGATGCAAAGCGGGTGTCGGCGTGCAGTTGGCACCACACTGTCCGCGCTCCGCTGCGCCCGTACTCTCGAGGCCAGTGGCACAGCGCGGCACGGCATAGTGCGAGCAGCAGCCGCGGTCGTGACTGGCCACGGCTGCAGACGTCGCCGCACGCGTGTCGACCGCAGCGGGCGCCACGCGCTACCGCACACGGCACGCCGCCCCTCCCATGCGAACTGCAGGACGCGCACATGCGCTCTACGCGAAACCTCCTGTTTCCCATCTCCCCATTAGTCAACTACAGTGCTCAAAACAATCAGGGTATCCACTACTTTATTCATTAAAATACATTATTATTTAACGCCATTAAACTTAAAGGTAAAGCAGTCAACAATCCGAAGATTGGTTTGAACACCACAGTGCTTTACTAGGCATGGTCCTGTTTGGAGATGGTAAAAAAAAAAAAAAAAATAAAAAAAAAAAAAAAAAAAAAAAAATAAAAAAAAAAAAAAAATCATCGGGCTACCACAATCGAATTTAGTTCTCTCCATAGTGGATGGTTTGGGATGCAGCTGATTCGATTATGTAGATGGATGAAAATACCAGCAGCTGTATTCTAAATCTTTATTAAATTCTGTGCGATCGGTTTCGGTGTTACATTGCACCATCTTCAGGCTCCTGTTGTGCGATTATTATTAAAAGGGCATTTGGATTGGGTAGCCATTAAAACCAGTAGCCGTAAATTTCTTGCTTTGTTCATGGCACACTCTCAACAACGACTCAACAGCTGTGTACTAGTTAGTGAATAGCTAACACATGTTACATGTGGCATGGGCGCTGCTTGACCCTGAACTAGCTATAGCTGTTCAAGTATTAGTTTTTGAATATACATATGTGTACTAGTCACTGAGCAACTCTCTCTCTCTCTCTCCTTTTGTGTGAGTGAGAGAGATTGTATTAGTGTCCTAGATGCCAAGCAGCTGTACATGTGCTAGATACTGAACACCTGTATGTGCCCTAGTTACTGAACACCTGTATGCACACTAGTTATCGAACAGCTGTATGTGCAATAGTTACTGAACAGCTTCACACCTACTAGTTACTGAACAGCCATACACCTACTAGTTACTGAACAGCCGTCCATCTACTTGTTACTGAACAGCTGTCTGGGTACTAGTTACTGAACGGCTGTGTACTGGTTAGTGAATAGCTAATAAATACGAAATGTGGCACGGGTGCTGCGTGGCCCTGAACTAGTTATTGAACAGCTATAGCTGTACAAGTAGGGAACAACTCTCTCTCTCTCTCTCTCTCCTTTTGTGTGTGTGTGTGTGTGTGAGAGAGTGTGTTAGTGTCCTAGTTACCAAGCAGCTGTACATGTGCCAGATACTGTACACCTGTATGTGCCCTAGTTACTGAACAGTTGTATCCACACTAGTCATTGAACAGCTGCATGTGCACTAGTTAATGAACAGCTGCACATCTACAGGTTACTGAAGAGCCGTCCATCTACTAGTTACTGAACAGCTGTCTGTCTACTAGTTACTGAACGGCTGTGTACTATTTAGTCAATAGCTAACACATGTGATGAGTGGCATTGGCGCCGCATGACCCTCAACTAGTTATTGAACATCGCGCATGTGTGTATGTGTGTATTAGTGTTCTAGTTACCAAGCAGCTGTACTTGTTCTATATACTGAACAGCTATATGTGAGCCGCGGTGGAGTATCCGAGTCGGCCGCGGTGGCCGAGGGGACTGAGGCGCTTCAGTCACGGTCTGCACGACCACTGCGGTCTGGGGTTCGAATCCCCCCTCGGGCATGGATATTTGTGCCGTCCTTAGTATTAGCTAGTTCATAAGAAGTTTGTAAGTTTAGGGACTGATGACCCCGTAGTTAAGTTCCATAGACTCTACAAACATTTGAACATTTTTTTGGAGTAGCCGAGCGATCTGAAGCATCTCTCTGTGGAGCGCGCGGTTGCTCGCCGTGGAGGTTCGAGTCCTCCCTGGGGCATGGGTGTGTGTGTTTGTCCATAGGTTAGTTTACCTATTTTTAAGTAGTTTGGAAGCTACGGACTGATGACCACGCAGTTTGGTCCGATAGATTTACAGACATTTGAACATTTTTTTAGCTATATGTGCCCTAGTTACTGAACACCTTATGCACACTTGTTATTGAACAGCTGTATGTGCACTAGTTACTGAACAGCTGCACACCTACTAGTTACAGAACAGCTGTACATCTACTAGTTACTGAACAGCTGTCTGTGTAGTAGTTACTGAACAGCTGTGTACTAGTTTATAGCTAATACATGTGACATGTGGCATGAGCGGTGTGTGACACTGAACTAGTTATTGAACAGCTGAAGCAGTACAAGTACTAGTTTTTGAATAGATGTATGCGTACTAGTCACTAAACAACTCTCTCTCTCTCTCTCTTTCTCTCTCTCTCTCTCTCTCTCTCTCTCTCTCTCTCTCTCTCTCTCTCTCTGTGTGTGTGTGTGTGTGTGTGTGTGTGTGTGTGTGTGTGTATGTGTGTGAAGTGTGTATTAGTGTCCTAGTTACCAAGCAGCTGTACATGTGTTAGATACTGAACAGCTGTATGCGCCCTAGTCATTGAACAGCTGTATGTGCACTAGTAACTGAACAGCTGCACATTTACTAGTTGCAGAACAGCTACACACCTATTAGTTAGAGGCGCTCCAGTCACGGTCTACACGGCCACTACGGTCGGGGGTTCGAATCCCCCCTCGGGCATGGATATTTGTGCCGTCCTTAGTCTTAGCTAGTTCATAAGTAGTTTGTAAGTTTAGGGACTGATAACCCCGTAGTTAAGTCCCATAAGGTCTACAAACATTTCCTACTAGTTACTGAACAGCAGTCTGTGTGTTAGTTCCTGAACGGCTGTGTACTGGTTAGTGAACAGCTAACACATGTGACGAGTGGCGACCCTGAACTGCTGGGGCGCCACCAGCACGGCCGCCCCCGCCCTGCATTGTGGCCGCCGCTGCTGCGGCCGCCGCCGCCCACGCGCCACTGTGTCTTCATTCTGGCGCCGGCAGCGGCAGCGGCCACGTGTGGCGGAGAATGGCGGGCGGGCCTCGGCCCGCACTTTGTCTCTGGTCCGTCCTCTGCAGCCGTCACGGTCCCGTGTCCGCCCTCATTACGGCCCGCGTGATAAATAGCGGCAGCGGCGCTATCCAGCAGGGGCCGCGCTACACCTGCAGCCAGGCGCCACCAGCGAGTGCTTTCCACTTCCACTTGCATTCTTTGTACGGAACGCACTGACTCGTCACAAGTCTCTGTATTATTTTCTGCAATGTAGAATTCGCCACAAAAGAGGCGGACCCGCCCCGCCAGTATTGCGCTACATCTACATGAATACTCTGCAAGTCACATTGAAGGGCGTGGCATACGGTTCCTCCAACCACTTTTGTGACAAATTACTGTATGGTAACGATTTAAAGTGACGTGTTTCTCTTATCGTCACTGTATAAGGTATGGATGTCCTACCAAATGGTGACATATAGAAATTTGTGCCGGGTCGGGTTTCGAACCCGGGTTTCCCGCTTTTCGCGAGCTACCCCAACACGACTCCAGGACCGGCACAAACTTTCTTATGCCACACTGACTACGCATATGAGTCCACTGCATTAATCCCTTAGCACTCGCAGGTTAATCTGTATTCCTGCACCAAGGATAATGAAAAATGTTCAAACGTTTGTTAAGCTTAACGGACGTAACTGCGGGGTCATCAGTCCCTAAACTTACAAACTACTTATGAACTAGCTAATTCTAAGGACGGCACAAATATCCATGCCCGAGGTAGGATTCGAACCCCCGACCGTAGTGACCGTGCAGACGGTGACTGGCGCGCCGCAGTACGCTCGGCCACCGTGGCCGGCTGAGAATGAAAACAACGAGGCTTTACCTACGCTGTTATCGTAATTGTCTCGTTTAGGCATCTGTTAAATTACTGTATTGTGATGAATTACAGTGATGGAATATGGAAGTTTGGGTCGGTACTGGAGTCGTGTTCGGGTAGCCTAGTGGTTAAAGCGACCGCTCGCGAAAAGCGAGAAACTCGGCTTCGAATCCCGGCCCGGCACAAATTTTCATATGTCACCATTTGGTAGAAAATCCATACCTTATACACTGGCGATAAGAGAAATTCTCTATTGCGATAAAATATTGATATTATTGTCGTCACTGTAATTCGTCACCATACAGTAATTTAAATGATGCCTAAGTGAGACAATGACGATAACAGATTAGGTTAATGCCTCGTCGTTTTCATTCTCGCTGGTGCGGGAATACAGATTAAGCTGCGAGTGCCAAGGGATGAATGCACTGGACTCGTGTATAGTGTGGCATCTGGAAGTTTGGCTCGGTCCTGGAGTCGTGTTGGGGTAGCCTAGTGGTTAAGGCGACCGCTAGCGAAAAAAGGGGAAACCCGGGTTCGAATCCCGGCCAGGCGCAAATTTTCATATGTCACCATTTTTAGAACATCCACACCTTATACAGTGGCGCTAAGAGAAATTCGCTATTGCGAAAAATATTGACAACACTTTTATCATATTTCTCTAAAGCTCCATTTACTAATAGCTCGCGAGGAAAACGAACACCTAAATTGAAGATTGCAGTTTGTGAAATTTAGGCACTGTGACGTCAATACATTTCCGTTGTATACTGATTGTAAAAGTGCATCTTATCAGCAAGTGTTAACCGAGTTATCATAAACATTCATTCATTCGATATCTGTTTTGTCTAATAAACCGTCTATATAAAGACAAAGTATTCGCGGTCAGGCACAGATTAATGGAACGTTTTATTCATAATTTTATGTAGTGAACAGTAGCGTGGTAGGCTAATTAGAATATTTTAGGCAAAGAAAATTTTGTCTGGGGGCTCACGGGCTATATTAGGTACGTCAACATAGTGCTTTTACCGGTGACAGTGTTTTTTGATCCGATAAATAAACAAACTACTTAATAATTTTAAACAAAATGTTGTGACAGTTATTTATAAGAAATGCACCCTACTTCTCAATTCCAGTTGTATTTTAAATTAATCATATGCAGGTGAGGACTGTGGGCGTAAGTTTATCATCCCCTAGACAGAGCTGAACTTAGTACAGTGAATCTGTTAGAGTAAATATAAGATTCTCCACAGACAATCCTCAAAAATAACCTCGCAATATGTTACTTTAAAAGTAAATGAGTAGGCGTACTATGGTAGCCTTAATTTCTTTCCTAGTAACAGAATAACAGGCACAATGAGTCACGTGATCTTAGGCCTTCTTCACATCATCCAAATGTCCCGCATTGATTTTTGAAAAAAGTTGGCCGCGTTACCTTAGAGCGCTCGGCCATTCCACCGCGGTTTGCAGATACCTTGCGGAAATCCAGTATAGGATACGAGCAAGAGGAACTAATGGGAATTTGCGTTGGAAGCGTGCCTGGATACTAGTCTTGTGCAGCGAACGAACTAGTTCGGAAGAGCGCTCCCACAGGCGAACTGCCGGCCGCGGTGGCCGAGGTGACTGAGGCGCTCCAGTCACGGTCAGCACGGCCACTGCGGTCGGGGGTTCGAATCCCCCCTCGGGCATGGATATTTGTGCCGTCCTAGTTCGTAAGTAGTTCATAAGTAGTTTGTAAGTTTAGGGACTGATGACCCCGTGGTTGAGTCCCATAAGCTTAACAAACATTTGAACATTTGAACAGGCGAACTACGCAAACTAGTTCGCAGATCCCTCGCCTCTTAGTTCGTCCGCTCCTTTTCCGAAGACTGACGGGGAACAGCGAGAGGACGCGAGAGCGCGCAGAATCGTGTGATTCCCTTCTGCCAGTTGCCGTCATTTCGAGCTGAGATGCAGGTCAGCTGTAGTTTCATAGTTTACTGCTACAAAATTTTTTTCGAAGGTATTCAACCCTCATTCCATAGTATAAATAAGTAAAGAGAACTCAAAAACGTAACATTGTTTGCATGTATATGCGAGAAATTATGCCTCAACCATTTTCTCTCGCCTGCATGATACTGTTGACGGCTCGCGGGGTAGAATGTTAAGGATAACGTCGTATAAGCGACACTAACACTGTAAAGTAACGCAACCGTATAGAATTAATTAGCTACAAAACTGTAGTTTACTGCCTGTCATCAGAATGTAAAGGTCGAAACCCATTGTCATCAATGTCGCTAGCGCGAAGATCAAAAATTTCTTCCATGTCATTTGTTAATACAAAATCACTTCTGTAATAAGTGTGAAGTTGACCGGACTGGCTTAACTTTCGATGCAACTGAGGCGGCCGCCCCTTCGAAAAGAAGGATTGTTCAAAATGTTCAAATGTTTGTTAAGCTTATGGGACTTAACTACGGGGTCATCAGTCCCTAAACTTACAAACTACTTATGAACTACTTACGAACTAGGCCGGTACAAATATCCATGCCCGAGGGGGGATTCGAACCCCCGACCATAGTGGCCGTGCTGACCGTGACTGGAGCGCCTCAGTCACCTCGGCCACCGCGGCCGGCAAGAAGGATTGGATGCGCCCAGCACCGAAGACAAAACTACGTTTCTGCGCATGGGAACTTGGTTGAGAGGAGAGGGGGTGACTATTAGTTAATGTTATAGGTATATTCTGTGTGCCATATAATACTTGACCTGTACCATAGTAGTAATATTTTTTGTTGATCACTTCCAAAACTTTATAAAAATTAAAAAGTCATTTATAAAGGCGCAGTTTTATTTACGGAAATAGACGCATTTAGCATATTTTGTAGGTAATGTTCCTTCAATGACATATTAAATAAATAAAGAAATCCATCCTAAAAATAAAACAATACGAGTACTCTGTATGCAGAGTAGTCGAATACCATTGTATCACCCATTCATGTAAATAACTGGTTTATTTGATGTCTAATTGCCCAAAAATACGGGTAACACTGATCATTATATAAAAAAGCTGTCATAAAAGAAAGAGCTCTTTCAGTAGCGGCAGCAAAAGCCAAAAACAGCGGACGAACTAAAAAGAGCTACCTACTTCGCGGCCAAGCTGCGAACTGAAAGGAGAGCTACCGGTTGCGAACTAAAATATACGCGATTGATCGCGAACTAAAATGTGTGCAATCGGTCGCGAACTAAAACATACGTTACCGGTCGCGAACTATTATGGCAAACGTATCTTGCTTCTTATTTCGTTGGATTCTTTTCAGAAGACCGACGGGCAATAAGCGAGAGGGCGGGCAGCAGAATTAAAAACATGTGTTTGCCTTCTGCTGATGAGAGCCATTTCGGCATTTCGAGGTGAGTGTCTCCCTGCTAGATTATATAGTTCATTCAGTGCTACAAAATTTCTGTTTTGAAGTATTCTGCACTCTGCAATATTTGACTAATAAATTCCATCAAGACAAGATATATATAGATTACTCTATACTTAAACGCGAGAAATGATCCACAAACTGTTTCTTTTGGTTTGCGTGATATCGTTAGCGGCTCAGCCAGCATGAAGCAGCTAGGGGGGCGGGGGGTACTTCTCCCTCCACCTGCATGCGCAGACAAATGTTTCAAATGTTTTTATAGCTTATGGGACTTAACTACGGGGTCATCAGTCCCTAAACTTACAAATTACTTACGCACTAGATAATCCTAAGGACGGCACAAATATCCATGCCCGAGGGGGGATTCGGACCCCCGACCATAGTGGCCGCGCCGACCGTGACTGGAGCGCCTCGGTCCCCTCGGCCACCGCGGCCGGCATGCTGTAGCATTACAAACACCACATAATGACACGAAGTGCCCGATTAGAGTTCTTTAATTATTTAAAAAAAAATTCACGGGATAAAAGGAAAGGATCTCTTTATTCAATTATGATAATACACCAACACATCACCTTGAACATTAAACTTCTTCTCAAAAGGGCCAACAACTTTAACCCAAATATGTACTCCCTCGTCGACAGAAACACGTCTTCTATTCCTCGTTCTCAAACACAATGGCTTATCAGAAATAAAGTATGAAGTACCAAATGACTTGTTAGGTACCTCAGCAATACTCCATGCACGAAAACATATAATGTCCCTCTCGTTGAAAGATTCCAATCCAGGTTTCTTAGCATCACTTGTTCGTACCAAAGCAACTGTAAGCCATCCAGAACCACCAAAAACTTCAGTACTTCTAATACTAAAATCAAATCTGGCTGCTGTTGGTTCAACAGCATTGAATCACGATGCCACGCCGTTATTACAGGAGACGTCGTAGTATGTTACCTGTGTATAAAGCAGTGGATACTGTGGACTTTACACCTGGATCTAATGGAGTGACTACTACTGCAGAAGAAGAAGTGTTACATGGTCCTATTACATTTGTTGGAGCCAGATTTGATTTTAGTATTAGAAGTACTGCAGTTTTTGGTGGTTCTGGATGGCTTACAGTTGCTTTGGTACGAACAAGTGATGCTAAGAAACCTGGATTGGAATCTTTCAACGAGAGGGACATTATATGTTTTCGTACATGGTGTATTGGTGAGGTACCTAACAAGTCATTTGGTACTTCCAGTCATTTGGACCGCACTGGGAGCGGACGAACTTCAAGAAAGAACTAGTTCGCGGCAGAGCTGCGAACTTAAGTGCGCTCTCCTGATTGCGAACTATTATGCGCAAGATTACTGGATACCCTGATTGGTTAAGGCGACCGTTTGCCAGAGGCGGGAAATCGAGAACAAATTTTCAGTTTCGCTGTTGAATATATTTCAGAGCCCTGAAACGGTCGAAATGTTTCAATATTTCGAAGTGCTGGGGTTTTCGCGGTCGGCTTTTCACCTGCGCACGGACAGTGAGTCTGGCAGAAGCGACCACACGCGGCTTTCGGCGCGGCCGTCCCACGCCGTGGGCCGGCCATCGTAATTAAACGCGTTCCTGAGGAGGGCTCGCTTCCTGGAAACGGCCGGGGCGCGCCCGCGGGCCTTCCCCGTAATTCCAGCGTGCGTATCGCGCGGCCGCATCGGCGCGTTTTGAGGCAGGCGGACAATGCGTCGCCGTAATTACCTGCCGGCCGCGCCCACGTGTCCGCAGCTGCCGCCACTCGCGCACCTTACAACGCGGGGCTCCTTCCGCGAATTCGCCGTGTCCGCGTGGAGTCCTGCCATCTCATCGCGACGGCCCGCCGACGTTGATGAGGTCCGCCCGCGACGCGTCTGGGGGACTGCGAGAGCGCAACTCGCTAATACCACATTCCGAACCCTCTCGAGCGATGTCCCGTTCGAGGTCACCTACGATTTTCTCGTTGCGTGGCATACAGATTAGATTAGATTATCAAAATACCCACGGGTGTACTGCCGGTCTATTGTGTCTAACGGGCACAATATTTTGGCGACAGTGACGGCGCTAGACGAAAACTGGGCGACGGCGAACTCGTCTTTGCGAGGCCCCTTTCATTTTTTCATTAATGAAGAAAATGTTAAACGAGCTGAATTATACATCAATTATCATTTTACTAAAATTCTAATAGTATAATAAACGAGTAGTAGTGAAATGACAAAAATTACAATAAACAAACACAAATTAGAAAAAAATGTTTGCCGGCCGCGGTGGCCGAGGAGACTGAGGCGCTCCAGTCACGGTCTGCACGGCCACTACGGTCTGGGGTTCGAATTCCCCCTCGGGCATGGATATTTGTGCCGTCCTTAGTATAAGGTAGTAGATAAGTAGTTTGTAAGTTTAGGGACTGATGACTCCGTAGTTAAGTCCCATAAGCTTAACAAACATTAGAACATTAGAACAAAAAATGTTTGTAAATCTATCGGACCTAACTGCGTGGTCATCAGTCCGTAGCTTACAAACTACTTAAACCTAGGTAAACTAACCTAAGGACAACACATACATCCATGCCCCAGGGAGGACTCGAACCTCCACGGCGAGCAACCGCGCGCTCCGCAGCGAGACTCTTTAGGCCTCTCGGCCACTCCACCGCGGACACAAATTAGAGGAACTTTTCACCTTTTCGTCTCACTGAATTTTTTAAGACCACATCTTAATACTAGCCGCTATTTCGGCTTCAGTTGATAGTACTGACAACGCAGATACTATTTCTTGGATCATTTTGCTGTTCAAGTTAGTCTTAATCATTTAACTTTGTGAAGCTTCTCTCGGCCGAAGCTGTACTGACTGGAACGGGTGATGATTCTGATTGTTATATAAACATTTTGATATAATTCTTCCAAATCGTTTTCTAAAATGTGCTGAACAAATTGTTATGTAAGTATTTAACTAAAAATTGCATCACTACTGCACTCATACGGAAATGGCCGAGCGCACTAAGGCATCATACCACGGTGAGCGAGATCGCTCTCGCCGGCAGTCGAATCCCACCTTGGGTACGAATGGTGTGCTCGTCCATTGGTTAAGCTAGTGTAAATTAGATGTAGGTCGTCGCTATATAACATAGCAATTGGAAAGCGCCGTTAAACATCAGATAAAAAAAAAAAAGAAGAAACAAAAAAAAAATTTTTAACAATGTTTTGCGAGGCCTCCACACGCGCGAGGCCGTCGGCGGTGGCCGACGTCGCCGACGCCTAGCACCGCCACTGTTGGCGATCATTTATGTCGCCATCATCAGGTGAACTGACGGACTGAGCTCATGGAAACGCGCCGGCACGGAGATCCGCACGCTACGACGGCTCGAAGGGATTTGGGCTCTAGCCCAGTAGCTTGCGATTTAAATACCCTCGGCCCGCGGAGCGACTCCTCCGTGGTCCGCGCACCGCGCCGCGGTCGCGCAGTGGAACCGATTGAGACGGCGTCTGAGATGACGTCGGTGTGAAGGCTCTGTCCGCCGTGGTCGTCACTTCGTTACGTTTGCTAGATTTACTCTTAATTAACCCAATCGCTGGTTCCCAAGCTTTGCTAAGATTATAGCCACAGTCACGGTTTATGACGTCGTCACTTGTGCGAATTGATGCAATTGTGCATGATAGAAACAACCATTATTCCGTTTAAAAAATTGTATGTTTGCATAAAAAATACACTTTCTAAGTATGTTTACAGTCTGTTTGTTGGCAAAAAATACGAGTTCTTGACTAACAATCCATTCTGTGAAAACCGCACATCAACCGCACTTTACGTTTCCGTAATGCCGCGGCGAATTAGCCGCGCGTACTGGAGCGCCGTGTTGCGATGCGCGCGGCTGTCCGCCGTCGGGGGTTCGAATCCCCCCCTCTGGCATGGCTATTTGTGTTGTCTTTAGTATAAAGTAGTTTGTACGTTTAGGAACCGATGACCTCGCAGTTGGCCCTTAAGCTCTATAGACGTTTGAACATTTTTTTCGCAATATTTGCGGTGTAAGTGTTAGGTGGTTTATCATGTATAAAAATACACAAGTTAAAACATGACAGCTTATAAAACACTTAAGTATTTTGTATGTTGTACTTATTATTTTATATCCATTTCTTTATCAAGATGACCAGCTTTTTAAATATATATGTGACCAGATGATGGTGACACAATATGGCGAAACCGGTCGTCATTGAATAAATTATTAATGTGCGATCTTGGCATTTCATTTTGAAGACTATAAAATCATCAGATCGCCTCCAAAACCGACAATGCCAGGTAATCTTAAACAGCTGATCGTTAAAGATGCATTTTATCAAGTATATGACGGCAGTTAACACTTACCTTACCAAAATATTGCTCAGGAACTGGTATACATTTTTCTAATATGTTTATATGACCTTGAACACTTGTATGCGTCTTTTCAGTTGCATCATACTTGATCATACTTCATATTATGCTTTTTTTTCTTTTCTTTATGCGATAGTCACTCTATCCCTGGGATATTCGGGTTAGATAGACATCTTACTAGTGATTGATGGACCTCCCATATGTTCCTATGGAAAAGCTGCTACACTCCGATGGCGACACCTACAACGTGCTGACATAAAGAAAGTGTCCAACCGATTTCTCATACAAACAGCAGTTAAAAGGCGTTGTCTGGTGAAACGTTGTTGTGATGCCTCGTGTAAGGAGGAGGAATGCGTACCGTCACGTTTCCGACTTTGATAAAGGGCGGATTGTAACCTATCGCGATTTCGGTTTATCGTATTGCGACATTGGTGCTCGCGTTGGTCGCGATCTAATGACTGTTAGCAGAATATGGAATCGGTGGGTTCAGGATGGCAATACGGAACGCCGTGCTGGATCCCAACGGCGTCGTATCACTAGTAGTCGAGATGACAGGCATCTTATCCGCAATGTTGTTTGCTATGTTTGACTCAATGCCCAGACGTATCAAGGCCGTTATTACGGCCAGAGATGGTTGTTCTGGGTACTGATTTCTCAGGATCTATGCACCCAAATTGCGTGAAAATGTAATCACATGTCACTTGTAGTATATTTTGCCATTTAATACCCATTTATCATCTGCATTTCTTCTTGGTGTAGCAATTTCAGAGGCCAGTAGGGTAGATGCTGACCTTGGGGAAGATCATTTCGGATTCAGGAGAGATATAGGAACACGGAAGGCAATACTCACCTTACGACTTATCTTAGATTAAGAGAAAAAAACCTACATTTCTAGCTTTTGTAGATTTGGAGAAAGCTTTTCGCAGTGTTAATTGGAATACTTTCTTTCAAAGCCTGAAGTCATCAGGGGTAAAATAAAGGGGACGGAAAATTATTTACAAGTTCTACATTAACCAAACAGCTATTATTAGAGTTAAAGAGCAAGAAAGGTACCACGTGGTTTGGAAAGGGAGTAACACAAGGTTGGAGCATTTTTCCAATGTTATTCAATTTGTACATTGAGCAAGCTGTGAAAGAAAGCAAGGAGAAATTTGGATAAGGAATTATAGTTTAGGGTAAAGAAATAAAAAAAATGCGTTTTTCTGATAATATTGTAATTCTATCAGAGACAGCGAAGGACCTGGGAGAGCAATTGAAAGGAATGGACAGTGGAGCGTGTAAGATGAACGTTAACAAGAGCAAAACAAGGGTAATTGAATGCAGTATAAGAAAATCAGACAATCCACAAGTAATTAGATGATGTAACAAAACAATAAAGATAGCAGACGAGTTTTGTTACTTGGGTAATGGAAATGAGCGTATGGCTTTCTTGGCCGGGAGATCCCTTGCGGGATTGTTCGGCCGCCTTCTTTGACGCCGCGTGGGCGACTTACGTGCCAATGATGATGAGATGATGATGATTAGGACAACACACAACACCCCGTCCCCTGTCGGGTTACTTGGGTAGTAAGATAAAATATGACGGCCGTAGTAAAGAGGATATAAATGCAGAAATTCAATGGGGAGAAAATCGTTTTTGAAGAGAGAAATTTTCTAATATCAATTTGAGTTAAAGGAAGTCTTTTCTGAAGGCATTTGTATGGAGTGTTGCCTTGTACGGAAGTTAAACTTAGACGATAAATAGTTTAGACAGGAAGAGGATAAAGGCTACAGAAGAATGCCAAAGATTAGGTGGGTAGATCCCGTAAGTAATGAACGGGTACTGAACACAATTGGGAAGAAAAGGAATTTTCGGCATACCTTGACTAAACGAAGGGATCGATTCGTAGGACACATTATTAGACACTAAGGTATCGTAAATTTAGCATTGGAGAGAAGTGTGTTGGGGCAAAATCACGATTATAGTAAGCAGAGTCAGATGCATGTGCATCGCAGATCTTATCGGGAGAAAAAGAGGCTTGCTCAGTATAAAGCAGGGTGGAGAGCTGCATCAAACCAGTCTCCGAACTGAAGACCACATCAACGAAGATATAAATATTGTTTACAATCTCTGACAATAAAGTTCGGTGATAGTCCTGTAACATTAACGTAGATCAACTATGAACCATAGTCACCTAACTGTCGTTCGAAATAGTCATCTCCCACAACAAAGAACCGCTGAGCTCTGCGATGCATATCCTGGAAATTTTGCACGAAGTCTTCCTTTGGGATGTCAGGAACATTGTCGAATGTCTTTCCTTTCAAAGCGAGCTTGAGTCGGGGGAATAGGAAGAGGTCTGGTGGACTGACATTCGGAGAATGTGGTTGATATTTAAGTAGCACGACAACGCTCACCCAAACACAGCCGATATTGGCAAACAGTTCCTGAAGAAGAAAACAACAACAACAACAACAACAACAAGGTGGTTCAAATTGAACATCGACCATGCTCTCCTAATCTCACCTGTTTGTGATCTCAAATGTGGAGACACGTTTCAGACACACATTGTCGCATAGCCGTTATTTTTGCAAATATCTCTGAAACAGTGTCAGCATTAAAATAAATAAATAAATGAAAAATAAAGAAATTAAGAGCAGAGTTGTAGAGAATTTTTTCCTCTACAAATACGTTTATTGAATCTTCGGTTGAGGTAAACGGTTAATGTGTTATTTGAAATTACGTTTGGAGTTGCCTAAAGGCCATCGCAAACTGCTTAGTGTTGTTAACCTAAAGTGGTCCAAAACAATCTGTTGTTACCGTTGAGAAATGTACAAGTGAAGAAAATTGCTACCACTGCGGTGGAATGGCGGAAATCTCAAGGGCACCTTGATGCGGAGGGAGCACTTGATCCCCGTCGGAGGTTCGAGTCCTCGGTTGGACATGGGTATGTTTGTGTTTTCCTTACGTTAGTTTAACTAGTTTGCAAGCCTAGGTACTGATAACCACATTATTTAATTTCTATTTATTTACTTCTTCAGTTAATACGTGTGACACTCTTTTTTTTCGCGTTACTCTTTCTCGAGGTGTGTGGGACACTTTCACATCGTAAGCGCTGACCCGAGTATCTATTACAGAAACACTTCCTACAGCACTAGCCCGGGACTTCTGAAAGCGACCTCCATAAAAGACTGCCGATTGGTAAAAATTTATAGTTCTGTCTCAACTTCTCCTATCTGCGCGTTATCGGAAAGATTTTCGCCATAAATTCACTCCGAACTCGGGGGCCGGGAAGAATTCCTCGCGGATAAACGGCGGTCGATAAATCCCGGGAAATAAACTTGTAATGTATGTGCATCCATTACGCTCGGGAGGTTCGGCCGGCGCGCCGCCGCAGATCAAAGCGAGAGCCCTACTGCGCCGACGAACTTTACCTCGCGACTACATGGAAGCCAGCAGAGTTCTCCAGCCTTCCTTGCGCTTCCAAGTTCTCCACCACATTTACTAAAAACTGAACTGTTCGTACAAAAAAACCTCCTTAGTCCAGAAGTACTTAGTTAACTGTTAGACTACAGCAAGTCGCAATACGTGCAGATATCAAACTTCCTGGCTGTTTAAAATTGTGTGTCGGAAACGGGACTCGAACCTGGGACCTTTGCCTTTCGTAGGCAAGCGCTCTACCACTGAACTCTCCCGACACGACTCACGGCCCCTCCTGACAACTTCGCTTCTGCCAGTACCTCGTCTCCCACTAAGTGAATTTGTGAGGACGTACCGTGAGTCGTTTCAGGACAGCTCAGTGGTAGAGCGCTTGCCCGCGATAGGCATAGGTCCCAGGTTCGAGTGCCGGTTCAGGCACACAATTTTAATCTGTCGGGAAGTTTCAAATCAGCGCACGCTCTGCTGCAGAGTGAAAGTTTCACTCTGCATGCAGATATCGTTTTTTAAATCTTTTGGCAATTGGATGACTTTACCAAAATGAAAAGGTCCTATTACGGATTTTTTTTTTTTTTTTAAATAGATGTTGTGTTGTATCTTATCAAATACCAGCTATACTCGGAGAGGCCTTGTTGTGGCTACTTTTAGTTTAAAAAATGTATGAAATTTGATAATGCTTTAAGAAAGGGAACTGGATGTGCTGTACATCCTGCTCTTATCCGCCCCCTTCTCTCTGGCTCTTTCTTCTCTCTTTGTCCTTCTTCTCCTCCTTCCCCTATTTCAGTACCTTTCCTTTTTCCTCTTCCTACCCATCTCATCTCTTTCTCCATCCGATCTTCCTGTCCCTTCTTTCTGTGTATTTCCACCTCCTATCTCCTCCTCTCCATCTCATCATCATACTCATCCTGTCATTCCCTTCCCCCTCCCTATCTCCATTTTCTCCCCCTAATCTCCTCGTACAACTCTGTCTAACGTCAAGTCTTGTATATTGTTATGTTCAAAAAATTACACGTACGAAAAATCTTGACGAAATGCTTTGAAATTTTGACAGAACGTTGCGTTGTTTTACGTGCGTTTTTACTTGCACCTAACCTCTATATATGAAGCAGTGTGACCGTGTATTTGTGTGTACGTATTGCATAAAAATCTACAGTTTTGTTCCAAACTTTATGAAATTTTTCACACGCAACCTCCAATCTATGAGGACGGTCGCCTTGTTTCAGGATCATGTACAACACAGTGTTCACGAGATATGACGTCATAAATAATGAGATGCGCGAAAACTGCTGCTTCACACCACAAAGTTGCACATTTTGTCCTAATTCAATCAAATTTGGTATACATATTCCTTACCGTGAGGTACCAATGCTGTTGGGATGAGAACCACGTACGACACACGGTTAACGTTTCAGTAGTTGCGAGAAACTGCTACATAATGCGACGAATCTTTATAAAAACCCTATATGAGAATGACAATACTTAGCGACTTTCTTCCAACTTAAAACATAATTTAGAACCTTTATTAAACTTTTTCTCGCTGACAACCACATCAAAATACTGAAAGAAAAAAAAAAAAAGTTTATCGCTTACTACTTTTCCGCTGTTCACGGAGCAAAATTGCGGCATTCCGTTTTACAGATAGTATGCACAGATACACCTGAATGTAATTTCAAAATTGTATCACAGTACGACACGTAGTTCATGAGATATAAGGACGTAAACAGTAACGTTCTTCGAAAGCCGCCCCAACACGAATCAGGTTTTACTCTATTACTTCCTTATAACTAACGCTGTTCGCTACGTATTTTACCGGCATACAGCACTTATACAAATGAAACTAAACAACTATACAAAACTATACAAAAGTAGAACATATAATTCAATAAATATGAGATCATATATACTGTGATGGGTAAAAACCTGTCACATCATGCACCAAGTATTAAAACATTTATGTATTTACCACTTTCACTGTTTGGATAACTGGGGTAAGCAAGGGACACGCAAGTCGCCGAAGTGGCGTCCAATTGAAAGACTTGCACCAGGCAAATAGGCAACACGATATTATTATTATGATTATTATTATTATTACCACTATAACACTCCTGTATTGCAGTCAGCTTAAGGAAATTCCTGAAAACTGATTATTCTTAAGAACTCTGAACCAACTTTGAACGCCGGCCGCGGTGGCCGAGGAGACTGCGGCGCGCCAGTCACGGTCTGCACGGCCACTACGGTCGGGGGTTCGAATCCCCCCTCTGGCATGAATATTTGTGCCGTCCTTAGGATTAGCTAGTTGATAAGTAGTTTGTAAGTTTAGGTACTGATGACCCTGTAGTTGGGCCCCATAAGCTATACAAACATTTGAACACTTTGAACAACTTTGAACTGTGAAGCGCACACTGATGCAGGTGAAAGCTATAGACTTCTAAATAGCTGCAAGGATAGGAAGAGAATGAAACAGTGTACAGCCAACTAATGCTCATTATTTCAGACAGATCTAGATTTTAACTTTCAGAGATCGCAGTTTCCAGTGAAACTTGCCTTTTCTATTACGATTAATAAATCACAGGGCACTCTATTCAATATTTTGGAGTGGATTTGACATGCCCACGTTTTTCAAACAAACGACTTTATTTCATAATTACGCAGGCTTCCGCGGCCAGAGTCAGATGACATAAAAGTTTTCTGGGCGTTAAACCGCGTCATGATGTAAGAAGGCTTAAGTAACCGACGTTTCGGCAAGGTGAAGGCCACTGTAACGTTGGCCGAAATGTCGGTTATTTAAGTAATAGCCTTTTTACATCATGACGCGGTACAACACCCAGAAAACTTTTATGTCATCTGACTTTATGTCACTTTTTCAGGGATGGGCTCACCAAAGAAATTATTCATATTAGATCCTGGACAAGTCACAAGAAATATTGTTTATAACAAAGTTGTTAATGAAATGGATGTATATGTTGCATTTCATTTGTATTTTGATTACTATCTTTCTCTGTTTGGATACTGTACATATCACCCATTATTAGAAAAAAATGAGTTGAACAGAGAGAAAGGGGATAGGAGAAGTACTAACTCGAGGTTTGAATACATTAATAAATACCCCGGCATCGCCGGGTTCCCAGTTAGTTTTTAATATATGTCATTTATGTAGATTTTTTCCAATAAAATAAAAAATAAAACGAAATAAACTACGTTTTTAAATCTTCGTTTAGTGTTTCAGTGCATATTTTACTAGGAAATCTGATATATATTGATAAATGTACTACACGTCTATGTTTCAACTAGTTACTGAAATTACTAAAGCATTCGTTATACAAATATGAATGGTAGTTTACGGGAGTAAAAATAAAAAATAAAACCAAATGAACTACGTTTTTAAATTTTAGTTTAGTGTTTCAGTTCATATTTTACTAGGAAATCTGATATATATTGATAAATGTACTACACGTCTATGTTTCAGCTAGTTACTGAAATCACTAAAGCACATCGATATACAAATATGAGTGGTAGTTTACGGGAGTTTAGTATTCGACATATCACCCATTGCATAAGGGGATACACGTAGCAACGTAAAGATTGTTACGAGCTCAAATATTGCTTTTAAATGTTACAATGACAAAATAAAATATGTCATAAATTGATGTCTTTAGTTGTGTGGAAAAAAATTACTAAAGTGGACCATGGGAAATTACATACGCAATTTTGAAAAAGTGTGTCTTTTCTCCCAGGTTTACCATAAATAGAAATTCTCGACATCGGTGGTTTGTATCGTGTTGACTACAATTTTTATAATTGTCAATTCAATGTAATTAATTACTAGATAGGAACACACATATCGATAACGATGCTAATTACTCAGTGTTATTACCGAGTCAATACGAAACAAATACAGTATTTAATGATTACACAACACGGAAACGCAGGCGTTGAGTAATAATGAAACGTACAGGACTTGTATAATGAAACTGTGCTTTTACGGGGGAAAATAGTCCTAAATAGCTGCAAGAACGAAAAATAAAATAAAATAAATAAATAAATAAAATAAAATTAAATTAACGCCGGCATATTCCGCATGCAGACAATGAGATTTGATAAATATATAAACTTCTTACTTATTGGAGGAAACAAAATAATATGAATATCTAACATAGAATATTTATTTATTACTAAGGAGTTGGCCCACCATTGTCTTTAAGAACGGCTGGAACTCTTCGAGGAACAGATTCGTGAAATTATTTATGATAGAGACATTGAAGCAATGTACTCACATGCCACAGTCGTTTTTTTACTTTTGTGGTTTGTCTTTATTATGTACAACTAGTTTCAGTGAAACTATGTCGCCATTCTCAAGTACCTATACATAAACTGAAAATTTTGATGATAAATCATTCATATTATATTTGTAAATTTCTTCTGCCTAAAAAACTTAAATAATGACTGTATGCCAAATTAGTTAAGAAGGAAGGAATGAGGGTTTCACGTCCCGTCGATAGCTTGCTCATTAGAGACGGAGCTAACGCTCGGAGGTTTTGGGTAAGGATGCGGAAGGAAATCGGCCGTGCCCTTTGAAAGGAACCATCCCGGAATTTGCCTGGAGCGATTTAGGGAAATCACGGAAAACCTAATTCTGGATGGTCTGAGGTGGATTTGAACCACTATCCTTCCGAATGCGAATCCAGTGCCAAAATAGTTATTAAAAAAGTCCATATTCAATGCGCTAAGATTGTGTTACATTGTTCATACTGTCGAGAATACCATCAAAATGAACCGTACTTTACTGAAATCCGGTATGAGGTTCTTGAGTTACGCAGCACACGAAGTGTAGCGTTTGGAAACTAAAGCTAAGTTCGCCGAATTTTAACTCGAAAAAAAGTATTTATTGTGGGGATGAAACCTTGATAGTTCCTTTGTTTTACATTAATTGGTACATGTAGAAATTATTAATTATTTTTTAAAAAATACGGGGTCATTTTTCTAATTTTTCGTCCGACTTTAAATGAAGGTTTTCAACCTTTTCGAATATGCGACCGCTTCTAAGTAAAAATATTCTGTCGACACACTACCAAATAAAAATATTTTGGCGACATCCCACACTCCAACGTCACGAACGGTAACAAAATTATGTTATCTCAATGAAACAAATAAAATCTCCTTTTATTGCTAAAGCCATCTTTTAAATTCTTGGACGAAGTTTTTTGAGTATGTTTTTAGTGGCGTACATTCATAGTATTTTTATACGCTTTCCTACAGAAAAATGTATTTCGCTTAACGAGTGTTTCGCATTTAAGGGAAGAATCAGAAAAGAATTATGCTCATTAAGAAAGGTCTCACTGTATAGACAATTTATAAGGAAGTAGATATTTATTTTCGAATTTTTCAGCATTACTTATTCCATTATGTTCTTTTACCTACCGATTTATCCCTCTTTTCAGGCTTTGCATTTATTCATCATTAACACACTGTTTTATGTAAAAAATCTACATCTACATATATACTCCGCAATCCACCGTAAAGTTCGTGGCGGAGGGTACACTATAGCACTACTAGGCATTTCATTTCGTATTCCACCCCCAAACAGAGCGAGGAAAAAAATGTCTATATGCCTCCGTACGGGCCCTAATTTCTCTTATCTTGTCTTTGTGATCATTACGCGAAATGTAAGTAGGCTTGAAATTCTGGACCTCTAAATTTTCTCAACAGAGTTTCTAGAAAAGAACGTCGTCTTTCCTCCAGCGATCCCCATTTAAGTTCCCGGAGTATTTCCGTGACACTCGCGCTTTTGCCGAACCTACCAGTAACGAACCTAGCTGCTCGCCTCTGAACTGCTTCTATGTCTCCTTATAAAATGATCTGCAGCCAGTCCCAAAAAATTAGCAATACTCAAGACGTGTCTATGACCTGTTCAATTGGTAATTAGTGTTACAGAAGGGAGTCCGTAAATTCATCATTAAATAAAGTTCACTTAGGTATACGTTTTTGTATTACCGAACTCCTACTTTATGGTGCAAGTGTGCTGTGTCGGCGACCCTCTTAGAAAGACTTTGCGATCCCTCCCCCCTCCCCCTCCTGGGGGTCGCGACCCATGAGGAATAGCTCATACATCTCAGTCCGGAGACTGGTTTGATGGAGCCTTGCATCCTACTCTATCCTGACAAGCCTCTTCATCTCCTCATAAGAACGGCAACCCACATCCAGCTGAATATGCTTATTACATTAGTCTCCTGGTTTGCCCCCCCCTCCCCTACACACACACACACCCTTCCAAAGCTATATTTACGATTAAATAATTCTCAGTCTCTGTTGCAATATTTTTATTCTCCAATTACGCGTTTGGCGCTGTTAGCGCATCGTCAGATTGGGCGGAGATGGAGCCACAGATCTATAGCTGTGGTGGACGTAGCTTAAGAATTTGTGTTCTGTCATCGGATAGGAGTCGCTGTCGCGGCAAGTCCAATTGTAAACGTGGACCTGTCGTGACAGCGACTCCTCTGCTGCTATGGGGCCCGATGACAGAACACAAATTGTTAAGCTACGTCCACCACATCTATAGATACTTCTGTGGCTCCATCTCCACCCAATCTGACGATGCGCTAACAACGCGATACGCGTAATTGGAGAATAAAAATATTGCAACAGAGACTGAGAATTATTTAATTATTCAACACTGTTGCTGCACCAGCCGCCACCTCCACCACAATCAAGGAATGGAATGAAAGCTATGTTTACGATTCCTTGAAGAATGAGTCCTATCAACTGATCCCTTCTTATAGTCAAGGTATGGAAAAAATTACTTTTCTCCCCAATTCAATACCTCTTCATTGGTTACACGATCGACACAACTAATCATTAGGTCTGCATTTACTGCCAGAAATATGCGCAGTATGAAATTTTGTGCCAGACATTTATTTATTTTTATTGCTGGCACGTGAGGAACCGCGCTGCGCAGCCCGAGAGTGAGTATTTCACTCCACCCTGTATAAAGAAGAAGACGCAATTACTGTGCATCGCAAGCTTTTGTTGCAAAACGGTCGGTCCGCATAGCTGAAAAGTTTCGGAAGCTCTGGCCTAGGCGGAGCGCTTTTCCGATCTCTCGTGTTTCCAGCGCGCTTGCTGCGTGGAGCCCCTAAGCGCCCATTAAGACCGGCAGCAAAATTAATAACGCGGCTGCTGCTCGTGTAATCGCCAGGAGGTGCTGTATTCGCAGCCGCTAGCGCCTCGGGCACCGCCGCCACTTGCTGGGGACGCCGCCGTCTTCATTGAGAGGGCCGGGGCGCGACTCCATCAATCAAGCGTCGAGGCGCCCGGCGTCGCGACGCCTCCTCCCCTCCCCTCCCCCCCTTCCCCTCCCCCCTGGGCTGCCGTTAATTTCCGCGAGGATTAAAAGCGCGGCCGGGCGCGTTTGTCGGCGTTCGGCGCCATTGTGGGCCGGGGCCGCGGGAAACCGCTCACGCGTCATTTATTTGCCTCCTCCGCGGCACTTTATGAAGCGTGACTTTATTTTAATACCGTGTTTAATGATTGCGGCCATTTGCAAACGTCGCGCCCCCGGCATCTACAGGCCGGAAAATACTGGGAAGGACAATTTAAAGCGGTGCTTATTTTCAGACACTTTGTCGCTCCCCTCGTATTTGTTTGATTACGATCGGCTGACTTTAGACTGTCCGTGGCGGTAGGCATCTAAAGACGTAGTTTCCAGCTTCCGAGATCGTTAAATGCCGCAGTTTTAACACCATTATATAAATTTTGTAACACGAAACTGAGGGTACAGATTTTTAATATTAATCACACAAGAAAGCCAATGAAACGTACATATAGACACATTGTAAATTATTGATACCAAAGTCGTTTTTGTTTCGGCGTGAATGCCATTGTCAGGTGTACTGTAAAATACAGAGGTCAGTATACTATTAATTTTAAGAAGATAATTGTACTTTATACATATATTGGTAGCTCTTCTTACCCTTGTAAGTTCCCTGCTTCTCTTATATATAGCCGGCCGCGGTGGCCGAGCCGTCTGCGGCGCGTCAGTCACGTTCAGCACGGCCACTACGGTCGGGGGTTCGAATCCCCCCTCGGGCATGGATATTTGTGCCGTCCTTAGTTGTAGCTAGTTCATAAGTAGTTTGTAACTTTAGGGACTGATGACCCCGTAGTTAAGTCCCATAAGCTCTACAAACATTTGAAAATTTGAATCTCTTATATGTATATGTTATTATTTACATATGTAAAAGAACTGTTGTTGTTATAGCTCTTATATAGCTGTATGTATACTTAAAAAAAATTCTTATGTTGTCGATGTTTGACAGCTATTTTGACAGACAAGCCAGCGATATTACAAGTTTACAATGCAATTATTTCTTTGCTATTACATAGAACATATCTGGTCTTATTGGTATGGCAATAGGATGTTTCATTACTAGTATGTGAAATTAATTTTGGTGTAATTTTAGGGTATTATGGATCATAATAATTATATATTTTCCAGTGATTACTTTTAATTTCGTGACAATAAAATCTCTGATGTATTTGTAAATTACGTTTATCTCTTTGGAAGAATTGTACTAATGAAATTTTCCAAGAAACGTTTGTGCTTCATATCGATTTGTTCATTTAAAACTAGTTCAGGGTTAACTTGCGTGTGTAAATAAAATTCAACCTCTTCAAGAACGTTCATTATTGCTACATAAGAGTTATAACAACAACAGTTATTTTACATATGTAAATAAGAACATATACATATAAGAGAAGCAGCGATCTTACAAGGGTAAGAAGAGCTAGCAATGTATGTATAAGTACAATTATCGTCTTAAATTAAATAGTATACCCAACATTGTATTTTACAGTACACCTGACGATGGCATTCACGCCGAAACAGGCCTGTCGTATTAAATAGTTTAATAAAAAGCAGCGTCTTTGGTATCAATAATTTACAATGTCTCTAAATGATATATATGACGCATTGGGCCCAGAAGATTATAAAAGAAACGTACATAATTCGAAAGGTGCTTTGTCATAGATATTGCGAATATAAAAATTATGTGTGCACGTAGCCGTTAAGAGTGGTGAAAAGAAAAAGAAATTTTAGGATTATAATCCAAATTCTCCTTAACTTTTGCCACTATATTATAACCCGATGTAAGTGGCATTAGCGCTTGGAATTCCAATCTTATTTATTTATTTATTTATTTATTTGTATTTTCTGTTCCATAGGACCCACTTGAGGAGTAAGACTCCATGGTCATGGAACAAGTCAATACATTGTTACACAAGAATGATAATAGAAAATTTTTAAGTAGTCCTTTGCACACGACAATCTTAAGACAAAGTGAAAAGAATCAATAAAGAAAAAATGAATTAGCTTAATTGTTTAACTTTTCTAGGAGCTCCTCGACAGAATAAAAGGAGTGAGCCACGAGGTAACTCTTCAATTTAGATTTGAAAGCATGTGGATTAGTGCTAAGATTCTTTAGTTCTTGTGGCAGCTTATTGAAAATGGATGCCGCAGAATACTGCACCCCTTTCTGCACAAGTGTTAAGGTGGTGTGGTGCAAATGTAGATTAGACATCTGTCTAGTATTCACCGAGTGAAAGCTACTAACTCGTGGGAATAAGCTGATATTATTAACAACAAAAGACATTAAAGAAAAAACGTATTGTGACGCCAGAGTCAAAAATCCCAGACTACTGAAAAGGGGTCGACATGACGTTCGCGAACTTACACCAGATATTGCTCGAACCGCCCGTTTTTGAGCCAGAAATATCCTTTTTGCATCAGGCGAGTTTCCCCAAAAAACAATGCCGTACGTCATAAGTGAGTGAAAGTAAGCGAAATAGACTACTTTTCGTGTTGAAAAATCACTTATCTCAGATATTGTTCTAATGGTAAATATAGCAGAATTTAGTTTTGGAACAAGATCCTGAACATGGGCTTTCCATGACAGCTTACTGTCTATATGAACACCTAGAAATTTGTACTGTTCAGTCTCACTTATCACATGCCCATTATGTGTAATCAGAATGTCAGCTTTCGCCAAATTATGTGTTAGAAATTGTAAAAACTTAGTTTTACTGTGATTTAACATCAACTTGTTTTCTACAAGCCATGAAGTTATCTCTTGAACTGCATTATTTGATACTGTGTCATTATTACGAGCAACATCCTTCACTACCAAGCTGGTATCATCAGCAAACAAAAATATTTTACAATCACCTGTTACACTGGAAGGCATATCATTTATATAAATAAGAAACAGCAATGGTCCCAAAACAGACCCCTGGGGCACCCCATACTTAATTGTGCCCCATTGAGATTGCACGTCATAGCCATTTTCTACACTGCGGAGAATTACCTTCTGTTGTCTATTATTAAAGTAAGAGGTGAACCAGTTGTGGGCTACTCCCCGTATTCCATAATGTTCCAACTTCTGCAACAATATTTTGTGATCAACACAATCAAACGCTTTTGTTAAATCAAAGAAGACGCCTAATGTCCGTAGCCTCTTATTTAACCCATCAAGTGCCTCACAGAGAAACGAAAATATAGCGTTTTCAGTCGTTAAACCACTTCTAAAACCAAACTGTACGTTTGACAGGAAATTATGTGAACTGAAATGATCAATTAATCTTGAATATACAGCCTTTTCAATAACTTTGGAAAAAACCGATGGCATAGAAATAGGTCTATAGTTGTTTACATTATCCCTTTCTCCTTTTGTACAAAAGGTCCTGGGTTCGAATGCCACTTAGTAATAACTTTTAAAATATAATCAAACAATTCAGTTTATGAAAGCAGTTTGAAACACGTCCACTGAATGTGTGGTCGTGTTCCATTTTGAGTTATTCATTACTCTTAAGTGTCTATTTGTGTATCAATTATTTCATTCCTTTAGTACTTATCAATAGTCCTGTGAAGTTGGCACCCCTTTTTTGGAAAATGTACATTTTTTCAGAGTTCTAGACATATATGCAGTAGTTCTGGAGTTCTCTGTACAAAATTTAAATAGTTCTGTAGAATTTCGCCAAAAAATAGTAAAAATTACCACAGACTTGAGTTTTTTTAGTTTTTTTTAAATAATTATTTGCCTATTAGCGCAAACATAGTTCTGATCACAGTTCTAAATAGCTGTCAAAGAGTTCTACAGGAAATCCTAATAGTATTTTTCTGTGCAGATTATACTTTATGAGATAATTACAATAATGAAGTATCCATTTACTTGCAACTGTGGAATTTGCAACCTTTTTTTTTTTCAAAAAATTAGACTTTTTTCCAGAGTTCTAGGGACATGTGCAGTAGTTCTTGTTTACGTTAAGCAGTAATCACTCAGACGCAAAAACAACAAATTGAATGTGCAGCGGATAGAATATCTGTCAAGACCTAAGAAAAATGTATATTTCTCGAAAAAGGGGCACAAATAAGACAGCTTATCAGATATTCAAAATTGTGAACATAATTTTTTTTTTCGGGCAAATACCTAGAAATATTAACACGAACTCTAGAACTATAGTATATGTACACAGAACCCCAAAAAACAATGTGTATTTCTCGAAAAAATTGGTGCCAATTTACAGTAACGTGAAAATGAATTCCACATTACTGCATTTATCTGATAAAGTATAATCTGCACAGAAAAATGTCATTAGGATTTCCTGTAGAACTCTTTGAAAACTATTTAGAACTGTGATCAGAACTATGATTGCGCTAATAGGCAAATAATTATTAAAAAAACTAAAAAAACTCAAGTTTGTGGTAATTTTTACTATTTTTTCGGCGAAATTCTGCAGAACTATTTAAATTTTGTACAGAGAACTCCAGAACTATTGCATATCTGTCTAGAACTCTGAAAAAATTTACATTTTTGAAAAAAGGGGTGCCAACTTCACAGCTCTGCCACTATTCAGAATTGCGATATTTCACGAAATTCTGCAGAACTATTTAAATTTTGTACAGAGAACTCTAGAACTATTGTATATCTGTCTAGAACACTGAAAAAAATTTACATTTTTGAAAAAAAAGGGGTGCCAACTTCACACGACTCTGGCGCAATTTTGTGTAGTTTATGTCCCTCATTTATGCAATTATCTCATGAACTATTATCTGGGCAAAAAATATCATTAGGATTTTCTGCAGAACTCTTTGAGAGCTGTTTAGAACTGTGATCAGAACTATGTTTACGCTTATAGGCAAATAATTATCTGGAAAAAACTAAAATTTGTTATAATTTTTTGTAATTTTATCGCGAATTAGTGCAGAACTATTTAAATTTTGTACAGAGAACTCCAGAACTATTGCATATCTGCCTATAACTCTGAAAAAATGCACATTTTTGAGAAAAGGGGTGCCAACTTCACAGTAGCGTGTAAATGGATTCCCCATTATTGCAATTATCTCTTGAAGTATAATCTGGACAGAAAAATGTCATTAGGATTTCCTGTAGAACTCTTTGAGAGCTATTTAGAACTGTGATCAGAACTATGTTTGTACAATAAGGCAAAAAATTATTTTGAACAAACTAAATTTTGTGGTAATTATTCGTATTTTTTCGGCGAAATTTTGCAGAACTATTTAAATTTTGTACAGAGAACTCCAGAACTATTGCATATCTGTCTAGAATTCTGAAAAAAATGTACATTTTCCAAAAAGGGGTGCCAACTTCACAGGACTCTTATCAGTGCCCCATGTTTATATATGTTTTCACCCATGTCAAGGAACTTGGGTGTTCGTATGAATGTGGAAGGTTGTTTTTAATATTGATTGACTGCCGCGCAATGGCTTACAGTCACCGCCTCGCGCTTTAGGCCTCGTTTACTTTGGTTAAGAACGCATGGCTTCGTATGTCGTCTGCACTGCCGTCTGATGGGTGGCCAGGGATAAGCTTACTTGGCAAGATTGCAAGATGGCCTGTTCTTAGTGTAGTACCAACATAATCATGGACCAAAGGGATGACAAAAGTGATCTCTCTGGAGCTCTAGCAGAGGATATTATCTTCTTCAGGTAGCGAGGGTTGGTAGACAGTAGAATCTGAACGCACTCTCCATCAATTTGAGCGGGCCCTACATCGGGTGCGTGGAAGGGTTTGCACGTGACGTGAGGCTCCACTCTTGCCGCGACCGCCGAACTGAGTATATCGTCGAATCATGCTGAGGGGATGGCATGCTGTTAGAACGTTACTTTGTTCGTGACCACGCAGTCTTGGTTTATCATTGACAGTAATCCTCTCGCTATGAGAGGCGAAGTGTTTCTTAATTTACAGAACTCGAGTAATTCAGTGTAAATTTAGTATTCGTATTTCCAATCCTGCTATGATTTTTCTGTCCGATCTTCTCAAGTTAGAATACTCGTGTGTGGCCTTCAGCCTTTGTGTAAACCTAGTATGTTTGAATTCCTTGTTGTTTTCAACTAACGTTTTTGTGTAGTGTCCTAGTGTCCGTATCCGCTAGTATGCTAAATTTTTCTCAGGTTGACAGACTGCAAAACGTGCTTTCATAACGGTCATTAGTTCGGCATTCAGCCATGCTTTTACTGATTACCAGCTTTCTTCTACATGCATTCTCGTGTGTGTTTTACTTGCTTATTCTAAATTAATTTCTTTTTGTAAATTCTATATTATTCACCGTGGTCGCATATCACGTGGTACTTAGGGATAGTATGCCGCTGCCTCCCTGAACATGAGTTTGTTTGGTGCATAGTTTGATTTTAATTGTGCTTGAAGACATCCGCCATCTCGTCAAACCGCCGCCAATGCTTCGTTTTGCACTGCTATGAAGCGTTCCCACATGAGTAATGTGTCACAAGGATTAAGTGCGTTTCTGTGAGTAAATGAATGTGCTTTCCTTTATCCACTGTGTATTTGAAAATTTCCTCCCGTGTTACCTCTATATTCATAAAGGGCCGAAACAATTTTATTACATGCAGAAAATTTATAACTTAATTAATTTTTGTGCAAGGTGTGTGCTTTATTGTGCTTAATATGGTCTCCCCACATTTATTTGCTTGTTCATTTTATTGAATAGATATGATTTAAAGTATCTAACCTCTGATTTATAATCTCATGCTCCCTGTTCCATGTTTTATTATCTATTCCTTTCTTTTTAACATTAATTTTGTGTTTGTTAAAATGTTTGCTGTTTCCTTAAGGAGTGAGCAGTTAGATAAATTCTCATTGTGCAAGTACTGTGGCCACTCGCAAGGTAATTTAGAACAGCAGTGAGGGTTTTAACATGCATTCAAAGATCTCTATTGCCCGAGATCTTCAACAGAAAATTTAACAAGCTACTTTCAAGTTATAGAAAGAAAAGGTTGAAATTTTAAAGAGAAAATTATGGTTTACAGTAAAATGTCGTTAATTGTAGTTAATGTGTCTGTTCTAGTTTTTAAATGTAATTATGTTAAAAAAAAGTCTAATTCTCGCATATGTTAGCCAAGTACCTCATGAACTCTCTTCTATTTGTGCAGTAAGACACATGAGTACACACGTTTTCTGATTTAAGTGCCCAGGATGTGCAATAGATGATCACTGGAAGTGCTACTTCCTTAACGAAATACTGTGTTTACTTTTTGCTTTTGTGTCGCACCCTTTAATATTTTTTAACTATATATATATATATGTTTAATTTTAATTTCTCATTTGGTTCTGATGACGAGTCATCACACTCGTTGTGGTCAAGTGTGAATTACAGTGTTTTCCGAATAGATTGACTTCTACAGTTTGACATGGTCGTATTTGTGGGAAGTATTCAAGCACTTCATCATCGTCATCATTAGAGACTGATTATGCCTTTCAGCGTTCAGTCTGGAGCAAAGTAACTCTAATAAAATTCCTCCATGATCCCCTATTCAGTGCTAACATTGATGCCTCGTCTGATGTTATGCCTTTTACTTCAAAATAATTCTGCACCGAATCTAAGTACTTTCTTCTTGGTCTACCTCGACTCCTCTTGCCCTCCACTGATGCGCTCATGAGTCTCTTAGGTAACCTTGCTTCTCCCATGCGTGTAACATGACCCCACCATCTCTGTCTGTTCGCTCTAACTGCTTCATCTATGGTGTTCATTCCCAGTTTTTCTTTGATTTCCTCATTATGGACACCCTCCTGCCATTGTTCCCATCTATTAGTACCTGCAATCATTCTTGCTACTTTCATATTTGTAACCTCTACCGTATGAATAATATAACCTGTATCCACCCAACTTTCACTCCCATACAACAAAGTTGGTCGAAAGATATAGCGGTGTACTGCTAACTTAGTCTTGGTACTTACTTACTTCTTGCAGAAGAGAGTAGATGTTAGTTGAGCACCCACTGCATTAGCTTTGCTGCACCTCGATTCCAGTTCTTTCACTATGTTGCCGTCCTGTGAGAAAATACATCTCAGGTACTTGAAGCTGTCTACCTGTTCTAACTTTGTTCCTCCTATCTGGCACTCAATCTGTTTGAATCTCTTTCCCACAGAAATTACTTTCGTTTTGGAGATGCTGATCTTCATATCATAATCCTTGCACCTCTGATCGAGCTCTGAAATATTAGTCTGCAACCTTTCAATCGAATCTGCCATTACAACTTAGTCATTCGCATATGCGAGACTGCTTATTTTGTTTTCACCTATTTTAATCTCGTCCTGCCAGTTTACTGTTTTCAACATATTATCCATGAATAATATGAACAACAGTGGTGACAGGTTACAGCCTTGTCTCACCCCTGAAACTACCCTGAACCATGATCTTAATTTGCCATCTACTCTAACTGCTGCCTGACAGTCTACGTAAAGCCCTTTAATTGCCTGCAGAAGTTTGCCTCCTATACCATAATCTTGAAGAACTGACAGTAGTTTCCTTCTAGGAACCCGGCCATAAGCCTTTTCCAAATCTATGAAACATAGATACAATTTCCTGTTCCACTAATAGCACTTTTCCATTACCTGCCGTGGGCTAAAGATCTGGTCCTGAAAGCCTCTGAGAGGCCTAAACCCACAATGATTCTCATCTAACTTGTTCTCATGTAAGGTTGATTTTAAATTGTATCTGCAGAAGGTACATTTCGCACTGTGCAGACTTTACCAAGTCTTGAGCCTCGGGTATTGGCAGCTGCCATCGCATTTTTATTCCCATGGTTTTTTTTCACTTCGCTGCAGTGTCGAACGTGCTACGATCGTTGCTCGCTAAGGCTTCCCCTTTGTGATAAAAAAAATTAGTCCCCGATGCCGGAGGATGTGAGATTAATCGCCCGAGCCTCGAGCGCTTGCCATAAAACACTGTGAGCGACAGCGGCGGGGTCAGGCCACAATTTGGAGTATTGACCGGCTGTCTGCGAGCCGTCTCTTACGCAAGAGCCCGCGTCCATCAAGTCCTATGGCCGGCCCGGAAGCGGCCGCATCAAATTTTCGTGGAGGGCCAAACCACTCTCTGCCTAAATGCCTCCTTGCCGCTGTCCCCTGCAAGACATGTCGAATATGTTGTGGGGGAATATTCAGTAGGCGTGCTTCAACAGAAAGAACCCACGACTTAATACACGAGACATTTGCTATAAAAAAAAAAAAAAAAAAAAAAAGAAAACTCGCTGTTGTAGAATTTCAAGCAGAGTGATAAAGCTAAAATCCGGATTTAGTACGTTAAACTTCGAAGTTCCACGCTGTCTCTAATATTTCTAACGAGGAGACGACATGACAATCAGTTCTTTTAACTGTTTAAAGTCTTGTGGAAATAAAATCCGCTACCAGTCACAATTATTGGCGGTTTATGAAAACACTACTGGTTTCGGGCTTGTGCCCATCTTCAGGTCTTTACATTCAGTGTTGTTGAATATAAGTAAAGTATCCAGTTCGTGTTCGTACATTTCTCATGGATATTAGTTGAGAACATTGTAGTAACAGCAACATGATCGTAATTTGCACTCCCATGTTTCAGGTTTTGCACAGTACCCAGTACACTTTATAACTCTCACTCCAAACATCGCCACAGTACACTTTATAACTGTCACTCCAAACATCGCAATGTTTACATTCAGGCATATGTTTTTTTTTTTTTTTTTTTTTTTTTTTTTTTTTTTTTTTTTTTTTTTTTTGCGATGTTTGGAGTGACATTTATAAAGTGTACTAGGTACTGTGCAAAACCTGAAACATGGGAGTGCAAATTTGCATCATGTTGCTGTTAATACAATGTTCTCAACTAATATCCATGAGAAATGTACGAACACGAACTGGATACTTTACTTATATTCAACAACACTGAATGTAAAGACCTGAAGATGGGCACAAGCCCGAAACCTGTAGTGTTTTCATAAACCGCCAATAATTGTGACTGGTAGCGGATTTTATTTCCACAACCTATAAGGAACAGTCACGGAGTTCAACATCCATAATGGATAAAATTCGCCGGCCGCGGTGGCCGAGGTGACTGAGGCGCTCCAGTCACGGTGAGCACGGCCACTACGGTCGGGGGTTCGAATCCCCCCTCGGGCATGGATATATGTGCCGTCCTAGTTCGTAAGTAGTTCATAAGTAGTTTATAAGTTTAGGGACTGATGACCCCATAGTTAAGTCCCATAAGCTTAACAAACATTTGAACATTTTTTTGTTGTTGATAAAATTCGCTTGTTTAAAGTCTCATTTTTTATACACTGGTTAGCAGTGCACCGTTCAATGTTTCGACCAAGTTAGTTGTATGGTAATGATATAGGTTACCTTTTTAATAAGTTTGAAGTTACGGGTATGAAAGTAGCAAGGATAATTGTACCTGCCTATAAGATTGTGATAATGGCAGGAGGTGTCCAAAATGAGGAAGTAAAAAAAAAAAAAAAAAAAAAAAAAAAGGAATCAGCAACATAGTCTAAGAAATTGGAGGAAACATGCTCAGATGGTAGGGTCACACACATCTAAGCGTTGGAGACGCAAAGTTACCTAAGGGACTCACGGATTCGGCAGTCGAGGAGTCGAAGTAGATCAAGGAGAAAATACTTTGATTAGATCAAGAATGATTCTGAAGTATCAGGCTTAACATAAGACGAGGCATCAATGTTAGCATTGTATAGGGGATTATGTAGGAATTTTATAAGGTGTACTACACTGAAAGCCATTGTCTTAACTGATGCTGATTCTCATTTATGTATTAGTGATACGTGATGTCCAGAACTCGTACATCAATCAGCCAAAGCCAATTGATGCAAATTTCAAAACGTATCGACAAAAACGACTTTGAAGTCTTTCGAAGATATGCAATCATTATTTCCGAACTTCACTGTAGCTCATTAGCTAGCTTTGTACATTGATACATAAGCACTCCTCGGATCGGTAGTTCGGATCGTTTTATACCCCAGTTTTTTTCCCTCCTCGTGTCCGAATACCAAATGTATGGTAATAAAGGATCATTGCCTGTCATAAGCATATTGTAGTTTTATAAGTGCGCAGACACTCCTAGGCGCTTACTCTTATGTCGTCCTCTCACGGGACGTGGAAACGCACGTGGAGGAGGACGAGGTGCCGTTGCAGCGTGGAATTCTACGTTCCACTGCCCTGCGAAGCATGGAAGGAAGGATCGAGCATGTGAGATTTTTGCTTCGTGGAGTGGAACGTGGCCAATGAAAAGCGACCTGTTTTCACGTGACAAGCAGAACTTTTGATCTCGTTTCCAACGCAATTGTTTTATTGCATTCCTTCTGTTTTTCTCTACTTTTCTACATAATTTTCATACTTGTGTAGACATTTGTCATATCGTTCAACAAGTTTTTGAATGCCTAAGTCGTAGAAATCGGCCGCCTGCGAAGATAACCAGCCTTGAACAGCTTCTTTCACTTCATCATCTGTGTCGAAGCGGTTTCCGCCAAGAAACTCCTTTAGGTAGTGACTCGTCGATCGTCACAAATTTTGCCGTCAACCGCATGGACCATCTCATCTGAAATCGCGGATGGTCGGCCGGAGCGTGGTGCATCGTGCACATTTCCACGTGCTTCATAAAGGCTCGCACCCACTTGCGCACCTTACTGTCACTCATTGTGTTAGGACCGTACACTTCAATAATCTGCCGACGGATTTCTGCCGCTGAAAAGTTTCTTGCAGGCAGAAACGTATCACTGCCCTTACTTCACAATCGACGGGCTGACTGCAAAACGACATATTGACCATAGCTGTCTATTTTTTATCTCATTTTACCATTTTCAAGCGTTAGCAGAGTTTAGCTACTGCTTAACATGTCGTGACTCAAAAATGCAAAATTGTAAAATAAGTGTTTGTCATCATTACTGTACTCCCTATCGATATTACCAAAGTGGCTGACTGCTACAAGCTTCAGCTACAAACTTGAGATACAAAATAAACAGTTATGGTCAAAATGTTGTTTTGCAATTATGTCAAAGCTGTTAAGCCCCACCTGTTCACCATTCTAGGCGGGCTGATTTATTGTCTTAAACATTGTGAACTGACACTATCAACAGCACACAGCAACAGTAACAAACGTTTAATGAACAAAGTAAGAGCATATGGTCTATCAGGCCAATTGTATGATTGGATTGAGGAATTCCTAGATAACAGAAAGCAGCAGGACATTCTCAATGGAGAGAAGTCTTCCGAAGTAGGAGTTATGTCAGGTGTGCCACAGGGGAGTGTCGTGGGTCCGTTGCTGTTCACGATATATATAAATGACCTTGTGGATAACATCGGAAGTTCACTGAGGCTTTTTGCGGATGATGCTGCAGTATATAGAGAGGTTGTAACAATGGAAAATTGTACTGAGATGCAGGAGGATCTGCCTAGAATTGACGCATGGTGCAGGGAATGGCAATTAAATCTCAATGTAGACAAGTGTAATGTGCTGCGAATACACAGCAAGAAATATTCTTTATCAGTTAGCTACACTATAGCAGGGCAGCAACTGGAAGCAGTTAATTCCATAAACTATCTGGGAGTAGTCATTAGGAGGGATTTAAAATGGAACGACCATATAAAATCAATCGTCGGTAAAGCAGATGCCAGACTTAGATTCATTGGAAGAATACTAAGGAAATGCAGTCAGAAAACAAAGGAAGTAGGGTACAGTACATTTGTTCGCCCACAGCTTGAATACTGCTCACCGGTGTGGGATCCGTACCAGGAGGTAGAGAAGATCCAACGAAGAGCAGCGCGCTTCGTTACAGGATCATTTGGTAATCGTGAAAGCGTTACGGAGATGATCGATAATCTCCAGTGGAAGACTCTGCAGGAGAGACGTTCTGTCGCTCGGTACGGGCTTTTGTCGAAGTTTCGAGAACTTACCTTTACTGACGAGTCTAGCAGTATATTGCTCCCTCCTACGCATATCTCGCGAAGAGACCGTGAGGATAAAATCAGAGAGATTAGAGCCCACACACAGGCATACCGATAATCATCCTTTCCGGGAACAATACGTGACTGGAATAGGAGGGAAAATCGATAGTGGTACTCAAGGTACCCTCCGCCACACCCCGTCAGGTGGCTTGCGGAGTATGAATGCAGATGTAGATACTAGTGGCTTTTAACGCGCAAGATATGCCTGGAGAATGCGCGCATGCGTGTTTTGTCCTTGGCTCCGCTTTCAAATATTTACAGCGAAACAGCCTTACTATTTTAATATAGTTGGATCATACTCTCTGTCTGAGGACTTGTGTAGACGATGCTGCCGTCTCGCCACGTGTCTTTCACGCCTCACCAAGTTAGAGTGTTGCAGTATGCCATGAGTGTTGCCGCGTGGCAGAGATATTACGGGAAAGCAGCCCAAGAGACGAGAGCTGGAGGGAGCTGGCGCAGGTGGTGGCTGCTATTAACGCAGGCTGATCCGGCAGAGAGGGAGGGGCGAGCACGCAGGATGCTGCGGTGCAGAGGCGTCAGCTACTGCCACAGGGCGGATGCGGCGGCTGTGAGACGCCAGCCGCAGGCGGGGTGGCTCCGCAGATCCCCGACACCGGGCCATCAGCCATCAGCCGCTCACAATCCCGCAGGCGCGCGCCACTTGCTGCCGTCGAACGTTCGCGGCGCCCCGTCCCACTCCAGTGCGGCAGAAGTGATCTACTAAAGCAGAGTTACTAAACATAGCTTTTATAAACTCATTCACTAAAGAAGACGAAACCAATATTCCAGATTTCGAATTACGAACGGATGCCGTAATGAGCAACGTAGAAGTAGATATCATCGGAGTAGTGAAGCAACTAAAATGGCTTAACAAGAACAAGTCTTCTGATCCGGATTGTATACCCATTAGATTTCTATCTGATTATGCTCAAGCGATAGCCGCTTCCTTAACAGACATATACAACCGCTCTCTCAAAGAAGGATCGGTACCAAAACATTGGAAAGTTGCACAGGTCACACCTATATTCAAGAAAGGCAGTAGGAGTAACCCACTAAACTACAGGCCTATTTCATTGAAGTCAATTTGCAGCAGGGTTTTGGAACACAACTAGCTCTTTATTCACACGAAGTTATGGGTGCTATCCACAAAGATTCGCAAATCGATTCCGTATTCCTTTTTTTCCAGAAAGCTTTTGACACCGTACCTCACAAACGGCTTTTAATCAAATTGCGTGGTTATGGTATATCGCCCCAAATTTGCGATTGGATAGGGGATTTCTTGTCAGAGAGGACACAGGTCGTAGTAATCGATGGTAAGGCATCGAATCAAACAGAAGTGATATCGGGGGTTCCACAGGGTAGTGTTATTGGTCCTCTGCTGTTCCTTATTTACATAAACGATTTAATGGAAAATCTAGGTAGCTCTCTTACGTTGTTTGCAGATGACGCCGTCATTTACCGTCTAATAATACAATCTGAAGATCAAAACCAACTGCAGAACGATCTGAATAAGATATCGGTATGGTGTAGAAATTAGCAATTGACTCTAGATAATGAGAAGTGTGAAGTCGTCCACATGAGTACGAAAAGAAATCCGTTAAACTTTGTTTGAAAGGTAAACCAATCAAAAGTGAAGGCCGTAAACTCCATGAAATATCTAGGAATTACTATTACTTCAGACTAAAACTGGAAAGAACACGAAAATAATGTTGGGGGGAAGGCGAACCAAAAACTGCGTTTTATTGGCAGAACCCTTAAAACATGCAACAGAACTACAAAAGAAAATCCATACACTATGCTTGTCCGTCCTTTTTGTAGTATTGCAGCCCAGTGTGGGATCCTTATCAGGTGTGTTTAACGGAGGACATCGAAAGAGTCAAAAGAAGGTGCAGCTCGTTTCGTATTGTCACGATACAGGGGAGACAGCGTTACGGAAATTATACAGGATCTGGGATGGGAATCATTACAACGGCGCTTATCGCTGCGGTGTGGGCTACTTGCGAAACTCCAATCGCCAACATTCTCCTCCGAATGCGAAAATATATTGTTGACTCTCACTTACATAGGTCGAAATGATCATCAGAATAAAATACAAGAAATTAGAGCTCGAACAGAGATCCAGATGTTCTTTCTTTCCGCGCACTATTCGAGAATGGAATGGGTGATATAGTATAATGGTGGTTCGATTAACCCTCTGCCAGGCACTTAAATGTGATTTGCAGAGTATCCTATGTAGATGTAGATGTAGATATGCGGAGCTCTATCGAGGCCTGTGTGTAGCAAGGGCTGCTACTGCCAGCTAAAGCCCTTTTTTTAAACGACGAACGGAAGCGGACAAGATGGGTAACAATCTACTGAAGCGCTCCTAGAGTACTAGTCCCGAACTATAAACTGAAACTGAGGCTAAGGACAGTAGGCGTCTTCTTTGATTTAACAAAAGCGTTTCATTGTGTTGATCGCAAAATATGGTTGCAGAAGTTGGAACATTATGGAATACGAGGAGTTGCTAACAACAGGTTCACCTCTTAGTTTAATAACAGACAGCGGAAGGTAATTCTCCGCATTGTTGAAAATGGATATGACTTACAATCACAAAGCGGCACAGTTCAGTGTGTGGATGCCCAAAGGGGCTGTTTTGGGACCACTGCTGTTTCTTATTTATATAGATTACTAGCTTAAACCCGCGGCTCCGCTCGCTTGTTGGTTGATTGTGATAGATAATGGGCGAAACGTCAAATCGATTTTTTTAAAGAGGTGTATTAAAAGAAATTTCTTTTTTACTGCTTTATTTATTTATTCTTATATTTCCTTATTCGTATGCTTATCCTTACCGAGAAAAAGCTGAAGACATTGTAGCACGCATAGACCAAAGATATGGTCTGTGGCATCACGTTTCGCTGTATGTAACCTCCTTGCTATAGAATCGCAAACGTCATCGCTGGCGCCGGCCGCGGTGGTCGAGGAGACTGAGGCTCTCCAGTCACGGTCTGCACGGCAACTACGGTCGGGGGTTCGAATCTCCCCTCGGGCATGGATATTAGTGCCGTCCTAGTTCGTAAGTAGTTCATAAGTAGTTTGTAAGTTTAGGGACTGATGATCCCGTAGTTAAGTCCCATAGACTATACAAACATTTGAAACATTTCATCGCTGGCCTTCAGTTAGAATTTTTTTTAATAATTCGCCGGCTTTCAACCACCATATCTTCCACCCCCTTATAGCTTTCGTCATGGAACTGCTATGGTGTACAACGGGAGACTTCGGTCAACAACTACACACAGACCATTCGTTTCCGTTCTGTAGTTTTCGCCGCAGAACTTAATATTAACACACACGCACACGCACGCAGAATTTTATAGACACCGATAACTTTGCATCCCAATATACTCCACCCTTTTATTATTATCAACCCTCAAGCAACAGTGCAACCAATAAAACCATTTTCAAAGAGTAAATATAATTTTCAAAGAGTAATTATTGTTCCGCATTTCGCGTTATATTCTTCAAATTATTAATATCTATCAGCTCGCTATAAAACCTTCCTCAGGTATAAATTAGTAACTGTACAAATATTTAAGTCTCTGCGTCTTGTCGTTTGGACGTGATAAGCGTACACCGAACAGACATTCACATAATATATATATATATATAGCTATCCGATCGCCATAAAACCGTGCCTAAAGCCTTCCTCGGGCAGACATTAGTAACTGTACAAATTTTTGCTCTTTATGTCTTGTGTTTCAGACGTGATACACATACACCGAACAGACATTCACATTTATAGATATAGATATGGCTTCGAGTATAACAGGTGATTGTAAAATATTTTTGTTCGCTGATGATACCTGCTTGGTAGTAAAGGATGTTTGTTGTAATATTGACACAGAATCAAATAATGCAGTTCAAGATAAATTCATTGCTTGTGGATAAATTGATGTTAAATCACAGCAAAACTCAGTTTTTACAGTTTTTGCAATTTCTAACACATAATTTGACGGAAGCTGACATTTTGATTACATATAATGGGCATATTATGAGACTGAACATTTCAAATTTCTAGGTATTCAGATAGACAGTAAGCTATCGTGGAGAGCCCATGTTCAGGATCTTGTTCCAAAACTAAATTCTGCTTTATTTACCATTAGAACAATATCTGGAATAAGTGATTTTTCAACACGAAAAGTAGTCTACTACGCTTACTTTCACTCACTTACGTCGTACGGCGTTATTTTTTGGGGTAACTCGACAGATACAAAAAGGATATTTTTGGCTCAGAAACGTACCACAATATATGGTACAAGTTCACGAACGTCAGTAGTCTTGCAAATGTGACACTGGTGTCGCAATACATTTTTTCTTTACTGTTGTGTTTGTTGTTAATAATATCAGCTATTGCCATGAATTAGTAGCTTTCACTCGGTGAATACTAAACAGAAGTCTAATCTACGTTTGGATCACACAACCTTGACACTTGTGCATAAAGGTGTGCAGTATTTCTGCAACATTCATTTTCAATAAGCTGCCACAAGAACTCAAGAATCTTAGTACTAACCCACGCGCTTTCAGATCTAAATTGTAGAGTTACCTCACGCCTTACTCTTTTTTATTCTGTAGATGAACTCCTAGAAAAGTTAAATAATTAAGCTAATTTCTTTTTTTTTGTTATTGTTGTTTTTCACTTAGTGTTAAGATTGCAGTGTGTATTAAAATTTTTCTAATACATTCTTGTGTTAAACTTCATGCAATGACTTGTTCCATGAACATGCAAATCATACTCCTGAATTAGGTCCTGCGGAACAGAAAATGATAATATTATTATTATTATGCAAGATCTTGCGGCATGTTTCTTTAACAAGGGGTTAGAATTTTAACCTCATTGTGTAAATGTTATTGTTAAGTGGCGTATTATGCGTATGGAGAGCGAACGAAAATTTATATAAAGCACACTTACTTGAGGCAAGATCGCTAATTTATTTCATTTACTGGTTTTTTACTAGTTTCAATGAGCTATGGCATCGTCTTCAGTATTTTTTTACAGTGTTCTCCTATTTTCAATAAAATATTTACTTGTGAAAATGTAATATAAGAAAAAGAACATTTTAAAACGATTAAAATTTGGTTAAATGATTGGACCGCCATTTGACTGTAAGGTATTATTTTATTTTAACAATCCGGATTTCCGCTGTTAGGCCATTTTCAAGTGTACACTGTAATTACAATAGTCATTATAAGCATTAGAACACTGGGTGGAAAGTTAAAGCATTGAAATTATCTAATGTGAAAGGCAATATAAATTCTTATACTTAACAACAGTCCAATTATTTGGTATATGTAGGTGAACAAACTGTCATATATATATATATATATATATATATATATATATATATATATATATATATATATATATATATATATATATAAAGATGCAGGTTATCATTAAGTCATTAAGTAAAGCGTCAAAGTAACAGAACATAAACATATTGAAGCAAATGTATATGTTCTGTTACTTTGACGCTTTACTTCATGATACCTTGCATCAAGTTCAAGTTTTTTATTGATCCTGCTAATCGTAGTTAAGTACATTATCTGTACAGACGATATTTTACAATTTATATCATACCTACCTTTTTTAAAACAGGGTGTAACAGACATTGCACAGTGATATCATTTTTGAAAATAAAAGTAGCCTAATTACAATTTTAACTTCTATGATTAACACACATATTTCGAATATTTACATAAACAATTTAATAAATGTTTAACAACACATATTGTTTTTGAATGGTAACATTAAGAACTATTGACTTCTAAAAACTCTGAAACAGAATAGAAGCAGTGTTCAAGCAAGTATTCTTTCATTTTAACTTTACACTTATGTACATCTGTTATCTGTGTTAATTCGGATGGTATGTGGTTATATAGCATAACACCAGTATGATATACACCTCCTTTACATATATTCGTATGTACTGTGCTGACATGTAAGTTATGCTTCTGCCTAGTGTTGTAATCATGAAAATCACAGTTGTACTTGAAAATAGGGTCTTTTTTCAACAGGTTTCCTTTTGTGAAGCTTACTACTGCATATGTATATATAAAGAAGGAAGGGGAAGTATCCTGAGACTTTTCAATATTGATCTATAGGAGTCTTTGTATGTTGCATGGTTTGTGATTCTAATTATTCTTTTCTGTAGCCTAAATGTTTTGTTGCTATTTGTTGTGTTTCCCCAGAAGATAATTCCATACGTCAGCAATGACTGTGTACTACTGTGGTACACTGTGGTCACTGTTGGACGGCTTGTATTTTGTGACAGTATTGTTACAGCATATGTGAGTGTACTTAACTTCTCATTTAGGTTATTCAAATGTGTTTCCCATTTCATATTTTCCTTAATAAGATATACATCTTTATGTATATGCAAGCTTATAGCGACAAAATAACAGTTTGGTCACCTACATATACCAAATAATTGGACTATTGTAAGTATAAGGATTTATATTGCCTTTCACATTAGATAATTTCAATACTTTAACTTTCCACCCAGTGTTTTAATGCTTATAATAACTATTGTAATTACAGTGTACACTTGATAATGGCCTAAAAGCCCAAATCCGAATTGTGAAAATAAAATAATACACTCTTAAAAATTGTGTGTGCCACTTACTTGTGGCAAGAACATACACAATTTTTAAGTGTGCAATGCAGATGACGATCCACTTAGAATAGGTTTAAAAACATTTTGTTACTGGTACGTACTACATAGCAACTTAGAACAACTTATAGTGCTGTATGTACAGAAGACGAAAAGTGAGCCGCCAGTGGAACGTAGGTGACGTGAAACAATAACGACACGGAGTGGCCTCAGATATCCACTACGCGGTGGTTTGCCGAGTACGAACGCAGATGTAAATTTGGTGTCTTTGTCGTCAGCCGAGAGATGGTATCATGGAAAAGCAGTGCTGACGCCTGGCGGTCGATGTAATCACATAGCAGCACAGGCGACCCGCCGCGCAGGTGTAACAACTACGTGTCACGCGAGCCGAGCAGATCCCAGAAATATTGACTGCGTGCCACGCGTCCGGCAGCGAGCAAACCAAACAAACCTAGGCCGAGAGGCCACCTCTGGTACTCGGAACACATGTCACGGTAATGGGAAATTCCTCCCAGTCTCCAACTCGGTTTACTGAAACAGGAAAAAAGCCTCCTACATATACAATACTAGCTGGATCCCACGGCTCCGCTCGGGTGTTGGTTGATTATGATAGATAAGCTATCTTTCAGTAGTGTGCTGTGAGACTGGTTTTGAAGAATGAAATGAAATACAATACCTTCTTTAGAAACAAATATGTTTAATCAACATTCAAATAAAACATAAAATTATGTGAAGTGCTTAATAATTATTCCTTATAGCCTGTGTTGCAATATCTCAACACGTATGATGAGAGTAATGTCCAAATTCATTCTAATTTCATTTTAGGGTATTCTGGTAAACTACATTATTTGTATTAAAAGAAATTTATTTTTCACTGTTTTATTTACTCTTATATATCCTTATTCGTATGTTTATCCTTACAGAGAGAGAGAGAGAGAGAGCTGAAGACATTTAAGCACGCATAGACCAAAGATATGGTATGTGTCATCACGTTTCGCTGTATGTAACCTCGTTGCTACAGAGTCGCAAACATCATCGCTGGCCTCCAGTCTGAATTTTTTTATAATTTGACGACTTTCAACCACCATACCTTCCACCCCCTTATTGTTATCGGTATGGAACTGCTATGGTGTACAACGGGAGACTTCGGACAACAATTACACACAGACCATTCGTTTGCGTTCTGTAGTTTTCGCTGCAGAACGAAATATTAACACACACACGCGTAGAATTTTATATACACCGATAACTTTCCATCCCAATATACTCCACCCTTTTATCATTATCAACCCTCAAACAACAATGTAACCAATAAAACCAAAGAGTAAATATAAATTTCAAAGATTAATTATTGTTCCGCATTTCGCGTTATATTCTTCAAATTACTAAATATCTATCAGATTGCCATAAAAATGTGCATAAAACCTTCCTCAGGTATAAATTAGTAACTGTACAAATATTTAAGTCTCTGCGTCTTGTCGTTCGGACGTGAGAAGCGTACACTGAACAGATATTCACATTAATATATATAGTTAAATAGCTATCCGATCCCCATAAAACCGTGCCTAGAGCCTTCCCCGGATAGACATTAGTAACTGTACAAATTGTTAGCTCTTAATGCCTTGTGGCTCAGACGTGATAAATGTACACCGAACAGACATTCATATTTATAGATATAGATTATAGCTTGACTTCTGAGACGATGAATTATCCGTGATGCGTCCCTCAATACGAACAGTATGGTAATGCGATATCCATTCATAACGCACCTGACTGATTGTAGTACGAGAGACAGTGAGGATTGAATGTTCTCGTGGACAACTGATATGTTTACCTTCTGAAAAAGCACTCCGACAGAATGCTTTTCTTTATTTTCTTTTGTCAAATTACCGAACTAAAAGGAAACTTCTGGGCCATGCTCGACATGAGCTCAATCCAGACTGCAGAGTACCACTTTCTACTTATTTTTTTATATCTTTTAGTGAAAAATTATATGTATTGGCTTTTAACCCTTTCAGTCCCAGTGTAGTTCCTCGACAGCAAAGTATTAAAATAAAAGCTGATTTGTACCGTATTTTGTGTATCAGTCATTAAAGTCGCACTGTTGATGACCAACATGCTTCTAGTACGACATTTTGCTGCTTTGTACGGCGTGTACCCACTTTTGATGCATTAATCTATCCGTCTTGGAGGTTGTGTTGCGTTGCTGTCAGTACGTGGATGTGAGTATGAGCGTAAATGTGGTTCATGTTGTTTTATTTCAGCAGTGAATTGACTTGTTTTTGGTGTTGTGGCGATGATTAAAAAAATGTTCAAATGTTTGTATAGCTGATGGGACTTAACTACGGGGTTATCAGTCCCTAAACCTACAAACTACTTATGAACTAACTAATACTACAGACGGCACAAATGTCCATGCCCGAGGGGGTATTCAAACCCCCGACCGCAGTGGCCATGCAGACCGTGACTGGAGTGGAGATGATTATGCTAGCATTATTGACCTGACAGTGTTAGCTATCAACAAAATAACGTCTCAAGTAATAAAATAAAATGTGACAGTGTGTTGACAATAATGTCAAAGATTTTGCACTCATTTAATCGATTATATGATTTTATCATCTGAAATGGTCGTACAGCAAAATCCCCACCTAATCGTTACCTCGGAGATGCCGTGTCCCATCTCTCGCGCACCGGCTGTAACACCACGTTGAAAAAAATGTTGACATGTTTGTAAAGCTATGAGAGGATAGTTAATGTACAGGCCACTGGATCGGCCGTCGTGGTTCTATAAAATGGACCAATGCTATCTTATCTCGCATCACTTGACTTTTATGTATCGGTAATTTAAAGCATATCGTATAGCAGAGGAAATAATAAACTTACAGAATCTACAGAGCATCGCAAAGAGGTAGGGTGTGGCAGCATTTCTGCGGAAATCTTTCTACGAGTACACGGCGATTGCATTCAGCACTTTTAAATGAGTGTTGGTCAAGAGGGACAGTGTGTTGAACGCGTTACATAACTATTCTTTATGTAGAACAGTCCCGTCTGTACCTCCAAACAAACTGTGTTGAACCAAAACCTCTACGATGATTGGCTGAGCGGCCGAGCGCATTGAGGCGCTATGCTACGATGCGCGAGGCCGTTCTCCGTCGGAGGTTCGAATCCCCCCTCGGGAATGGAAGTTTGTGCCGTCTTTAGTATTCGGTAGCTCACAAGTAGTTTGTAAGTTTAGGGACTGATGCTCCCGCATTTAAGTCCCATAAGGTTTACAAACAATTGAATTGATCGCTACGTCGAATCTGTTTACAGAAATGAACTTGTCAGAAAATGCTGAAGTTATCTCATGTTTCAAACGACTCCCTGTCCATTAGAAAAATGATGGCATGGTTCAATACCCGGTGACCATGTTAGGTAGATATCGTAATAAGATTAACCACATCCCCAATATCTTAATGGAATATTCAGGTTTCTCACTTCCAGCAGACTTTTTGAAATAAAAGGGCGTCTGCGACATTTACTCGTGCTTACTGTATGGCTATTAGATACGATGCGGTCAGCAGAAACCTCTAATTGACCCATGAATTTACACCCCCGTCACTACTCAAGAAAGATAAAATCACTGTGGAGCACTTACGATGCAGCAGACCTTCAGCGGCAATGCAGCCTCACCTGAAACAAAAGGAAAATGTTTGAAACATATATATGGATAACTGAACCTTGTATATAGTAAACATGCTTTAATATGCGACGCTTTGCGAATATCCTAATGGTGTTTTCGTTGTTATGATGTTACATTTATGTAGCCAAACAATAAAACTACAAGACATGGTTGTGCAATCAACTTTGCAACAAACTGCATACATGTAAATATAGTATCAAACCTTGTGAGAGATGCCTGACTCATCACATAATATATCTCTTCATAATCAGTATCTGCCGCCACTGCAGTCAGTTGACAAAATGTATCTGCGTCATTACACTTCCTCAGACAACCGAGAAGAACTGTCCCAGCTCGCAGCTACAACCGAGTGCGGGAACAGTAGAATATATATCAAGGTACGTGTATATGTTTGGCTTTCACTGCCAACCTAATGAGGCGTACCAACATAACATTCAGTTTGTGGCATCTAGGACCACCGTATAGTGGCACCCTTTTATAGAACGCGGTGCACTACAGGAGCTAGTGCTATCGTCTAGCGCCATTCTTATTTTTTTGTACCTCCATACAAACCTATTTAAATATATGGAGTCAAAATATATGTCTGGATATTGATTTATTGTTTGATAGTATAAAACAATTTTATAAATAAAAAAAAGTTCGTTTAAAACAATCCAAAGTCTCAAGGAGGAGTTTGGACAACAAGTCAATAACTAAATCCCCAAATAAGTCTATTGGCCCACTTTAGGTTACGGTAGTAACACTAAAAGTGGGCCTTTGCGATCGTCTTTTGACAGCTCGAAATTTAAATGAAAATAACGGCTTAACGATTCATCTGACACGAAAATTGAATAACCGAATTTGTAGAGGAGAAAATTCTCTACAACATTGCTCTCTTTTTTTTTCGTATCTCGTAGCGTTTCAAAGATATATGCAAAAATAACGGCGATTTTGGGATGTATGTATGTCTGTGTCTGTCCGTCTGTTTGTCTGTCCGTAACGTGTTCCCTGCTTTTAAGACGAACCGTTCAACCGATCAGCACCAAATTTTACAGACATGATTGTAGGCCGCCAGAGACCAGAACCTCCCTTTTTCAAATTTTTCGGACAAATAATACGGTAGTAATACCAAATTGTTATGTAATTGTAGTTGCAAATGAACCGTTCATCTGACACGAAAATTGAATAGCCTAATTGGTAGAGGAGAAAATTCTCTACGACTTAACTCCCTTATGTCCTTTTCATATCTCGTTTCGTTTGAGACATATTTGCAAAAATAACGGAGATTTGACACCCTCCATTGAATTAACGAAAACCAGCCGTTGGGAGATGTAACGTGACATTCCTCGCGCAGAACTCTGTGGCATATGCCATTTTGCGTGTATTTGATGATTTTCTTATTGTAACTTACACGTTATCATTTCAAAGCAATGGCGCCCTGAAGAATTAACAAAAACACATCGTTCTTCTTACGATAAATGTCATATTAGCATCAGTTAACAAGGCCATCAATAGTAGGAGATTAAAGGACTCATCTTTCGATTGATAGCCGTAGCGTAGTGGGCAAGGCGTTGAACTATGACGCTAAAAGTCGGTGGTTCGGAACCTGCCACTACGTATGTTATTTAGATTATTATTTTGGTCCAAAATGTTTGCAAAAACTTATAAAACTACAAATCTAAAGTGGGCCATAAAACATGTCAGTGCGATTTTTTTCCCGGTGTCTAGAGTGGCCGACCCCCTTCAGGCAGAAGTAGCAGCAGGCGTTGTTTACGGCGGCGCTGGCAGCTGCATGCCTTAAGACGTGCCGCGGGAGCCACAGGCTACCTCCCGGCCGGCGAGCGGTCCTGTGACGTCACGTGGCGCCGATGCAGCGCCGCCGATAGCCGGCGGAGCGTCGTCTGCATACTAACAGAGCATGTCCCTGCGCCACCCGCCGCGGGCATCGTGACATACAAGCTCCGACAGTAAAGCTAGGCGAGTAGTCCTGCAACATTCACGTGGATGAACTAGGAACTACAGTTACCGCACTGTCCATCGAAATAGCCATCTTCCATAACGATGCACCGCTGAGCTTTCCGATACATATCCCGGAAACTTTTTACGGTCTCCCTTTGGAATGAGGTAGAAAAGCCTCGTCGCGTTTCATTGGATGTGAGGAATATCGTCAAATCTCTTTTCTTTCAAACCTAGTTCGAGGGAATAGGATGATCCAGCGAGTACGGTGGATGTCATGTTGGACTACCCTCTTTTTTTTGCCAGGAACTTTGACAATATTATACTTATTTATTTTTGACGACTTTACAGCGTTCATATAATGAAATAAATCGCAATTTGCGCTCGGTTATGGCTTCACTGTACTAGGTTTAGATGCAATACCCAAGTGCGGCGAATGAAAATTTGTGCCCGGCCGGGATTCGAACCCGGGGTCTCCTGCTTACTAGGCAGACGCGTTGACCACTCCGCCACCGAGGACACAGTGACCAGCCGTACTGCAGAGGACTGTTCCCTGCACGTCTCCCGCCACACCCAAATCTCCATTCGCCATGTCGTCAAAATATGTAATTGTATACAAGCCGAGGCTGGGCTCGTGACGACAATCAGTTGTGTCTCAATACCTCGTGGTCTGTTCTCCCTGATGCGGGAATACAGTATAGTGACTGCGAGCATTACAGAACATATAGGCTGTGATAATAGGAAAGAGACAGCGTGGCGAATGGAGATTTGTGTGTGGCGGGAGACGTGCAGGGAAGAGTCCTCTGCAGTCCGGCTGGTCACTGTGTCCTCGGTGCCGGAGTGGAGCCGGGCGCCGTGGCTCAGCGCGCCCGGTCAGAGGGCTGAAAGCTCTCTGTAGTAAAAAAGCTGAGACAAAGAACACGTAGAACTAAAATGAACATACACGATCAGCGTCCGCAAGGACAAGAAATATCCATTGAGCGAAAAAAAACCATAAAAAAAAGAGTGGTTAACGCGTCTGCCTAGTAAGCAGGAGAAACCGGGTTCGAATCCCGGCCGGGCACAAATTTTCATTCGCCGCACTTGGGTATTCCATCTAAACCTAGTACAGTGAAGCCATAACTGATCGCAAATTGCAATTTATTTCATTTGACGATATTGGCTGTGTGTGTGTGCGTCTGCGAGCGTTTTCGTTCACAAGAAACGAGGAAACGCACGACGCTGTCCACCGGACTAAGGAGACGGACTTTGACGTGGAATAATGAGGAAATTACACAATCGAATTTTCTTTTACAAAGAATCTGTCAAAGTCTTTAAATGCTCACGCATTGGTACTACCAATAATGATGATTTCAGAGTGAGACTGATAGGTACGACAGTTGTTGTTGTTGTGGTCTTCAGTCCACAGAATGGTTTAGTGCAGCTCTTCACGCTACCCTGTCCTGTGCAAGACTCTTCATCTGAGAATAAGCTCGGCAACTTACATCCTTTTGAATCTGCTTATCCTCCTTCGCTCTCTCTCTACGATTTTTATCCCACACACTTCCCACTAAGTGACGATTCCTTAATGTCTCGGAATGTGTCCTACCAGTCTTAGTCAGGATATGCCAGAAACTCATTTTCTCCCCAATTCGGTTAAGCACTTCCTCATTAGTTACTTGATCTACCCATCTAATTTTCATCATTCGTCTGCAGCACGTTTCAATAGCTTCTATCATCTTTTTGCCCGAACTCCTTATCGTCCATGTTTCACTCCCATACAATGCTACACTCCAGACAAATGCTTCCAGAAAGGACTTCCTAACATTTAAATTCATATTGGATGTTAAAAAGTTTCGCTTCTTTAGAAACGCTTTTGTACCCATAGCCATTCTGCATTTTGTATCATCTTTATTCGGCCATCAGATGTTATCTCGCTGTCCTAATACCAAAAGTCATCTACTACTTTTATTGCCTCATTACCTAATCTAATTCCTTCAGCATCACCTGATTTTTTGATGCTACTTTCCATTACCCTTGTCTTACTATTGTTAACGTTCATATTATACTTTCTTTTCAAGACACTGTCTGTTCCATTCAATTGCTCTTTCAAATCCTTTACGGTCTCTAACAGAATTATTATGACGTCGGCAAACCCAAAGTTTTTATTTATTCTCCCTGAACTTTAATTCCCTCTCCAAATTTCTCCTGACATTCCTTCACTGCCTGCTCAATGTACAGATTGAACAACATTGGGGAAAGACTACAACCCTGTCTTGCTCCCTTCAAAACCTCTGCGTCCCTTTCTTGCCCTTCGACTCTAATAACCGCTGTCTGATTTTTGTATAAGTTGAATATAACTCTCCGCTCCCTGTATTTTACCCCTGTTACCTTCATAATTCGAAAGAGTTTATTCCAGTCGACATTGTCGAAAGGTTTCTCCAAATCTACAAATGCTAAAAACGTAGATTTGACTTTCCTAAGCCTAGCCTATCTTCTAAGATAAGTGGTACGACAGTAGCGTGCAAAAAAAGAGATGGGTTGAATTGTAATACTACTGCCGCGCCAATCGCAAATATTTCAGAAGCTGCGAAGAAGAAGAGGGCAGGAGAAAATGCGGGCTGAGGAGACACAGAAATTACTTGTCGATCCGCGGCGACGCCGCGTCCTTCTTCCTCGTGCACGGCTGTCTATCTCGAGGAACACCGGATTGGATCCTTAATAAAATTCACGGCCGATTTCTTTTCCATTTCTTTTCGACTCGTAACACAAACTCGGCCTCTGAGGCTTGTCGCGCCATCGGAGTGTAACCAGAGCAGAGAGTCGCGTCAGCGTCATTCCAGGAGGCGGCGGAGGAATGGAAGTCACGGGAGAGGGATTGGCCGGGGGGGGGGGGGGGGGGAGGGGAGGGGGAGAGGGCGTGGCCAGCAGAGGCACAGCGCTCCTCTAGCATTTCCTTCCCTCTCTCATTCCTCACAGTCTTGACCTGATTCTCCAGCTCTTCAGATATGTGCCACCTTTTTATCACGATTAACCATATTGAATGAATTATTGAGTTTCTCCCGGCGTATTTGATAATCAAAATATCCACGGGTGTACTGCCGGTCTATAGTGTTTAACGGCCACAATATTTCGGCGATCATACATGTCGCCATCATCAGGTGAACTGACGGACTGAGCTCCTGGCGCGCCGGCACGGAGATGCGCACGCTACGACGGCTCGAAGGGAACTGGGTTCTAGCGATATAAATACCCTCGGCCCGCGGAGCGACCTCTCCGTGGTCCGCGCCCCGCGCCGCGGTCTCGCAGTTGAACCGATTGCGACGGCGTCTGAGATGACGTCGATGTGAGGGCTCTGTCCGCCGTGGTCGTCACTTCGTCACGTTTGCTAGATTTACTCTCAATTAACCCAATCACTGGTTCCCAAGCTTTGCTAAGATTATAGCCACAGTCACGGTTTATGAGGTCGTCACTAGTGCCAATTTCAATGGCCTCTCTAACGACACAGTTCCAGTATCTCGACGTCTGTACCAGAATCCTAGTGCGTCCATACTCCATCGCGTGATTCTCCGACAAACAATGTCCAGCGACCGTCGACTTGATCGGATACATCAATCGTGTGTGCCTCTGGTGTTCAAGGCATCGATCCTCGGCGGTACGCATCGTCTGTCCACACTGACACGGAATTTGGTACACGCCGGCCTTTCTCAAACCGAGATCATCTTTGGCGCTCCCAACCAGTGCACGACTTTTATTCGGCGACAAAAGATAGTTCCAACCTGGTGTTTCTTCAAAATTCGGGCGACCTTCCCCGAGAGTGCAGCGGTATAGGGAATGAACCCAGTGCCTACATCCTCCCTCGTGTTTTCATCCGTTTCCACAGGTTGTGCTGTAGTGGTTGGGCGGAGAGCCCGCTGAATCTGCCACACTGAGTAGTGTTGATGCAAACGCATCTAGCACCTCTCGTGTTCTAATGGTATCGAAGTACCGGAAGATCCACTACACAAATTTAATATTGGTCAAATTTTGCATCCATTGTACGAGGGCTCGGAGAGTTTCTTGCCTAACAAAGAAACACAGAAATAACGCAATACCAGTTTATTTTTCAATATAACTAGCATTAATACACTGCTTTGGCCGAGATTTGCATATATTAATCTTCTGTCAAATTAGCTCCCCTCTTCTCTCTGCTCATCTCTTTGTTCATCTCCTCCTCCCGCTTCTTGACCCATCCCCTTCTCCCGTTTCTCTCCCTCTTTTTGTACATTGCAGCCTTTCCCAGTCTATCTCCCACTTTAACTCCCCTAATTGTCCACATCATCCTCACCCACTATTTACTTTTACCTCATTCTCCTCATCCTCAAACACCATCGCCTCCTCCTCTTCCCTCTCAATAAATCCCCTTGCAAATATTTTTGGAAACATTTTTGTTTCACTTTTTGGGCAACAACATTCTTATTTTAATTTATATATAGAGAACAGTAACAGTCTAGAGTGCAATAATTTTTTTCCGACTAGTTTCGGTCTTATTTTAGACCATCTTCAGGAATTTTGGCTTTGAAATGTATCATAGTTACGTTTAGAGGACTTTCAGCAATATACATTAGTGTCAAACTTAAACTAATAAAGAGAAATAAAACGATGTTATACCCATTGATGTTGTGGAGCTGGCAGTTAACTGAGAGCCTTCCAGTGCGTCACTGCTGACTGGAGCAAGGTTTACTGCTCTTAAATAGCTGAGGCTCCGCCCCTTTGCCAGCTCCACCCATCTTTGATAGGCAATGAAAAGACTACATAGATGAATTTAGCTAAAAAATATATAATTATAATTAGCCACACATTTGTTTTTCCACGTATCTTGAATAAATTTTATAGTTAATTTTTTAATACCAGTAAAATTACATACAGCGCTGCAGTACCACTCATAGAGTATCTTTGAAAATATTAATAAGAACCTGATACAATTTATTGTTAGTATTTTAATGTTTTAATCTTTATTTTAATATAAGAAAGATGACTATAATTATTTTCATCTTAGACATTGACAAAGAAATGTGTGGCTAATTATAGTCTCTCTGTACACTTGTTTCTGTCACCTATCCATCATTACCTCCCACACGTTCCGTCAGTCTGCTCCTCTTCCCTCTCTCTTTTCATCTCGTCTGTCCCTCTCACTGCTCATCCTTTTCCCTTGTGTCGGCATATCTCCTCCCCCTCTCGCGGCCCACCTTCTGCTCCTCTCAGACCATCTGCTTTCTCAGCCTCTTTCTGTCCCTCCTTCCCATGTCGATTAAAATGTATATCTTGAAACTAAGCAGCTGTAGGCTAAAGATAATTATTTATGGATTTTCTGTGATATATTTGTGAATGTGGACATTTGAATAACTGCTTTATTTATATGTAAAATATATCTATTATCTGCTTCGATAATCTCAGTTGATTTTTGTAACCACTGCACACCATAACATCTTTGTAACTGCGATGTAGCATCTGCGCTACAGCAGCATCTTGGACCACAGAGGCGGGCAGTGGACGGTGGACTAGTTGACTGAGACTGTCACAAACTGAACTTACTCATATAAAAATGTAACACAGAGCTGGAACAGCATTATTTCTTTGCTTCCCGTTTGCCAATAAATATTAAACATTTATAGCCCTGTAAACTCCCTATAAAATCACCAGTCTTTCTAAACATATATTCGCAACGTTCTAAGTTAATTAGGTCGTATAATGAAACAATGAGAGCTGCGACTCTGCGTCAGTCCACCTGTAATTTTATACTTATAAAATAATCCGTCCTTATGTCAGCATTACTTTTGGAAATAAGATTTCAGTGGCAAGAACTGATTACTTTACTGGCACATGATCATTTACACTTACAGAAAAACTCAAACTCGACACGTACCATGCAACAAAAATAGAAAAATGCCACAATAAGGAAAGTGAGGAACTAGTTTGACCTGAAATAAGAAAATTAGTAATCATTAACGTTTTTATTTTTGCTAAAGAAACATACCTTTTTTGTTGACTCGACAATAATGGTGATTACAGTGGGTTTGTAGGATACTGTTCCATACAAATGTGGTTCTTGCTTCGGTTGATATTCGCCATTTTGCTTACAATTTGGTATGCAGCGCATCCTATAGGCAAAAATAACAAATCTGGACCCGTGAAATTTAACTTGCATACCCACAGACGAGATATCATTATATCACTTGGTCTAGACAGTAAGGCAAATTTTGAAATAGTCACCAAACCTAGACAGGAGAAGGAACTCGTGATGTGGAATAGCAATAATAAGTTAGTGATCGTTCGAGGATTATCCAGAGAGGAAGTTCCCCGCCCCTCCTCTTTCTTTTTACAATAAAAACGAAATTACTAGGAGAAAAAATTTATTGGCAATAGGTAAGGCAGTCTTTTACTTTTTCTCACCAAACGAAATGAGACACGAGTCATATTGTGGGAAAAACTATTACGGGGTGTACATGAACCCTGGAAACACTTTCAATTAGTTATTGCAAAAGGTATTTCTTGCACTGCAAGAGGAAGATCAGGCCAGTATGCTGAATGATGAAACAGCTCCCAGCCGAACTTGTGCAGCAGAGTTGCTGTGCGCCTATCCGTATGGGGACAAGCACTGTTATGGAGCAGCACACCGGCTGCAGTAAGCATTCCACGCCGCTCGTTCTGAACGGCACGTCCCAGAAATTCCTGTCCTCCTCCCAGAGCTTTGACAACGACAAAGAGCCGAAGACGACTGTCAAATGTCGTATCCATTCACCGGCGGCAGACTTGTACGGTACAGGAATACAAAAGTTGATCCCACGGGACCGCAACTGTTGACTGTGTTGTAAAATACCTCAAACTTTGCTGTAAATCTGCTAATAAAGTTTATCGTTTAACTACGTTGCTTTTTATGAAATAATTAACACGGCGTCAATCAATTTTTACTAATATTTAATTAGCACGACGCGTTTCGGCAGCATGCTGCCATCACCAGGTGCATGATACAGTTATTTATACATATGTGTGGTTCACTTTGTGTGCCGGAGTGACTATGAATCAAACAATAGACCTACAAGAGAATAATTCTGTTACAGAATGTGCATTAAGTGTGTATGATGATTAGTAATTATAGTATTACGTTTACTTACATTTGGTTGGTATTTTTCATATTTTGGCACACGGAGCACAATAACACCAATTCAACCAATATTATTGTGCTCTGTGTGCCAAAATATGAAAAATACCAATCAAATATAAGTAAACATAATACTGTAATGAATAATCATCATGAACACATAATGTACATTCTGTAACAGAATTATTCTCCAAGTAAACACAATACTATAATTACTAATCACCATAAACACATAATGTACATTCTGTAACAGAATTATTCTCCTTTTTAGATCTATTGTTCGATCCGTAACCTCTCTGGCACACACATGTGTAAATAACTGTATAATACACCTGATGATGGCAGCATGCTGCCGAAACGCGTCGTGCTAATTAAATATTAGTAAAAAGTGACTGATGCAGTATTAATTATTTCATAAAAATATCATTAAAATAATAGGGAAACTTTATTTTCTGGTAGCGCTCCTTATTAAGAAAAAAGTATAAAGCTGGAAATACTTAGGAATGTATAGAAAGGTTTTACAAGGTTTATCAGTTTGTAGAAAGGGAGGTGAAAGTATATGAAATAACAGGTAAGATACTGTGAGAAGACTGCGACACAGCACAAGGCCTCCTAGAATAGACGATGATCTCTGAATTGCTGATATCTTTGGAACAGTCAGCTTTACGAAACTATGGCACTTGGTATTAGAGGGGTGAAATACTTGACAATAGGATGTCCAGATTCGAATACAACAATATAATGATGATAGTTTACAACTCACCGCAAAGACGTACGACAGGCTGACAGGCACATAAAGAAGACACACACACACAACACTTCTGCTATCGGCCATTAGCTTTCATCATGAAAGACATAATTTACACAGGCACGCTTCACCGCCACACAACCGTCCGAAGCGGAGAGTCTTTTTTTATGTGCCTGTCGCATCTCGTCGTACGTCTTTGCGGTAGGTTATAAACTAGCATCGTTATACGCCTGCCGCAGTGGCCGAGCGGTCTGCGGCGCGTCAGCCACAGTCTACACGGCCGCTACGATCGGGGGTTCGAATGCCCCCTCGGGCATGGATGTTTGTGTCATCTTCAGTGTAAGGTAGTTCATAAGTAGTTTGTAAGTTTAGGGACCGATGACCCCGCAGTTAAGTCCCTTAAGCTTAACAAGCATTTGAACATCATTATACAGGAGAAATACCTTCAGACTTAAACAATAATAAAATAATTCCAGTTCCAAATATAGCAAAAGCGGACAAGTGTGAAAATTACGAAACTATAAGTTCAATAAGTTATGTTTGCAAAATACTAACTCGAATTACTTACAGGCGAATGAAAAAAACTGTTAGAATCCGAATCTCTGGAAGATCTGCTGGAATTTAGGAGAAACGTAGGAACACGCGAGACGATACTAACATTACGACTTATTTTAGAAGATAAAGTAAGTAAAAGTAAACAAACATTTCAGCATTTACAGAATGAAACTTTCACTCTGCAGCGGAGTGTGCGCTGATATGAAACTTCCTGGCAGATTAAAATTGTGTGCCGGAACCGGGACTCGAACCTGGGACCTTTGCCTTTCGCGGGCAAGCGCACTACCGACTGTGCTATCCCGACACGACTCACGATGCCGCCTCACAACTTTACTTCCGCCAGTACCTCGCCTCCTACTTTCCAAACTTCACAGAAGCTCTCCTGCGAACAAGCAAGACTAGCACTCCTGGAAGAAAGGATATGGTGGAGACATGGCTTAGCCACAGCCTAAGGGATGTTTCCAGAATGAAACTTTCACTCTGCAGCGGAGTGTGCGCTGATATGAAACTTCCTGGCAGATTAAAATTGTGTGCCGGTCCCAGGTTCGAGTCCCGGTTCCGGCACACAATTTTAATCTGCCAGGAAGTTTCATTTCAGCATTTGTTTATTTGGAGAAAGCTATTAACAATGTTGCATACACTCTTTCAAGGTATGAAGGTAGCAGAGATATAAGATGCAGAACAAAAGGTTACATACAACTTGTAAAAGAAACAGACAACAATGATAAAAGTCGAAGGCCATGAACGAGAAGCACTGGTTGTGAAGGGAGTAAGGCAGGGCTATAACTTTTCTCTGATGTTATTCAATCTGTCCATTGAACAAGTTCTGTTGGAAAGGATGAAGAAATGTGAAACCAAATTAAAGTTCAAGGAAAAGAAATGAAACTCTTTCGGTTTCCGAATAACACTGCAATTCTATTAGAGACAACAAAGGACCTGGAAGAGCAACTGAAAGGAATGGTCAAAATCGTGAAAGGAAACAATGAGATGAAAATTAATAAGATCAAATCAACTGTAATGGATTTTAATCGAATTAAATCAAGACAATAGTAAGTATTACGTAAACTTGTTTGAAGCAGTTAATGTGGAATGTAGATCCCAACGAGAGGGTAACATGGACAATACACAGTTAATACTAGAAAAGGATAAGAGCTTTTGAAATTTAGAGTTATAGAAAATGAAGATTAGATGGACAGATCGCGCAATTAAAGAGGAAGTACTGAACATAATTGGGGAGAAAGGAAATTTCCGGTATAATTTGAGTGAAAGAAGGACGGATTAGTAGGATATATTCTGAGACGTAATGGAATTGTGAATTTGGTATTGGAGGCAAGTGGGGGGGGGGGGGTGGTAAAAATTACAGCGGGAGACCAAAAGACGAATACAAAGCAGGATCAGATGGATGTGGGTTGCCGTTCTTATGAGGAGATGAGGCTTGTGCAGGATACAGTAGCGTAGAGAACTGCATGAAACCAGTATTTGCGTATCATACATCCACATAGAAAGAAGAAAGAATTTGGAAAGCAATGGGAATAGGAAAATAGGAGAGCGAATTAAGTGAGAGAAGAAGAAATGGAAGTTGTTAAACCAAGTTTAAGCATAATCTTCAAATAGCTGTAACGACGAAATGAAAATTAAAATAAAAAATAGAGAAAGAAAACAAGTCTCATACATAAAGAACACAGAATCATCTCTCAACATATCGCCGCTATGCTTTGCATTATTTTGGATCCAGTTATGACGATTTGATATGGTGAAACTGCCAAACATAAATGTGATCACGTTAAGAAAAGTAAGTATACTGACATAACTGCATTGGTATTTGAATCAGAAAAATGTATCGTACCTTAATGACTAGCTTCATGAAAGAATATTTACCATCATCAGCCATTTGACATTTGCTTCTGGATGGATACTTCCTTTGTACTTGTCTACGAGGCACAGTCTTCAGTGATACGCTGGCAATGTATATTTGGGGTACTGTATTTCATTTATTCCACTTCCAGAAAATATGAAATTAAACGGGCTGTATATATCGATCTGACATCACTGCAGCTATTTCTTTTCTAGCCGTATACTATGGAAAATTGATTATCCAAATTTTGAAAATCCGCTGGGCAACCCTTATACAAATTATTGTCACACAAGCAAGATAACAACTTTTCGTAACTACTAGCGTAATTTCGCCCATTAATATTCCGTCCATTAATATTCCGTTAGTGCTTTCACTCAGCTGCCACAAAAGACTGTCCTTGAAGAAGAAAAAAAGTAAAAACCTCATTCTTTATTATTTATACATTCTGCTGGGTGTATTATTGTTAGAACAATGCCACATCATAGCAAGTTTCCCTTGGTATACTTGATTTCACGCTGGGTGGTACGTCGATAAAACCTGCTGTAACATATTCAACTGAATAGCGTCTTCTTTTTCTGGAACCAGTTATACCAGTACAATTAAGATCCAACACTTAAGATCTCGATTATACGTTCTGTTCTTTTCCTGCGTCCTTAGCTAAATCGAAATTAATCATTATTTTACATTCAGATAGGACTAATTCTTGCAATAAGCGCCGTCATAAGGAAAACGTATAGCTGATATGATAAATGCAGATTAGTTAACAGTACTGTACACGAAGCTACCACTAAAATGTGTAGACTCACCATTAATTTAAATAAACCGCTATGATGGAAATGCAAATTCAGTTGTGTTCCACAATAGTTAGTGAAATTTTCTGTCTACATGCTTTGAAAAGTCTATAGTACCATGTTACGGTAAACAATGCAGCGACAGGGTCCACGATGTCATCCTGTAGCCTAACACATTATTTAGACATAAAAATCTAGGATAGAATTATCTATGATATCTTTGTATAATTCATCGTGCTATTATAATTTTCAGGATCATATTAGAAGAAAAAGTTTGTTACTTATGCACAGTCTTTCCAGGCTGAATATCAACTTCTTCTTTCTGGTCTTTTCCTGTTTCTCTACGGATCGATATTGTTACATGGATATCGTGAAGTTAATGGCCGGATATCCTTAATGACATCACCTCTCCCACCCCTCAAGAATGGAGGATTAGACACATATCACCTCCCGAATACTGGAAGTGGAATTATCGAGCTCGGCTATCCAAGCGGCTCTTTCCGGAGCAAACTTGTTGGTATAAATATTCAATTCGCTATAAGGTGTATTTAGTGTGTGGAGTTAGCGACAAGTTAATACGTTAATGAGTTAGAATAAATTTATAAAAAGAGATGAATCTGACTCAGAGAGCGATCTTCTGTGGGCGTAATGACAGGAAAGCGGCATGAAATTCAACAACCACGTAGAAGTACATGAAACTCATCTACAAAGTATTATCTGAACTTTAACCATGAAACAGGGTTAAATTTTACGTTGGAATGTTCTCATACAAATTATACGATGCCAACGCAACGTACTACGAGAACTTTCTAATAGCATTCGGGTTGTGTTTCATTCATTGCTTGAAACACACAAATGCTCCTATATGACTGCTCTGAGTACTGGGCAGAGATAATAGAACCACTTTCAGATTATTTCTCGACTTTTTCACTTTCTGAAAGCAAGCTAGAATAATTAACACCTAAATCTACTCGTGCGAGATATTAGCCCTCACTTTATGACAATCGTTATTTCTCCCTATTTAGCTGGGAGGCAAAAAAAAAAAAAAAAAAAAAAAAAAAAAATAAAAAAAAAAAAAATAAAAAAAATAAAATAAAAAAAAATTAAAAAAAAAATATTTTGACATTCGGAGGATAAAGTGTGTGATTGGAATTTCACAAATCTATCTCCCTGAAGGACTAACCATCCAGAATTCACTCTCCTGTTTCCGAAAAGACAAAACGAGTTGTCCCTGTGTAAACAATTTCGGTGTCGTCCGTCTATCATATGTGACAATGATCCCACATCGCGATCAAATACTCCGAAAAAAATCCCAAAAATAATATAGAGCGTGTTCTGTCAAAGTTACAGTCTTCGTTTCATCTCCCTATTCAATTTCCTACATGATGACTCTCGTTAAATGTATTTGCAATTGCAATGAAACGAAAACCTCAAAATATTATCAAGTAACGGATATATACAAGGTGGTAAACGACAGTGTCACGCAGAAAACTCAGCTGCTGATATCGTCTCCTAATCTGTTGACAAAATTAACAGTTGACGCATAAAACAATTCGATGGGCAACCACAAAAACTACTTCTATTACACTTGATGTGTTCTGGTTACTATTTCCTTTGACCTTACTGACAGGCAAACACCATCCCCGTCGCAGAACTGCTACTGTATTCCATAGGTACGCGGCAGTAACACCAACCACAGAAGATGCTTTAAAAATAAAAAGCGAAACGCGTCTGGTGTGAAATTATTGTTTTAATTGCAGTCAGAATACGACAGAAAACCTCTTAGGTGTTCAGATGTTTGTAAAGCTATAGGACAAAACTGCAGTAGTCATCAGTCCTTAGACTAAGAAACTACTTAAACTTATGCTAAGGACAACACACACACACACACACACACACACACACACACACACACACACACGGTCGAGGGAAGATTTGAACCTCCGACGGCAAGCTGACGCGTACTCCGCAGCAAGGTGCCTTAGAGTGCAAGGTCACTCCCGCGCAGAAGAAACCTCTTATAGGTAATTTTAACAGCTGCTGTAAAAGATGGCCACACAACCAAACATGAAATGATCCTTATATTTCAGTGCGAATACAAACGAGGCTAAATCTCTAGCAAAGGTTGTGAGTATACGAAACAAATTGGCAAGGTAAACTGCAATTGTAGTGAACGATGAAAGATATTAGTTGAGAATTTCTTTCTGGCTGAGAGGGTGATAAGTTAGTCTCTGCAGCAATGATATCCACAGTGTCCTGGTGGCTTAGTTCATAGAGCATCCGCCTAGTAAGTAGAAGATCCGGGTTTGAGCCACTGTCTGGGAAGAGGCCTCATTGAATTTAATTCACTACCCAAAAAGAAGCCAAAAGTCCTTGAAATTAAGGACTATAAATATATAGAAGAAATCTGCATCTTAAACAAATTTGTTTGACAAATTCGTCATAAAACACGTAAATGTACAATCGGTTATGGTACATAAAGCTTACGACACTTCTTTACATTAATAACGTTACTGTCCTGAAAAGTGCAGAAATCAAATTTTACGCAGTTTATCATTAATAATAAACACACTTCATAAAACAAACAGCAACTGGCATGAAATCCAAAGTAAAATTTGTGGGGGAGATCTCAGAACCCATCGAAATTCAAACCGGTGTGAAACAAAGTTATGGGCTGTCTCCTATTCTGTTAAACATAATTCTAGACAAAGTTATGGGAGAGTGGCAGAAATAACTCAATAAATGTGGGGTGTGGAAGCCAATTCGACTGAGTGTTGCCAAAAATAACCTCTACATGCCATATCTTGTATTTGCGTGCGACCGGGCGATACTGACACAGAGTGAGCAGTATGCAGTCAAACACCTGGAAATTGTCAAAGAATGTTCAGAGAAAGTGAGTTTTCAAATTTCAGAAAACGGAGCCGCGCACGAGTAGCCGAGCGGTCTGGAGTGCCACGTTGCCGATCACGCGGCCTCCCGCGTTGGAGGTTCGAATCCTACCTCGGGCATTGATGTTTGTGTTGCCCTTAGTATCAGTTGGGTTATAAGTAGTTTGTAAGTTTAGGGACTGATGACCCCTAAGTTAAGTCCCTTAAGCTTAACAAACAATTGAAAAAACTGATTTATTTTGTTCAAAAACAGAAAATGGAAATTTGAAAACAAAATATGGTAAAATTAACAGGGTCCCATATTTTAAATACCTTGGAGAATTCATTGAACTAACTGACATTTAAAAAATCTCACAGCAACATCGCCTCCAAAAAATTAATATAGGGGTTAACGCAAAACCTCTACAGAAAAATATCAGTGTCAATATGGACAAAAATTCGACATTACAAAAGTCTACTGTAATGAAACCAAATGATCTACGCAAGTGAAACACTAACCTTCACGAAAAAAACAACTTGAAGAAATTAAAAAAGAAGAGAGGAAGTTCATCAGGAAAATTCTAGGAGGAAGACACACTCAAGATGGTTATAGACTACTATCAATTAAAACAACAGAAATGATTTCAAACATCGAAAATTCTTTGGTCACCTCAGCGGATACGAGAAAATCGATTGACGAAGAGAATAATAGATTATGTAACCTCAGTTAAGAATTCCACATTTTGGCTACATGAAATTCGAAAGATCCTAAATAAGGCAAAGACCAGCCGACATTCTAGAAAGAGACATCTCAGACACAAAGTAGACAAATGGGAAGTTATATCAAAACAACCGAAAGAAAAACAGTACAGACCGAAGTGGTCAGATGAGCGTATGCAAGCCTTTTCGGAAATCCAATTTGCTTAACATTTTATGGAACAGGACCTGCGCTATAGTTTTAACAGAGACTGACAGAGAATGTTGGGTCGTCTGAGACACTGAGAATAATATAAAATAATTTGTACTTTTCACCTATAGTTTTCTTACCTATAGCTCAAATGTAAATTACCTTCACATGATTGTTATTGGAATTTGATCTTTCTATACAGGTAACTCTGAGGATGCGGCTCTAATGCTACAAAACTAGTTTGTTCAATAACGCGTATCATACAGTTGAAGCGGTTTCCAATCAATATGACTCAAGTCTACAGCTGCGGATGCCCACAATACATAATTTGTTGTTTAAGGTTGAAAACAAACAAACTGTTTCTGTTCTACTACATTTTTTGTTTATTTATAAACTAGTTCTAGGCTTATTAGGCAATCATCACGTGAACTGTTGACAGACGTCGACAAAGACGCTATTGTTTAGGTTCTCAAAGACGGTAAACAGAGATACAATACACAGAATATTCGGTCTTTGCATATGGCATTTGTTGGAATTGAAAATTACACTGCAAAATGTTAAGCAGGCCACTGATTACGTAAACATAATTCTGCATGGCAACCGATAATTGTTTGCAATTCCAACAAATGTATTATGCAAAGACCGAGTATTCTGTGTGTTGTGTCGTTGTTTACCATCTTTGAGTACCTAAGAAATAGCGGCTTTGTCGACGCCAGTCAACAATCTACCTGATGATGGCCTAATAAGCCGAAAACTAGTGTGTAAATAAACAAAAAAATTAGTAGAACCGAAACAGTTTGTTTATTTTTAACCTTAAATATGGAAGCGTTCTACCAAGAAGTGACGGGAGAATCCATTTATAACACAATCTGTTGCTTTTCGTAAAGAATGAAAACCTCCCGGAAGAACGAGATCTCAAAGAAGAATTGATTCAGTTATTAGCTTAAAGTCTGTCATTTCTGGGGAGGATTCTCCGGTAATAATACACATATTTCAATTAATGCTGGTTGTGAATCAATGGAACGAATTTTTCGAGGTACTTCACAGTCTTCTAAGGGGCCAAACTGATGACGTCACTTACATAGTATATAAACTATCTTAAGCTACGGACATCCCCCCCTCTCTCTCTCTCTCTCTCTCACACACACACACACACACACACATGCCCGAGGAAGAACTGTAACTACGGTGGAAGCGGCCGCGCAATCCGATACATTGCGAACATTACATGTTCCAAACTATTAAAAAAAATGACGTTATCTATGAAACTACAATCACGCACAAATCAGCTGCTAACAACTGCTTGATATGCCGCATTTGATTCTAAATAATGAGAAGTGTGAAGTTGTCCACATGAGTACGAAAAGAAATCCGTTAAACTTTGTTTACAAGATAAATCAATCAAATGTGAAGGCCGTAAACTCCACAAAATACCTAGGAATAACAATTACTTCTGACATAATTTGGAAAGAACACGTGGATAATGTCGTGGGAAAGGCGAACCAGAGACTGCGTTTTGTTGGCAGAACCCTTAAAACATGCAAAGAACTACAAAAGAAACTGCATACACTACGCTTGTCCGTCCTCTTATGGAGTATTGCTACCCAGTGTGGGATCCTTATCCGGTGGGTTTGACAGAGGACATCGAAAGAGTTCAAAGGAGGGCAGCTCGTTTCGTATTGTCGCGATATGGGGGAGACAGCGTAACGGAAATGATACAGGATCTGGGATGGGAATCATTACAACAACGGCGCTTATCGCTGCGCCGTGGGCTACTTACGAAACTCCAATCGCCAACATTCTCCTCCGAATGCGAAAATATATTGTTGACTCCCGCTTACATAGGTAGAAATGATTATCAGAATAAAATACGAGAAATCAGAGCTCGAACGAAGAGATTCCGATGTTCATTCTTTCCCCGCGCTATTCGAGAATGGAATGGGAGATAAATAAGTATAACGGTGGTTCTATGAACCCTCTGCCAGGCACTTAAATGTGATTTGCTGAGTATTACATGTAGATGTAGATTGTAATTTTTTTCTGCCCGGTGTAAAGCACAAGCTGATGATATCACAGTTTAATGCCGAATGTCCAACACGCAGAGTACCCCTTTAAACGGGACCACGAGCAACTGTTACACGCTAAAAATTGAGTTCGTTCGAAGATATCGGGATAATACAGAAACGAAATTTCTGCCTAAATCCGCGCGCTACCAAAGCCGGGGTTGCTAACGAAGATTTACTCTCTCTTCATAAATAAAATTTATGCTGCACTGATAGCATTCCAGCGGTACTTAAAAAAAGCCAATAAATTCCAATAAAACGGACTGCCGGACCAGAGGCAATCGTGCCGGCAGCGGAAAGGAGGGGGGGGGGGGGGGCTCTTTTAATATCGGCGGCGCCCGCAGGCCGGCAAACACTCGGCGCGGGTGCTGCGGCGTCTGCACAGCCCGCGGCCGCAACTTCCGTCTTCTGGCCCGAGCGCAGTCTTCGGAAGAAATCCTAAATGAGCCGAGTCGTGCTGTACTGACTGTTGAAGTGAAAAGCAATGTGGCGCTACGGCTGGATGCAGAGTATTTTAAACGAACGGCAACAAACTGAAGTGAGTTTATTACAATTTTAAGTTATTTGTGCAATCAGTGTATTATATCTGCAACTAATTATGAATAGCCGGCCGCGGTGGCCGAGGGGACTGAGGTGCTTCAGTCACAGTCTGCAAGGCCACTACGGTTGTAGTTTGTAAGCTTAGGGACTGATGACCACGTAGTTAAGTCCCATACGTTCTACAAACATTTGAACATTTGAATTATGAATAGCAGTGTTTGTCCGTCTTTGCAACTACAATAAAATAGCGATTTTTTCTCACCAGACGCGTTTCGTTATAATGACAGTAAAACATCTTCAGTGTTGTGTAATAATAGAAATCTACGGTTTGTTTTGTATTTAGATCGAAAACAGTTCGTTAACGGAACGTGAAAAGTAGACCTAATGTTTTGTTACTTACGGAAATTTTGTCTTCTTTTCGCTTCACATCATGGAATGCCGGTCTGTTTCATGCAGTACCGCTGGTTCTTCATGCTGTGTCGTTTTTTCCACTGCTTCCACTGTCACTTTTGCACCATAATTGTTTTTCATGTATCAGACGTGTTTGTTTTTGGTCTGACTGAGTCTGCACAGTGTGTTATTGGAGTGTTGCCAACATCACGAATGTAGTTCTTTTTCTATGTTTTATAATAAATTATGTTTTAGTGTATTTAGTTTTGATGTAAGCGGACTGGAATAGTGGCGAAATAATATAAAAGTTTTATTTATTTATTTAATTTTTATATATTATTATTATTATTATTATTATTATTATTATTATTATTATTATTATTATTAAAAATTAAATAAATAAATAAAAATGTTTCCATTATATATATTATTTTGTTACTATTCCAGTCGGCTTACATCAAAACTAAGTACACTAAAACATAATTTATTATAAAACATAGAAAAAGAACTACATTCGTGATGTTGGCAACACTCCAATAACACACTTTGTAGACTCAGTCAATGCAAAAACGCCGGCCGCAGTGGCCGCGGGGACTGAGGCGCTCCAGTCACGGTCTGCACGGCCACTACGGTGGGGGTTCGAATCCCCCCTCGGGCATGGATATTTGTGCCGTCCTTAGTATTAGCTCGTTCATAAGTAGTTTGTAAGTTTAGGGACTGATAACCTCGCAGTTAAGTCCATTAAGCTTAACAAACAATTGAACATTTGATTTTCAAAGCAAAAACAAACACGTCTAATATGTGAAAAAAAAATAATGGGCAGTGCAAAAGTAACAGTGGAAGTAATGGAAAAACGACACAGCATGAAGAACCGGCGGTACTGCATGAAACAGACCGGCATTCCATGACGTGAAGCGAAAACAAGACAAAATTCCCGTAAGTAACAAAACATTAGGCCTACTTTTCATGTTCCGTTAACGAACTGTTTTGGATCTAAAAACAAAACGAACTGTAGATTTCTATTATTACAGAGCACTGAAGACGTTTTACTGTCATTAAAACAAATGCGTCTGGTGAGAAAAAATCGCATTTTTATTGTAGTTGCAAAGACGGACAAACACTGCTATTCATAATTATGAAAACAACTACGGACATTATGGCCACACAAACGAAGAATATATCTGCAACATTTCCTGATTGTTGAAATAAGTGGATATTAAACCTCTACTCAAGAAAGGGGATATTGAGATATCGTAAAACTACAGACCGATTTCACTTTTGCCAGTAGTCTCGAAAATTCCTGAAAAGGTAATTTACAGGTAGCTTCTCAATCACCTGACAATCAATAACATATTGTCCACTACACAGTTTGGAATTCGGAACAGTTCCGATTCCGAGAAGGCTATTTTCACCTACCTTTATGGATAATAAATTATAACCAGCAGGTATTTTCTGTATTTTGTGAAAGGTATTCGATTGTGTGGATCACGACATTCTTTTAAGCAGTAAATTAGAATTCTGTGGTGTCACAGGCAATGTTGCAAAGTGGTTTCAAGTCGTATCTTGATAACGGAAAGCAGCCATAATCAGATGGGAATAAATTACATCTGGTGTCCCACAAGGATCCATCTTAGGGTCATTGCTTTTTCTTGTGTACATTAATTACTTCTTATCAGTTACTTGCTAGAAGCAGAGTTCGTTTTGTTTGTAGATGATACAAGTAATGATATAAACAGCATGTCGACCATAGTTCAAGAAAGGTCTGCTAATGATTAATAAATTAATTAATAACTAATAAATAAATAAATTTAATTTTAGTAATAAATGGTTTAAAGCCAACTGATTGACATTAAACTTTTAAAATACTCACTACATGCAGTTCACAATATGTAAGAAATTTTCATTCATGGTGTGCATAAAGTAGGAAGAAAAGCAGATAGAAGAGGTTGACCGTATTAAATTCCCAGGACTACAACTTGATAATAAATCCAGTTGGGAGGAACACACCGCAGAACTGCAGAAGTGACTATCACGTCTATATCTGAAATTCGAGTATTTTCACACGTCATAAAAATAAAAAAGCTTGCATACTTTGCTTACTTTCATTACATAATGTCATATGCTACTATTTTTTGTGGAAACTCTTTAAATCAAGCAAAAATTTTCAGACTCCAAAAGCAGTAATACGGATTATTTGTGGAGTAAATTCAAGTACATCCTGTAGCATCCTCTTCAAAGAACTACGTATACTAACTACTGCCTTTCAGTATATTTATTACTTAATAAAATTTGTCAGAAATAATTTATCCCTCTTTCCAACAAACAGCGCAGTTTATACATACGATACTAGGAACAACAACGATGTACACAAGGACTTAAAAGCATTTATTATAGTTCATACAGGGCTCCACTATTCAAGAATACACATTTTCAACAACCATAAAAAATTTAGCTGCAAGTAAGAGTTAGTTTAAGAGGAACCTGAAAAATTTACTAATGGCCAATTTCTTCTACTGAGGTGATGAATTTTTTAATAAAACCAAATGATATTTGTATTCATACTATCTTTTTCTTGCAGATACCAGATGAAGAGCAATGAAATATCGTAACACAATATTACGGTAGTATACAGGGCAATAAGGCCTTCATGGTGCAAAAGAACGACAATACAGTACACATATAGTTGACGCGATAAACCTGGGCCTACAGACACTCAAAGTAGTTCCCTGCTACTGTCACACACGCTGCCAACGACGTGGAAGGCGCTGAATGTCATCTGCCACAGAATTTGCCCCACCATAACTGAATCGGGGCATTATCAATGTTCTCTCTTGTTAAAAACCGTCTACCACTTAGGTGACAATTGCAGGCGACAACTTTGTGGGTCTGTAGGCAAAGTTCCCGGGTTCGAGTTGGAGTTAGATAGGAATAGACACCCGGGAACACCGGGAACTGAAGGTATTTTTACAATTACATTGAAAGTCTGGCACGAACAAAAGTGGAAAATGGTATGAGACACTGCATTCGGTAATTGCAAAAATGATAGGGCAAGGCTTTGTCAATGACTTCCGCATCGTCCAAAAGATAACAAAAGTTGTTGATATAAAACTATTCAAGACTGTAAATAACGACTAAAGGAGGTAGTGAAACAGGATTCGTAACCATAATGAGTTCCACAAAGAATGCAGTATAACAACTGAATGTTGCGCTGGCGGGATAAATGTATAATTTAGAATACCAATAGACGAATGTATTGATTAACATTTGAAATTATCAGAGCATATGTGGGAAAAACAAGGGGGAAAACGAATAAATGGGAAATGAGGCCGACGAAAATAGAGTAGTTAAGCCGCAGCTGAGGAGTTACATAAAATCATCAGAGAAGGGATTATGAAGTGAGAGATACATTCAGAACTGAAACAGAAATTACAGAGACGATTAAAATAAGGCAGTTAAGATCGTTTGGGCATGTTAAGAAAAAGATATGAACCAATTTACACATATTGCTGGACACGATCTCTGTTTATGTAAACCTGTTATGTTATTGCCAAGATCGCTTATTCAAAATTTCCACTTGTTTTAACCGGTTTCGGCGGATCTTACCCACACCTTCGGAAGTAAAAAACTCACAGAAAAGCACCAATAAACGCTCCTGCATAGCTAATATCAGCAAACAGTAAAACTGTGTAAACACAGTCCACAATGGTGTTTGCATACTTGCGGAATGCGAGGTTTGTAAAGGGTTTTATGCTGGGTAACAGGTAGGTCATATTTTGCTAGGTTTCGCGAGCATACTAGCAACCGTAATAAAACTACCTTTGGAGAATACGTACGGATGAGCAAGCATAAAATACACGGCATTCTTCAGAGCATGAAGATCTTGCATAAAGCTCCTAAAAAAAAAAAAAAATAAAAAAAAAAAAAAAAAAAATAGAAAGTGTGCTGATACGTAAACATTTAAAACACCAAAGAAAAATATGCTCAACCATCAAGTGGAGACAGTAGATAACTTCTTTAGCAGTTTTGGTGATATACTATGAGAACAGCACGCATTAGTTACTATAGCGGAGCTATATTCATAGTTATGAGAATCATTATGACCCATGTGAGTTTGATAATAGTCTGCTAGTGAACCTATCGCGGGCTCGCGCAGTTTTATGTGATAATGCCTGACGATAGCATGCGGCAGTAAAGTGTAGATTTTATCACTAGATTAACAGATTTTATCCGCGGCGGAGCGGCCGAGCGCATTGAGGCGCTACGTTACGATGCGCGAGGCCGATCCCCGTCGGGTGTTCGAATCCCCCCCTCGGGCACGGATGTTTATGTTGTCTTTAGTAAAAGATAGTTCATAAGTTTGTAAGTTTAGGGTCTGATGACCCCGCAGTTAAGTCCCTTAAGCTTAACAAACATTTGAACATTTTTGAATAGATTTTATGTAACTGACAAAACCGCAATACGCCATTCAGACACAAGTGATGCACGTTCACAATAGTTGGGCAATGACGCTTCCACAGGTATATAAACACCATTGTAGACTATGGCTACACATTAAGATTTTTAGTTTTGCTGACATTAGCGACGCTGGTGATTTATTTGTGCTCTTATTTGTGTTTTCTTAGTTCTGAAAAGGCTAAAAGATATGGAATCTTGAATAAGCGATCTTAAAAATACCAAAGTTTTACATTTAGAATGGTATTACATGATACAACAGAGACAATACACTTTTTAAAAAGCGAAAAAAGTAGATGTACTGTAAGAAACTGGAGAAGATACTTTCAGGAAGCTGTGAAAGACGAACTAGCAACCAGGGACCGGGATCAGTAACACTAGAATTCCTTTGACACCCAAACCTCCAGATGTCAGACAGATCGCTACCAAACGTTGAATATCGATAGAGTATCAACCGAAACTCCGATGCAATTCATGCTATGTGCTGCCGTCCAGGAGAACGTGCTTAAACGAAAAGTAATAAGCAACACCTGTCGTACGGAGACAGTGCATGGTGTTGAGATTTAGTGAAGTCGATAGAGGGTACATTTATCGTTATAATGATCCTGGGTTCCTGCCCTAGTGATGCAATTTTTTTCTGTATTCCGTTGGAAATTATAATGTTTGTAATTAAAAACAGCGACCTGCCACAAGTATGGAAAAATGTTTATTTATTTACACTATTTACACTACAAATCCATCTTCAGATAGTTTACATACTTTCCAGCAGTGGCCTCATTTTGTGTCTTTGTTTCGCAGCCCTAGGACAAAAAAAGAAAAATCCCTTTTTCCCTAGAGCTGCGGAAATTAACTGGCACAAAACCAGGCCCAGCTGGAAGGTATGTAAACCATCTGAAGCTGGATTTGTAAGAAAATCCGGAACCGGCCATAGCGTAAGTGAATGAACATTGTTCATCATACTTGTGACTGGTCGCTATTTTTAAGTGTAAACATTATTATTCGTAAGTCAGATGTTACTTATTATTGTTTATGCACGTTCTCCTGAACTACAGCACACAGCACGAATTATATCGGAGTTTCGGTTGATAATCATTATACAACTGACAACTAGAGGTTTAATGAATGAAGTCTGAAAAAAGTTGTACTGATGAAATTCATTAGATGGACACAAAAGACTTTAATTTACACTTTTCGGACTGGGCCATCATGATAATCTGTCAAATGAAAAATCATCATAACTATACAGAGTAATGGAACAAAAATACTACAAAAGCAATGTATAAAACTTAGGTGATTATAAAATTTGGCACACATACCATGTTGTTGGAAGTAACCAGTGCACATTAGTTACATGTTCAGGTAACACAAGAGAGCAGACTGATTAACTACAGTAATGTTGCAATACACGATTATAGATATTAATAGCCAGATAGCGTGCCTTACATGTATGTATTGTCCAGTGGTGCCATGCCAAGTGAAGACAAGATAGGAACAATTAAAAGTTACCCATACAAAAGTAAAAAAAAGGGGGAATGGGTTAACAACTAGAGTGAACAAATGCTAATTACATCATGTCCTAATAGGTTATCAAATAGAGTGACCAATTACGTGCCGCGGTAGAGTAGCCGAGTGGTCTGCCGGGCGCCGTGGCTCAGCGCGCCCGGTCAGAGGGCTCAACGCCCTCTGCAATGAAAAAGCTGAGCCAAGAACACAACGAACACAAAAGAACAAACGTGATCAGCGTCCGCAATGAACAGAACTACCCATAGAGCAAAAAACAGTTTTCTAAGGCGTCTCGCTGCGGAGCGCGCGGTTGTTTGCCATCGGAGGTTCGAGTCCTCCCTGGGGCATATGTGTGTGTGTGTGTGTGTGTGTGTGTGTGTGTGTGTGTGTGTGTGTGTATGTGGGTGTGTGCGTGTTTCCTTAGGTTAGTTTACCTTAGTTTACGTAGTTTGTAAGCTACGGGCTGATGACCACGCAGTTTGGTCCGATAGATTACAAACATTTGAAAAACATTTTTATGAACAATTTCCTAATAAATTAAAATCAGGAATAGGTAAAAATTGCTGTTTATCACGAAAACATTGCGTCAGGAAGCCTTGACATTATAGTACTTTAATGGAAATAGTTGATAAACTGCGTAGTAACAGTTACACAAGAAACAGACGTTACTACAATTAGGGTCAGGGATGGAAATGTAGGGGGATTAGATAGAAATAGCTGTTTATAACAACAGTGTGACAGAGTGTTTTAACACTATAATGCAATAGTGACAACAATTAACAAATAATGTGGTAACAAATAGACATGTTGTTATAATGATAATAGGAACAGGTGAGCTTAAATATGCAATACATTTTTGTTTATTGAAAACAATTTTACTATATAGGGCGCCAGGTTTGAAAACGTTGAGTCAGTATAAGTTAAAAAGTAAAAGGTAAAGCAGTCAACAATCCGAAGATTGGTTCGAACACCACAGCGCTTTACTAGGCATGAAACTGTTTGGAGGTGGTATGCCGTTGCCTTCCTCCAGCCTTCGAACTGACTTACCCAATTAGTTATAGGGGGACCTACAGTTTAACGTGGGTTCCGAACCACGGTGCTACTCGGTATTTTTCACATCAGCAACACTGCCAGAAGTGAAAGAAGTGGAAAGTGACAGATAAAAATCCTAGGTCCTGGCGGGGATCGAAACCGGGAACTTTGGAGCTCTAGTCTGGCACTCTACCACGGTGCTACGGAGCCGCCAGTGTAAGTTCTATGAGTTAAAATGCTGTCAGTAGACACGACATGTGTGAATTTAAGTGATGATTACAATTATTATTATGAACACACATCAAAATAAGGGCTTACAATCGATTACAAAAAGGGGGGTGAAAATAATAACCAAACAGAAATTGAGAGCTTTTATGTTCGTTATAAAATATACAGTGTAACATATAGCAAATGTGAGATATGTCGTGAGATATGTATATTGAGCTATGTCTCTGGCTAAACGCTGTAGATTATATAAGTGGGTTCATGGCGAAAACAAAGTTGACAATCCGTGATGACAACATGAGTACGGAAATGTGTGAAAACCACCTAGATGTGGAGGTTTGTGTGTGAGACGCGAGAGAATGCAGCAGCTACAAAAGACTCGTGAGATGAAAATCAAGATAATAAAGGTGAGGTATGGATAGACGTTGACCGTCATTCCACAACAATAAGACGATACCTCTGTGAGTGCAAGAGAGGCTAAATGCTGGGAACTCTCGCGGTATGGGAAGACACCGCTCCACGCACAAAAGTGGAAATTGCGTTCCGCTGGTAATGCGAGCGATTAACGAAATGCAACTCCCCTCTTAACCGCCGAAGTCCTGTTTGTGGTTGCATTACAAGCCGGCGGTGTTCATAAGTGGGATTCTTGAGCGCTTAATCACATGCAAATGAATTTATTATATATGCCGCGCTGGATGTCTGAGTAATTTGAATCTGAGAACAAGTTCCCCACTCCAGCGATTAACATCGATGCGTGACCAGCATAAATGAAGGATGATGTGAGCCCCGCCAGGTATATCACAGCGAGGGGTGGGACCCGCGAGAGGAACATTGTTAGCGGGGATTTCCAGTTAATTACGCTGGTATTCCACAAAGAACTCTCAATCTCGGCAACAGCTAAAAACATCACGATATGAAGTTGTTAATTACACATACAGTTTACCCAACAATAATAGCCGAGTAGACGGAGTAAACACAGATAAACCGGTCCGTTACGTAGTTACTTGTGAAGAGATAACTTCGAGTTGCAGTTTGCTGTGAAGCGTAAAGGTGAATTTTATTGTTTTAGTTGAGGAAGAAGGAAAACTCTGTTAAACTATGCGGGTTTCAAATCAAACTTTTGAAACGTGGTCGCACGGAAAGATCGCATGATCTAAGGCGATATGCTATGGACTAGGCGGCTGTTCCCGCCGGAGGTTCGAATCCTCCCTCGGAGCATGGGTGGATGTGCTGCCATAGGTCAGTTTCAGTAGTTTGTAAGTCTAAGGATGATGACCATAGCACTGTGGTTTAATAAGTTTACAAATTTCGAATCTAAAACGTTAGTTCCGTTGGAGAGGATGCTGTGGAATCATCAGTGACTTAGTCTCATTCAACATTGTACAAAGACTCCAATACGAGTCGTGTGAATAGGTAATGCATGCGTCGACATGTCCATAATGTATTTTAATCGTAAAAAAAAAGAAAAGGTGTACTTGAATTACTTCCCTGATATCGAAACTGCACTGAGGACATTTATTAAATGAACGGATTCGGTATGCAATATTTTTAAATAAATATTTTATATGATAACCACCGCGCTGGATTTTTTATTATTATTAAAGTAAACAATGCAATGTTCGTCGGAAATGATTTATGGACACTACGGTCCACCTCCGTAGCTCAGCGGTAGCGTCGCTAGCTACCACACAGGAGGCCCGGGTTCGATTCCCGGCAGGGGACTTACACTAAGGCGGCCGAACAAACCCGCAAGGGTTCTCCCGGCCAAAGAAAGCCACTCGCTCATTTCATTTTATGGACACTACGGAAAAGTAGACTCTTTCAACTATGACATGAATTAAATGACATTATGTATATAGTTTCGTTCGTTAGTTCCACGGTCTGGCTATTTCCCAGTGTGTATAACACGTCATGAAACAATAGTACAATCATATTCTATTATGTTTCGCGAGAGAAGTAATTTAGCGTTTTCTACCACGCATAATATGTATTTCAATACAGTGATCCGCGTTAAATGTTGGAATAGAAACCACATGGAATGGCTGCGTGGTCTAAGACATCGTGCTACGGACAGGGATCGTTCCCACTGGAGGTTCCAGTCCTCCCTCGGGCAATGATGTGTGTGTGTGTGTGTGTGTGTGTGTGTGTGTTGTCCTTAGTGTTAGTTTAAAAAAGCCCAACGTCTCACACCTTCTCCTCAAACCGCTACTTTCGAATCTTATATAAGAACAAAGCCCTCACTCATTCAGCAGTCAGACAAATGCACAGAAGAAGGCCACTTGCAACAGTGGTCGAAACGCGGGGAAAATTTTTCAAAGATTGACAATGCGGTCTCACACCAAGAATTTTTTTTATTGATTGCTGTAGTTCACGTAGTTTGTAAGTCTAGGGACTGATGACCACAGCAGTGCGGTCCGATAGAAATATTTGAACATTTGATTTCCAATAAAATTTCCAATTTAATTTCTGGAGTTATTACATAAGTTTACAGCTTGAAACAGCCGTCCATAATAAATGAAACAGATATGATAACGTATGGTTTAGTAGAAAAAAACAGTGGGAAAGAAGATACTGCAAGATATAGTAATACATTTTAGGATGTAATTGCTGCAATTTCACTGACGCAGGGCAAAGCAACGTGGTCAGTATGAAAACAAAGATCTCCATAGAATCGGCGAAGAAGATTCATATGGAGAACATTAACAAGAAGGGACAGAATTGTAACAGACGTATTAAGACATCTGGGAATACTTTTGACGGTACTAGAGGTAGATGTAGAAGGTAAAAGCTTTGGGGTAAGACAAAGATTTCTACATCTTCATACCTACTCCACAAAACACCATATGTTGTGTGATGGGGAGTATTCTTACCACTACTAATCATTGCCTTTTCTGTACCACTCTCAAAGAGAGGGAGGGAAAGAATACTGTTTACATCCCTCCGCACGACCAATACTATTTCTCTTATCTTTGTGGTCTTTACGCACAATGTAAACTCGCGATAGCAGAATCGTTCTATAGCCAGTTTCAACGCTGTCTCTTCGCTGGAGGAATCCATTACTACGGAAACAAAGCGCAAGCTGCTGCAGAAGCAGAATGTCATTCTCAATGGAGAGAAGTCTTCCGAAGTAAGAGTGATGTCAGGTGTGCCACAGGGGAGTGTCGTAGGTCCGTTTCTGTTCACAATATATATAAATGACCTTGCGGATCACATCGGAAGTCCACAGAGGCTTTTTGTAGAAGATGCTGTAGTATATAGAGAGGTTGTAACAGTGGAGAATTGTATTGAAATGCAGGAGGATCTGCATCGAATTGACGCATGGGGAAGGGAATGACAAGTGAATCTCAATGTAATGTGCTGCGAATACATAGAAAGAAAGATCCTTCATTACTTAGCTAATCTATAGCAGGGCAGCAACTGGAAGCAGTTAATTCCATAAATTAACTGAGACTAGGCATTAGGAGTGATTTAAAATGGAACTACCATATAAAATCAATCGTCGGTAAAGCAGATGCCTGACTTAGATTCATTGGAAGAATCCTAAGGAAATGCAGTCCGGAAACAAAGGAAGTGGGTTACAGTACACTTGTTCATCCACAGCTAGAATACTCCCTCCTACGTATATCTCGCGAAGAGATCTTGCGGATAAAATCAGAGAGATTAGAGCCCACACAGAGGCATACCGACAATCTTTATTTCCGCGAACAATACGTGACTGGAATAGGAGGCAGAACCGATAGTGGTACTCAAGGTAACCTCCGCCACACACCGTCGGGTGGCTTGCGGAGTATGGATGTAGATGTATAAGTCGCAACATATGCCCAAAAATATTTCTAAAAACGTATGAAAACTAAAAATGCGAGCAGAAGTTGCCAGTTCCTATCCACAACGCGCACAAACAACGTGAAGATGTGACGTGTGCATGTTGCTCACGAAAATTCTCTGACGATGTACAAGATAGACAGTGGTTGCAGTGTATTCTTTCTGAATACCGGTACGGTGCCAATTGTTCAGGTGCATATGGTAAACAGTTTGTGTATGACTACTGTTAGAAACTGATATAAACTGTATGTAACTGCCTATTCATGAGATAAATACAATGTAAGTCCACATTGGCACTTCATACACAAAGGTGACGCTTAAATCCAATGCTACCCTCCCTTCCTTTCATTGCAGATAATCGTTCTATTTTGCCTTGGCGACCTTTACAGCTAATGTTTATTACGTGAATGACCTGAAACCCTTTACGAAATATGTACGACGTCCAACAATTATTTTAACGACGAGTAATACCAATTATAACTATTTGTAAGTAGGTTAACTTTAAAAAATTTTAATTATGGTATGTGCAACAGTTGATAGTTTTAAACTTTTTCTATTTCTATGCGTTACCCGAGTTTCGAGGCCTATATCTCATAATCAGGTGCATCTGCAAAATGCAATCAAATAAAACAGTGACGTCTATCGTGTATTAAAATGGGTACGATACACCTTTACTAAAATTATTCAATACGGATCGAGTATACGTACTTATTGAATCCGTAAAACTGTTATATTTAGGAACAGATTAAAACAGTGAGTCTCTGCTATGTCCAACAAGCCGGGAGACACTGCAGGCAACTTTGGCACGACATAGCCAATCACGAGCAGGGTCTGCATGTAAAACGAAAGTCCCATAAAAATCAAAAGCTTATCCGATAATCCACGCCCTTACTCTACTGAAGGTGAGATATTGAATTAAAATTTTAAGGCTCGATAGCACAGTGGGAGAGTGCCACATTACAGTTCCAAAGGTCGCGGGTTCGATCCCCGCCAGCTACTGGGATTTTTATTGGTCACTTTCCACTTATTTCACCTCTGGCAGTGTTGCTAATGTGGAAAATATCCAGTAGCACCGTGGTGCGTAACTCACGTTAAACTGTAGGTCCCCCCTATAACTGGCTGGGTGAGTCAGTTCGAAGGTCGGAGGAAGGCAACGGCATACCACCTCCATACAGGACCATGCCCACTAAAGCACTATGGTGTTCAAACCAGTCTTCGGATTGTTGACTGCTTTTTTATCTTTGATATATATCGAATCCAAATATGTCTCTGGACATCGATTTATTATTTAATAACTAACATCTACACAAATGCAGTAAATGAAACAGGCAAAATGGAGTACAGAAGATTAAGAAATGAGATTGACAGGAAGTGCAAAATTACTGAGTAGGAGTGGCTAGAAGGCAAATGCAAGTCTGTAGAAGAATGTATACAGAGGGGCAAAAAAGATATCGCCTACAGGAAAATAAAAGAGACATTTGGAGACAAGAAAAACAGATCTATGTATATCAAGAACTCTGATGGAAAACCAATTCTCAGCAAAGAAGGGAAAGCTGAAATGTGGAAAGAATGTATAGAGGGACTCTACAAAGTAAATGAACTTAGAGACAATATTGTAGGAAGGGAAGAATAAGTAGATGAAGATAGGAGATAGTATACTGAGAGATGAATTTAACAGAGCACTGAAAGACCTAAATCGAAACAAGACCCCTGGAGTGGACGACATTCCTTCAGAACTACTAAATTCTCTTGGAGAGCCAGCCATGACAAAACTATTTCACCTGGTGTGTAAGATGTATGAGACAGGCGAAGTACCGTCAGACTTTAAGAAAAATATAATAATCCCCGTTTCAAAGAAAGAATGTGCAGGCAGGTGTGAAAATCACAGAACCATCAGTTTAATAACTCATGGTTACAAAATTTTAACACGAATTATTTACAGAAGGATGGAAAAGCAGGTAGAGACCGATCTTGGGGAAGACCAGTTTGGATTCAGGAGAAATGTAGGAATACAGGAGGCAATCCATTTTACGGATTATCTTAGAAGATAGATTAAGAAAAGGCAAACCTACATGTCTAGCTTTTGTAGATTTGGAGTAAGCTTTTGACAATGTTGATTAGAATACACTCTTTCAAATTCTGCAGCAATCAGGAGTAAAATCGTTATTTACTAATTGTACAAAAACCAGATGACAATTGTTAGAGTTGAAGGCCATGAAAGGGAAGCAAAGTGGTTGGGAAGGGAGTAAGACACGGTTGTAGTCTTTCTCCGATGTTATTCAATTTGTACACTGAACAAGCTATAAAGGAAAGCAAGGAGAAATTTTGAGAAGGAATTAAAGTTCATGGCGAAGAAATAAAAACATTGCGTTTTGCTGATGATAATGTAATTCTGTCAGAGACAGCAAAGGACCTGGAAGAGCAGTTGAACGGAATGAACTTTGTGTAGAAAGGTGCGTATAAAATGAACATTAACAAGAGCAAAACAAGGGCAATAGGGTGCAGTCTAAGAATGTCGGGCGATGCTGAAGGAATTAGGTTAGGTAAGGAAACAATAAAGATGGTAGATGAGTTTTGTTACTTGGGCAGTAAAATAACAGATAACGGTCGCAGTACAGAGGATATAAAATGCAGAACGGCAATGGGAAGAACAGCGTTTTGAAAAAAGAAAATTTGTTAACATCGAATATTAATTTAAGTGTAAGGAAGTGCTTTCTGAAGGCATTTGTGTGGAGTGGTGCCTTGTATGGGAGTAAAACATGGACGTTAAACAATGAGGGGAAGAGGATAGAGGCTTCTGAAATGTGGTGCTACAAACGTATGCTGAAGATTAATTGGGTGGATCGCGTAACAAATGAGGAGGTGCTGAACATAATTGGTGAGGAAAGGAATTTATGGCATACCTTGACTAAAAGAAGGGATCGATTGATTGGACACATGATTAGACATAAAGGAACCGTGAATTTAGTATTGGAGGGAAGTATATGGGGTAAAATTTGCAGAGGGAGACCAAGAGACAAATACAGTAAGCAGATTCAAACAGATGTAGGTTGTCGTTCGTATGAGGAGATGAAGAGGCTTGCTCAGGATGCCGCCGTGGAGTTGCCGAGCGGTGTAAAGCGTCTCGTTGCGGAGCACGCGTTTGCTCGCATGGAGGTTCGAGTCCTCCCTGGGCATGGGTGTGTGTGTGTGTGTTGTCCTTAGGTTAGTTAACCTAGGTTTAAGTAGTTTGTAAGCTACGGACTGATGACCACGCAGTTTGGTCCGATAGATTTACAAACATTTGAACATTCTTTTGCTGAGGATAGAGTAGGGCGGAGAGCTGCATCAAACCAGTCTTCTGACTGAAGACGACAACAACCACATATACAAAAATGCAAGTTTAGCTAGTTACACATTCAAAACAAGTATGTATATGGATGCAACCCCGTTTGGCTCCAACACTCCATCATTGACGCAAAATTACGAACGTTCCACAATTTGTGGAACAGAGATCGTTTAGCGTAAGGACCGTACAGTAGCTCACTGCCAGAAATGAGTGTTGCAGGCGAGTCCCACGAAGGCGCTTGTCCAGGGCCTCAGATGCTATCCGCGCGGCCCCATCGCCGCCCAACAGGTCCCGTTCCGCGGCACGGCACGGCCCTAATATTCCCTCCTCGCCTCCGGCAAGTGTTCCCCGGATCGGCGGCGTTCCATCGCCGGTAAGAGTCGCTGCCGAAACGTGGGGGGAAGTGGCCGCGGAGGCGATGGCCGATACGGGCGCCGTAAACCACATGTTCCGCTGTCCAAACAGCGGCGATTGGCGCGAGCAGATACCCGCGCATGAAACGGCGCCTCAGCGCAGCGATAGCATCTCGCGGGCGCACGGTAGCCGCTGACGTTGCGTTGCCGTTGCCGCTGCCGCCAGCTTTGCACGCCGGGCACACGCCGCTCATTTCCCTTTCCGATCGCGCGGCACTCTGCCCACCGGCCGCTGGCGCGCCTCCAGGCCTCGCGTAACCGCAGACTCCCCCACGGAGCGGCCAGCAACTCCTCACTGCAAGCGCCGCACACACGAAAACACTAGGGACGCAAGACGTATAGAGAATATACACTATCACCATCATTACCATTTAACATTGATTATGCCTTTCACCGTTAAGTCTACAGTACAGTATTTATATACAGGGTGTCCCAGCTATCTTATCCACCCAAAATATCTCTGAAACAATAACAGCTATTGGAAAACGATTTTCACCGGTATCAATGTACGGATGGGGCCCATGAATGTTTGGAAACATTCTAAAACGAAAGCAAATGTGTTTTTTTTAACACAAACTTATGTTTTTTTTTGTTTTTTTTTTTTTTTAAAATGGACACCCTATATTTTTTCTTCAGCAATCCATAGCGTGACAAATCACATAAACAATGCCGTTGATTGCATCGCGATATTCCAATTACATCCCGAGATATTGCGACGCGAAGTTGACGCTTGGAATACGCGAAACGCGCGGCTAGCACACGTCCTCAGACTCAGGCGTGAACCCCATACTGCCGTAATCGCGATGTGATTGACATGCGTAATCGCACTTCCATACTTATCAAGAGTTCCGAAACGAATAATACGGTCTGCTGCCATCAACTCTCATAAGCACATCATGTTTTCCCTCTTGCACGTTTTATGTGTCTACGTACAAAATATGAACCAGTACCGGGTTTGTGCGCCTCGGTTGCACAGTGGTAGAGTGCCAGACTATAAATCCAAAGGTCGCGGGTTCGATCCCCACCAGGTCCTAGGATTTTTATCTGTCACTTTCCGTGGTTCGGAACCCACGTTAAACTGTAGGTCCCCCTATAACTGGCTGGGTAAGTCAGTTCGAAGGTCGGAGGAAGGCAACGGCATACCACCTCCAAACAGGACCATGCCTATTAAAGCACTGTGGTGTTCAAACCAATCTTCGGATTGTTGACTGCTTTACCTTACCGATCGGTATACACCAGTCAGGTTGTCTTATTTATCGTGCACACCCAAAATAAGGTTTATCGAATGCGTTAAATGATTACGGGCAGCTTGGGGTTCTCGCCTGAGTCTCAGGACGTGCGCTAGCCACGCGTTTCGCGTACTTCAAGCGTCAGCTTCGCGTCGCAATATCTCGGGATGTAATTGGAATATTGCGATGCTATCAACGCCATTGTTTATGTGATTTGTCATGCTATGGATTGCTGAAGACAAAATATAGGGTGTCCATTAAAAAAAACATAAGTTTATGTTAAAAAACACATTTGCTTTCGTTTTAGAATGTTTCCAAGTATGTACATTCATGGACCCCAGCTGTACATTGTTACCGGTGAAAGTCGTTTTCCAATAGCTGTTATGGTTCCAGAGATATTTTGGGTGGACAAGATAGCTGGGACATCCTGTATATAAAAATGAATGTTGGTCTATATGCCCTATGTGTTCATAAAACATTCATTCGATTGCAATGAAACTTTCGTGAACAAAAGAGCACGACACATAGCTCAGGAGATATGACGTCATAAATAATGAGAGGCCAACGCGTGAGAATACCCAGATTTATTCGTCAATTATTGTAAAATGGGAGTAGTTAGGGACCTGGAACAAAGTTTGCATGTAATTTCGGACGTTTATGAAGCAACTGACCCCTCCCCCCCCGCCCCCACACACAAATTGATGAAACGAAGTCTACTGCTCACAACAATTTCGCTGTAGATTCCTTAAGACTGTCGCATCAGTCATGACAGTGTATCAAATAAAGTTAGCATTACAGATTTGCATGTTACTATCCATTTTTGTCTTAAATTCTTCCTTAATTCTCTTGCATTCAAAATTAAGGAATCTGCTTTCTTAATCTCTATTTATATAAAAGTGAAAGGAAACGCACTCAGTCACTGACTAAAAACGAAATCTCGGAAATTACTTCACCTATGAAACTGAAATTTTGTTGGAATGTAGTTTATAGATAGTAAACGTCAGCTAGGAATGTATTTTATAACGGATGCATGGCGGAGCATGCTATCTTCTCCTACAGACTCACTTCACTAAATTTCGCGCGTTTGACCTTCAAAACAAGAGGAAAGTCACTGTCTACCTTAAGTTTCATACGATGCATGTGGGAGGGTACTTTGCAACATAAAAATGGATCCCTAAATACCTTGGTCGCCCCATAACTTAAGAACGGCTCGACCGATTTCACAGATCCTTTTTTTGTTGTTTTCCTTATTCAAATGTTCAAATGTTTGTAGAACTTATGGAACTTAACTACGGGGTCATCAGTCCCTAAGCTTACAAACTACTTATGAACTAGCTAATCCTAAGGACGGCACAAATATCCATGCCCATGCCCGGGGGTGATTCGAACCCCCGACCGTAGTGGCCGTGTATACCGTGACTGGAGCGCCTCAGTCCCCTCGGCCACCGCGGCCGGCAATAGTTGTTGTCACAAGTGTCCATGGCAGTCAGGCAAGATGATAGCTTCCTTATTTTTATTTATTTAATTCTTGTATAAATCGATTGTTGTTTTTTTTTTAATTATTATTAGAGAGCACAGTAGCCCTCTTGCCGAAGAGACAGGCACTGCAACCACTGTAAGTGGACTACTGAATGGAAATCTCGAATCCTAAGTTTACGCTATATAGGTTGGCAATAACTTACAGCCATCTTTGTTTCGGTGAAGTAAGATTATCTTTGGCGGCTGGTAGGCAGTGGTTTTGCTTCTGAGTAAGAAGTAGTAGTTGTCTGGAGTCGGTCGGGGAAGGATCGCGTCTGGTAGCCAAGCGAGAGGATCGAGTGGTAGATGGAGAAATTGAAGCTGGCACCTGATGAGGTTTGGAATCTATCAGTGCAAGATAAGTGTTAATACATTTATTTACTACTTTAATGGATTTTTGGGTTGATTTTTGTTTTATTATTAATATAGATTTCCACTCAGTGACACTCCATTTAATTAATTTATAACAATTATTTTTGAACGCGTTTAGTGTAAAGAAAAATGGGTTGAAAGTATAATAAACTAATCATTCATATATCAACGTTGTCAATTCTAATACCGCTACCTGGGATAGGGTTTCCTTAAGTTTCGGAACATCCTCATTGCATACTTCGCAATAATACGCACATTCTTCGTTTCTGTGGTTTGTGATAGTTGAGGTGAATTTATTACTTATTATTCTTAATATTTTACATAAGGTGAATTTAATTAGTTTCATTGATTATTTCTTTTCTTTTGGAAAGTAAAGGTGGGATCAAGTTTAGTATTACATGGATTTATAGCTTAGTGATAGTTGAGTGCATTGTAGAAATTCAGTCTCATGAATTAATTGAAGTGAAGAATGTGAAGTACTGCGAAGCGAGTTGTCACTTTCCAGAATTGAATATTTGCTTCATTTATTTCTTTGGTAATTGAGTACGGTGTCGGCTGGATTTAATACAGAACATTGCTTATAGGTATTTTGCCTTTGTATAACGTTTGTTAGTAAGACAGTCAGATAGCGATAAATTAAATAATTATTTGCCAGTATATGAAGTAACTAAATCAATAAGTGGCCACCCGTTGCTATTATTGCCAAACCTCTTAACGTAGACCCATCACCCAGCCGCCCGTTTGCACCACTCAGCTACGGAGGCGAACCGTTAACATAGCGTGCTATGAGGAGAAGTACATGGTAAAAGACCATCCGTAGCGAGATATATCTAACGGAAAACTTCACAGGAGTGCATTACAACGTGCAACAGGATACATTTTCGCGTCTAACACACCTTTCACTGGACTCGCACTTTGGAAAGCACACACACATTACGACCTCATGTTAAGATAGTACGGACTTCCGCCGCCGGCAACACTTGCAGCCAGTCAATGTGCGCCCCCCCGCTTTATCTGCAATAGCTGTTCAAGACTCTGTAGATACGAAGGGTCGAGCGCCGCGGAACAGGCGCCCAGGCGAGTGCGCGGCAGGTAAACAGCAGATAGGACGTGGGGAGCGCTGTAGACACGCCGCGTGGCGCCGCTATCTGCCGTGATCGCCTAGCGGGCCTTGAACCGCCGCATGTGTGGCCCTCCGTACCGTAGCGGCGCCGACAGGCGCCGGGACCACACGTGGGCTCCCCTGTGTGGTCTCTCCGGGACGTGGTGTCAAACGCTCTGCCGGCACCGTCGTACGTCATGCCGCGGCGACGCACTGCCGAAGACTCTCACCTAGCGGAAGGAGGCGACGGTTCACATCCCAGCCGCAGCTGAGGTCGCTGACACGATCTAACGCGATGGCTCTAGACTAGGGTTGGCGGTTATTGCTGAAACAACCGGTTTTCGGTTACACCGGTTCTTTTCATCACCAATTTAACCGCACTGTAAAAAACTGCTCAAGATAACCGGTTTTTTAAACAACCGGTTTTCGGTTTTTTATTGCTTTTATTTCCAGCAAAGTTCGACCGTAACTCAATTGGCAGCCGACAAACAGAAACCGCAATCGAATTTTCGGTTCTTCTAGTTTCGGCCGAAAACGAACCTTAGGAAGTTTAGATAAAATTTAGGTAAATTTACGTTATACGATAAATCACTAGTCTTTCCATATTTCGCAAGATCCCCTCCCAATGCTACGCCTTAGCCGCGGTGGAGTAGCCGAGTGGTCTAAAGCGTCTCGCTGCGGAGCTCGCGGTTGCCCGCCGTGTAGGTTCAAGTCCTCCCTGGGGCATGGGTGTGTGTGTTTGTCCGTAGGTTAGTTTACCTAGGTTTAAGTAGTTTGTAAGCTACGGACTGATGACCACGCAGTTTGGTCCGATACAATTACAAACATTTAAATATGAACTACGCCTTCTTGAGTGTGTGTAAGCCTAGCCAGGAGTCCGTAGAAGATGATATATAAAGCATACAGATTTACTGGCCTAGTATTTCCATCCGGCAGTTGCGAATAGTGAGCCAACCACTTCTTAAGTTGGACTTGTGAGGCAGCGCATATGAATAGCTAGTTATATAAGTTACAGTCAGTAAATGAACGTCAATCAGTACTGCAGAAGTATTTTGAAAAATAAAGTCGCAGTTCCGACTAACAGTATGATTGTTGTAAGTGTAAATTTACGCAAATTGAACTAGAAAAGCTATATACCACATGCCCAAAAAATGTTCAAATGGCCGGCAGCGGTGGCCGAGGGGACTGAGGCGCTCCAGTCACGGTTTGCACGGCCACTACGGTCGGGGATTCGAATCCCCCCTCGGGCATGGATATTTGTGCTGTCCTTAGTAGTAGTTACTTCGTAAGTAATTTGTAAGTTTAAGGGCTGATGACCCCGTAGTTAAGTCCCATAAGCTATACAAACATTTAATTTAAATGTTCAAATGGGTGAGAGTTCGTATGAAACCTAACTGCTTAGGTCATCGGTCCCTAGACTTACAAGCTACTTAATCTAACTTAAACTAACTTACGCTAAGGACAACATACACACCCATGACCGAGGGAGGAGGGAGGATTCGAACCTCCCACTGGAGCAGCCGCGCAGTCCGTGGACATGGAGCTCAGACCATACGGTTACCTCGCGAGGAACCACCTGATTAATGTTACCTAAACCCATATTGGTTATTAAATAAGCCCCTCGCTGTCGAGCAATCACATTAATAAATCTTGTTAGCATAGCAATATAATACATTTAAAGTTTTAACCACCTTGTTGAGGAGCTAACAACACTCTGTTATTTAATATTCAATAGTAAAAGCAGTCAAGACAACTCATTTATTAAAATGGCCGGTTTCGGCACATGTAGTCAGTCTTCATCAGATTATTATTAAAAAAAAAGACACATTTTGAATCACTGCTGTAGGAAGTAGTTGTACCGGTTTTTTTACCCGGTTCTTCGCAATAACTAAAAAAACCGGTTACAACCGACACCAAATAAATACCGAAAAAACCAGTTATTCAAAACTAAAATACCGGTATCGGTTTTAACCGGTCGGTTTTTCCCATCCCTACTTTCACCTAGCGGAAGGAGACGATGGTTCACATCCCAGCCGCAGCTGAGGTCGCTGACACCATCTAACGCGATGGCTCTAGACGCGGGAGGTACCGCGTTCGTAGCTTTTGGGCTTGAGAGCTTCCCAACACCAGTAGTTACATAGTGAACACCGCCGGCGGCTGATGCACCTCACAAGCGGCTTCTAATGAAATTACGTGTTTAAAAAGACACAGAAGCCACAAGACTGGCAATCTTTGACTAAAACTCGCAACCTAGCGCGGACATCAATGCGAGAAGCCTATAGTAGTTATCACAACGAAATCCTGTCTCGTAATCTTGCAGAAAATCCAAAGAAATTCTGGTCATATGTGAAGTACACTAGCGGCAAAATACAAACAAAACCTTCACTACGTGATAGCAATGGTAATACTACCGATGACAGTACTGCTAAGGCAGAATTACTAAACACAGCTTTCCGAAATTCGTTCGCCAAAGAAGACGAAGTGAACACTCCAGTATTCAATCCAAGAACAGCTGCCAGCATGCAAAACTTAGAATTAGATGTTCCTGGAGTAATAAAACAACTTAAGTCATTAAACAAAAACAAATCTTCCGGGTCAGATTGCATACCAACTAGATTCCTCTCAGAGAATGCTGATGCAATAGCTCCGTACTTAGCTATCATTTACAACCGATCAGTCAGCGAAAGATCCGTACCCAAAGACTGGAAAGTTGCCCAAGTTACTCCAATATTCAAAAAAGGCAATAGGAATGATCCCCAAAATTACAGGCCAATCTCATTGACGTCGATTTGCAGTAGGATTTTGGAACATATACTTTGTTCGAATATTATGAACTAGCTCGAAGAGAACGACCTATTAACCGATAGTCAACACCGATTCAGAAAGTATCGCTCTTGCGAAACACAGCTTGCCCTTTATTCACATGAAGTGTTAAGAGCCATCGACAAGGGATCTCAAATCGATTCCATATTTCTGGATTTCCGGAAGGCTTTTGACACTGTACCCCACAAGCGGTCTCTAATGAAATTGCTTGCTTTTGGAATATCGCCCAAATTGTGCGATTGGATTCACGATTTCATATCAGAAAGGACACAGTTCGTAGTAATTGAAGGTAAGTCATCGAGTAAAAGAGAAGCGACATCTGGCGTTCCCCAAGGAAGCGCTATAGGTCCACTACTTTTCCTTGCGTTTATAAACGATTTAACGATTTAGGAGACAATCTGAATAGCTTCCTTAGACTGTTCTCGGATGATGCTGTCGTTTATCGGTTAGTGAAGTCAACAGAGGATCAAAAGCAACTGCAAAGCGATTTAGACAAAATTTCTACATGGTGCGAAAATTGTCAATTAACACTGAGTAATGAAAAGTGTCATGTAATACACATGACCACTAAACTAAATCTGCTGAACTTCAATTACACGATAAATCAATCAAATCTTAAGGTCGTAAATTCTACTAAATACCTAGGAGCTACAATTACGAACAACGTAGATCGGAGAGAACACTTAGAAAATATTGTGGGGAAGGCGAACCAAAGGTTACATTTCATTGGCAGAACGCTTCGAAGATGCAACAGTTCCACCAAAGAGACTGCCTACATCATCATACTTGTGCGTCCTCTCCTGGACTACCGTAGCCCAGTATGAGACCCTCACCAGGAGTGTCTGACGGAAGACATTGAGAAGGATCAGAGACGGGCAACTCGTTTTGTTTTATCACGTTACAGGGAGGAAAGCGTCGCGGAACTAGTGTTGAAAATGCCTGCATTGTACAAAAGAAAATGCAACAGTAGAAAGTGGCACTAAACTAGTAAAGTAATTGTTTGAGAAGAGGCAAAAGACTGACAAGGTACAGCGGAAATCAACTGAACCCCCTTCTAAAAGAGCCAGAGGCATGCAAAATGTAGATCTACACCTTCCTGAAGAAAGACCTACAAGAAGAAGGTTGTGTTATAGCAACAAAAAGGAAACAAGAACAAAAACTAACTGCAAAATGTGCTTTGCACCATAGCATATGTGATTTTATAATAACTCAGATACCTGTAAAAAGTCTTTGATAGTAAGTGTGTTCTACAATGAGTTACTAAAAACTTCATACGTCTATAAAAAACAATGTCTAAACTGAATTGCGAAGAAAAGGGAATGCAAGTTCTTGGAAAAAGACTGAACAACTTGAGGTTCGCAGATGATATTGTTCTATTTGCAAATGACATAGAAGAATTTCAGATATTAGTTAGCGAACTTGCATTAGTATGCTCTGAAGTTGGACTAAAAATGAACATTGATAAGACCAAGATCATGATCAGTGGATGGACACCTGAGGGAAGTATATCGGTTGGAAGTACACGATTGCAAAGAGTCGTAAAATATGTCTATCTGGGGCGTGAAAGATGATCTAAAACGAGAACCATTACGACGAATTAAATTGGGCTGGCAAGCCTACGGAAGACACTCTTCAATTTTGAAATCTAAGCTATCGGTTGAACCGAAGAAAACAATTTTTGACCAATGTGTACTGCCAGTAATAACTTGTGGCTGTGAAACATGGACTATAAATGAGTTCATTGTCAGGAAACTAACAGTAGCCCAAAGAGGAATGGAAAGATGAATGCTGGATTACACGAAAAAAAAAAGACAGAAAGAGAGCAGTCGAGAAAAGACGAACAACGAAGGTCACCGACATTATGGAAAGGGTGACTACACTGAAATGGCTGTGGGCTGGTCATATTGCTAGAGTTAATGATGGTAGATGGTCTAGACAAGCCCTAGACGGGAGCGCAATTTACCAGAATAGATCTAGAGGAAGGTCATCCATCTTAAAAGGGTTGAAGTAGCTGAACTATCGACTACAGTTATTTAATTGCCGTTTGAAACAGTCACCTCCCATAACTATGCTCTGCTGAGCTCTGCTATACATGTCCCGCAAACTTTCCACGAAGTCTTCCTTTGGGATGGTGTTCAAAAACCTCGTATGGTTTCGTTGGATGTCAGGAATATTGTCAAATCTATTCCCTTTCAAAGCGAGTTTGAATCGAGAAAATAGGAAGAAGTCAGATATATGGCGAAATACGGTGGATGTTCAAGTTGCACCACCCTCTTTTTTGCCAGGCACTGTTTGACGATATCGGCTGTGCGTAGGCGAGCGTGGTCATGCAATTTGAAAATGAACCATACTGGTCGGCAGAGGCGCCGACTCCGTGGGTGCTCCGGGGCTCGTGCACCCCCAAGAATTATTTGGGGGTGCTGAGCACCTACATAAAATTGAGGTGGAAAATAAAATTGTATAAATTTAAAAAATCGGGAAAAATCAAAACCTACCTTATGACCCAAGAGGCAATGCAAAACGTGACCATAGCAAGATACGATAATTCATACGTGAAAGAAATTATCAGTTTTGTACGCGGGTTCCGAAGCGAGTAGTAATGAGTGTCCGTGTTTTACCCACTATGCTAGCTTTATTCATCCTGAAGCACGTCGGTCCTTTTGACCTTTCAGGTGTACGTATTTATGAAAATTCAATTGTGTTCTTTCAGGAATTTAGCTTAAAGAATCTGATGCTGATGCTAAAGTTAATCGTTTTTCATTTATCTTTGTCACTTCCCTTGTTATTAAAATTATAGATTCAGTTGAAATTTGTAATGCTTTTCTCTCAGGATTAAAAAAGAACCTTGGACTATATTAATACTGTCAGAGATGTCATGAAGTTTTCTCGAAGTGATTAAAGTTTCGATGAAGTATATAGCTCTTGCTTGGAACTGACCAAAAAAATTTTATGTCGGACTTCAAACTCCCAAATATTTCAAAGATTTCTTTAAACCTTGCTGACGGTGTTCTACCAAACGCTTTTGTCAGAAAGAATAGAGTCACACAAAAAGTGTTAGTGTGCAGTGAAAAATTATTTCATTGGTCGTGTAGAAGTTTTGGGGTGTTACTTATATCGAAATATCCACTTCGGCCAATTACATCGCTTTATTGTAGTGTCCTGATGCAGCCATGCTTTCCTTTTCTTCCTCCTCCTTCTGCCTTCTATTTTTAAAAGGCTAGACAACTGTCTATTTACTTTTATCAAGTACTGATTATTCAAAAATGGATGAACATGATTTTCAGGAGGGTTGGTTTCAAAAATTTGGGAGCCATGATATAGAGCACCCACACTGTTTTTCAAAAGTCGGCGCCTCTACTGGTCGGATCTCAACGCTACAGAGAAAATCTGGGGACTTGCAGTCTCACGATATATTTACATTCTGCGGACCCTCGTACACAGTAAACAGCCCTTGTGAACGTGGAATACCAAACGTCGCGGGAATTATTCTAAAGGCACTCGACGGTGTTATCCATTTCATTTCCATCTGCTTAGCTCCGTTGCTTCGACACAACAGGAACATTAGAAATAAAACAACAGTAACACGGTGTCGAAAATGGTGGAAAACATTACTCCGTGTGGCATTGTCGGATGAGCAACACGCCGTTGGCATTCGCTAGCGGCATCGCTCGGCGCCCCGTTGCAGTGTCCGTCGGCAAACTCTGCGTCGACACTCAATGCACGCGTTGCTACACGACGGGGAATACGAAGTGCGCCATTACACTGCCGCGGCCTTGCCGGTCCAGACGGGCCAGGACAGGAAGATGAGTCACGCCATTACTTTCTGCCAAAGGAGCGCAGATGGTCGTCTCATTTGAATGTTCAACGCGGCTAGTGCCGAAATATTCGGACGGCTGTACATCTGAATAAAGCATATGTCAGTCTCACGATTTAACTGCAAGGAAGTCTACGCTACCATCTCCTTCGTTTCGTGTCTATATACTGAATCTTGGCTAGGTACAGAGTTGCAGTTTTATCTTCTTCCCGTGAATCTGCCCTCAAAGAGGTATCGAATGAACGACCTCCGTATCTTGTAGTGGGACGAAATATTGTTCAAATGTTCAAATGTTTGTAGAGTCTATGGGACTTAACTACGGGGTCATCAGTCCGTTCCAGTTCCAGTTCCAAGGAGGCCTGACGGCCGGTCCCGTTCTGGACACACTGTTTCAGTTCCTGAGTTACAGCTCACTGCTCGGTATCGAGCTGTCTTCCGCTTTGTTCACTGCGGTCGTCCATTCTCATTGTATTTTAGACTCCTTTTAAACTTTTGATTATTGGTTGTTCGGTTTATTTTGTGTAGCTTCCATCATCAGTATTTTACATTTTACAGGTATATTATAATTTTCTCAGTCAGGAGAAGTACAGGTGCTACAAAGGCGTTTCCAGTTGTAATGTACCCGTAGTCGTTTTTATTCTATACTAGCTTATACCCGCGGCTCCGGTCGCGTGTTTGTTGATTATGATAGATAAGCTATCTTTCAGTAGTGTGCTATGAGACTGGTTTTGAAGGCCGGCCGCGGTGGCCGAGGAGACTGAGGCGCTCCAGTCACGGTCTGACGGCCACTACGGTCGGGGGTTCGAATCCCCTCTCGGGCATCGATATTTGTGCCGTCCTTAGTCTTAGTTAGTTCATAAGTAGTTTGTAAGTTTAGGGATTGATGACCCCGTAGTTAAGTCCCATAAGCTTAACAAACATTTGAACATTTGAACCCCGTAGTTAAGTCCCATAGACTTTACAAACATTTGAACATTTTTGGTTTTGAAGACTGAAGTGAAATACAACACCTCCTATAGAAACAAACATTTTTAATCAACATTCAAATAAAAAAATAAAATTATGGGAAGTGTTAAACGATTTACAATAAATAATACATACATTATTCCTTATACCCTGTGTTGCAATATCTCAAGACGTATGGTGAGAGTAATGTCAAAATTCTTTTATGACATTCTGGTAAACTACATTATTTGTATTAAAATAAATTCCTTTCTTTTGTGTCCCAACTTCGTCGTCGCTTTTGTGTCCCAGCCTCGTCGTAGGTGTCGGTGGCCGAGTGGAACGAGACCGACACAGGAACAAAGACAGCACGCTGGTGCAGGTACGGAGGGGAGCAGCCAGAAACTATAAACACTCGAGTAAATTAGAAAGATATATATATTGCACAGAATGTAACAATACTTAACTTTTACATAGTACTGCAGAATGTTGATACATAGTTGTTAGAGGCCTGCCTAGTGCCTGTACAATAGCAAAGTCTTCACTGGTGCCTATCTGATTACGAAGGTCCTAACTCGTTGCTATCTCAGTCCGAAGTGACCGATGTCTTTCCGTGGTGGCCACGAGCGGGGTTGCAGCAGAGGGCGCTCGTGGCTGTCGTCGGAAGAACGCCGCGCCGTGCATGCATGGCGGCGCGCGGCGAAAGTAGGTGGCGCGCACTTTGTACTTGTGCGACACCACACTTTCTTCTGCTTTATTTATTTATTCTTATATTTCCTTATTCGTATGCTTATCCTTACAGAGAAAGAGCTGAAGACATTGTAGCACGCATAGACCAAAGATATGGTTGTGGCATCACGTTTGGCTGTATGTAAACTCCTTGCTACAGAGTCACAAACGTCATCGCTGGCCTTCAGTCATTTTTTTTATAATTTGACGACTTTCAACCACCATATGTTCCACCCCCTTATAGCTATCGGCATGGAACTACTATGGTGTATAACGGGAGACGTCGGACAACAATTACACACTAACCATTCGTTTGCGTTCTGTAGTTTTCGCTGCGGAGCGAAATATTAACACACACACACACACACACAGACACACACACACTTAGAATTTTATATACACCGATAACTTTCCATCCCAATATACTCCGACTCCTTTATCATTATCAACCCTCAAGTAACAATGTAACCAATAAAACCATTTTCAAATAGTAAATGTAATTTTCAAAGAGTAATTATTGTTCCGCATTTCGCGTTATATTTTTCAAATTACTAAATATCTATAAGCTGGTTATAAAACCGTGCCTCAAAGCTTCCTCAGGTGTAAATTAGTAACTGTATAAATATTTAAATCTATTCGTCTTGTCGTTCGGACGTGATAAGCGTACACTAAACAGATATTCGCATTAGTATATATAGATAAATAGCTATCCGATCGCAATAAAACCGTGCCATAAGTCTTCCCCGGGTAGACATTAGTAACTGTAGAAATTTTTAGCTCTTTATGTCTTGTGGTTCAGACGTGATAAACGTACACCGAACAGACATTCACCTTTATAGATATAGATAACCTCGTGTCAGGACTGTGTATTTACAAATCAATCTGCCTATTTGGCCGGTAACTTGTGCACTTAAGGTGCCTACTGCAAGCTATTGCAATGCAATATAACTCCCACACGTTTTTAAGTGGAATGACTTGTCTAAGCAGGCTTTATTCAGTTTGAGTACACATATGGGTTGCCGCCACGTGCGAAATAAGCACGTCCGACATCAATGAAATTTAAGAGTTATAATATTGACCCGTGCAACGGATAACATTACAAACGCATCTGAACTAATTAATCGGATCCAATGTATGTACTCAAATGGAACGAATAGCTCAAAAAGACTACATCTGTGCAAGAGCTGCATAAAATCACACATGGAACCGTCACGATGTATTTATGTAAACAAATGCACTAAAGGCAAGAACATTTTTCGAAATGCTTTGTGCTAATAATAAAAATACATAACGGGTGCAGTTTTTCAGTATTTAAATCCACGAAGAACACAGTATAAGGGCACCCAGAAACATCCGATTATGACGAAAGAAATGAAGTTACGGTACATTGAACTTCAATGACTGTCATTCAATATATTTGTGAAAGACTGGTGTGAAATTAAGAATAATTTTGAACACAGAAACCACTGAAAGCGGAAGCACACGTAGGCCTGCAACAAATTTGCAGGTCACTTCACAGAACACTCATCACCTTGTTAAAGAACGCCGGAACCAGTAAGAATAATTTGTGGACAGCTAATATCCGAGTATCACAGTGTAAAACAACGTAAGAGAGCCACTACAATAACATTAAGATAAGCCACAATCCCGAATGGAACATATATTTTGAGGTTATAATTTACACCCAAAATTTCTGATAAAGGATTTAACTAACCTGGAGTTTCCAATAAACTATATCAAACCATAGATTCCGAATTATATTCCGATTGTGATATTTATCTTCTGGGTGCCATAAACTCTTTCTTTCTTTAACTAAGCATATCGGTTTCTCACTGACCATATCTAGCACGTGAGAAAGTCGGTCGATTTGACCGAAGAAAACAAAGTGATTTGAAACTTTCTGGCAGATTAAAATTGTGTGCTGGAACCGGGACCTTTGCCTTTCGCGGGCAAGCGCTATACCGATTGAGCTATCCCGACACGACTCACGATGCCGCCTCACAACTTTACTTCCGCCAGTACCTCGCCTTCTACTTTCCAAACTTCACAGAAGCTCTCCTGCGAAACATGCAAGACTAGCACTCCTGGAAGAAAGGATATGGTGGAGACATGGCTTAGCCACAGCCTAAGGGATGTTTCCAGAACGAAACTTTTCACTCTGCAGCGGAGTGTGCGCTGATATGAAACTTTCTGGCAGATTAAAATTGTGTGGCAGAACCGGGACTCGAGCCTGGGACCTTTTCCTTTCGCGGGAAAGCGCTCTACCGTCTGAGCTATCCCGACACGACTCACGATGCCGCCTCATATCGAGTTTCATATCAGCGCACATTCCACTGCAGAGTGAAAAGTGTCATTCTGGAAACATCCCTTAGGCTGTGGCTGAGCCATGTCTCCCCATATCCTTTCTTCCAGGAGTGCTAGTCTTGCATGTTTCGCAGGAGAGCTTCTGTGAAGTTTGGAAAGTAGGAGGCGAGATACTGGCGGAAGTAAAGTTGTGAGGCGGCATCTTTAGTCGTGTCGGGATAGCTCAGTCGGTAGAGCGCTTGCCTGCGAGAGGCAAAGGTCCCAGGTTCGAGTCCCGGTTCCGCCACACAATTTTAATCTGCCAGGAAGTTTCATATCAGCGCACACTCCGCTGCAGAGTGAAAAATTTCATTCTGGAAAATTATTTGAAATTCACCGACTTTCGTCCGAAGTGTCTACGTTCGGGCGATGAGATCGCCTACACTGTGACCGTACTCACAGAGGGGTAGAAATTTGAAACGATCGGCCGTTTTCCGCCGATGTCTGTCGTCGGTAAAACCCACCGATATCGGAGCCACTGTGACCGCAGCCTTAGAGTGCGCCGGCGCACCGCGGCAGACAGCGGAGTCTCGCGGCAGACCGGCTGCGTGACGCACTGCGTCTGCCGACCCGTCCTCTGGACCACCCACCGAGGCGGCCACCGCGACAGGACTGCCAATCTCTGCGACCCACCACCGACTTTCTCAGAGGCTCTGACAGGCGCCTGGCTATAGACCAAAGATAACACACACTGAGTTTGGCGCACAGACATACGTTACTAGAGTGGCTAACGTGCCTCTGTGATTGAAGCCGAAAGCCGCCATCTTGCCTTACCTCACGTCAAGAATTTCCGTACGGTACTGCTATGTTCTTCTGGCACGATAGGACGTTGTAAGCTTTAAGAGTTCGTTTGAACATGATTTGCATTTAAGCTAATACTTCCGCAATAGTTGAATTTAACATTGTGGAAACGTGTTACGAGAACAACGTGTTACGAGAACAACGTGTTACGTACGGTTAAATTTTACTTCCCGTCCCGGCGGTGATTATGTTGGCAATCGTGTGACGTTGGCATTAGCCTATCGCGTGACAACGCCAATTTTTTTTCAAGAAATCTTCGTTTTACAAGGACAATTACTTTTACAGAGTGAACGAGAGTACATACAAGAACCTGTCAACCATAGAGTAGGAACAGTGTTATTTATTTACTTCTTCATCTGTACAAAACGCTAATCAAGTCACACTGTTGTGATTTCTAAGAATATCAACATCTTGCTGAGGACTTTCTACCGTTTATTGATATGTACGTATCGGTACATTTAAAGCAGATTGTAGTTATCCAAAAAACACTAAGAAGAATAACGATTGTGTTATCCACGAATAATAGCACATTTATGTCATACTATTAAAAGAAAAGCCGAAATTGATCGAATCTGATAACAGATCAAGCCTAATAAAAACAGAAAACGCGACGCGATTTATTAGTGTATGTGTCAAATATTTCGTAAGGACTCTCAAAATAATAAGGATACGGGTTATCCACGATATACAACACTTTTCTAATGACCTCACTATTGATATAAAACCCGAAGTTGAATTAAATTGGTATCAGATTAATAATAACAGCAAATCAATGCAACTCATTACTGTATGTGTCGAAGCTTACTGCATCTGAAAAATTTACAGCCATATACAACACACGAATTTCCCATATGTCAAAACTCTAAAGACAGTGTAGTTACGTCATTTCATTCATATTTTTACGACTGTTTCTGTAATAACACACACGACTGCTTACTAGTTTATAGTATAGAAATATGGCGGGGAGACTTCACTGACACCAATCATACTGTATAAGGCATTGCCAGTCTATTAATATATGTCTGTGACCGCGTTTGACGCAACGAGCTCAAATTTCATAGAGTGGCGATCATAGACATACTAAATAAAAACTAGACCGCTCGCTGGCGCTAGTGTCGCGTTCCCACATTGAACGTGACTGATACCGCCATTTTCAGGGAAACATTCCGTAGACATTGTTCGTTCGTGTGCTGCTTTTAATTGTAACAGTGAGAATGGTAGCAAAGACGATGTCAGCAACAGTGTTACATTTCAAAGATCAGTCATTACTTGTATACCGTATACTATTTTCATGTAGAAATAATAAATCATGAGCGTTCGTTTTGTTTAGGTTTCTTCTTACAAATGATTCTCTAGAACTGACAAAAGTACTTTGTTGCATGTCAAGTACTTATATTTTATTGGCATATAAATTACTAAACATACTAACACGATTTATGAACAAGTTGAGCTGAATAAAGAACTAGGCGTATAAGAAGTATTTAGATTTTTAATCATATATATAAGTAAGATGCAGAAGTAGGTCGATTAATTGCTTTTAGATACTTTCAAAAATGATCAAATGTTTGTAGATCTTCTGGGACTTAACTGCGGGGTCATGAGTCCCTAAACTTACAAACTACTTATGAACTACCTTATACTAAGGACGGCACAAATATCCATGCCCGAGGGGGGATTCGAATCCCCGACCGTAGTGGTCGCGCAGACAGTGACTCGCGCGCCGCAGACCGCTTGGCCACCGCGACCGGCTTATATACTTTACAGGTAGTGATTGTACTTCGTAAATGACCACATATTTGATCGAATGTTGCAGACTCAGCCACTCTGAGAGGTACTATCTGTGTTAAAAAGTAATGTGGGATTTAAATACCTATTTAAAGTTGTATGGGTTATAACAATTTTTCATGCCCAAATTCGAGGAAGGTGAAAGACAAATTTTATGTAATACGGAAAGGAATGTAAACAAAACAATGCTATACAAAAATAAGCGTGCAAAACATACAGAATAGTCTGAAAAAAGTAAACAGGACCTGACAGAAAATTACGTGAATATAATCGCAATCTCTGCTACTTTACAAGTTTCATGGAATAATCTTATGCTAATAACTCGATGCAAAATCGCTCCATCTTCTCAGAAATGAGTCTTGCATCCTTAAACTTAGTGTCTCTATGCAGAAGTATTTCGGAAAGTGGAAAACTTCATTCATTTAAGAGTACTTTTTAAACAGACTGCAGTATTCAGTAATTTTTTTTAAACAAATGTGCGTTTATTTTGTGATTCATTTTGATCTTGTTGTGTCTGATACAGTTAAAAATCACAAGCCCAGTATTAGTTTCTTCCCTGCAAATGGCGGAGGTTAGCTGCTTCAGTTCAGGGACAGTTGCCTCGCTTCTCCTCTACAGCGTAATAGGGGCTTGGTGGCGATAAGTCTGCCATGTTTGAGGCAAATTCAATTGGTGTCCGCCTATTTACAGTTCCACGTTTTAAATAAACATTCACTATGGAATACGGTAGTGCATCAAGTTCCGCCAGACTTTATCGAAGCTGCGAATTGACTAGCCTGGTAGTACATTTGCTAAAAATGCCATAATGAAATATCACGAATCTGTTAGTTCAATGTTCAAATGTTTGTTAAGTTTAAGGGACTCAACTGCGGGGTCATTAGTCAAATTAAATGCTCAAATGTTTGTAGAGCTAATGGCACTTAACTACGGGGTCATCAGTTCCTAAACTCACAAACTACTTATGAAATAACTAACACTAAGGACGACACAAATATCCATGCCCCAGGGGGGATTCGAACCCCCGACCATATGACCGTGCAGACCGTGACTGGCGCGCCGCAGTCCCCTCGGCCACCGCGGCCGGCGGGTCATTAGTCCCTAAATGTACAAACTACTTATGAACTACCTTATACTAAAGACGACACAAACATCCATGCCCGAGGGGGGGGGATTTGAAGCCCCGACCGTAGCGGCCGTGAAGACTGTGACGGACGCGCCGCAGACCGCTCGGCCTCTGCGGACGTCTGAATCTGTTAGTAAGACAGTTCCAGTTCGAAGTATAACAGTTAGTTTTTCTGGGTATGAGGTCCACCTGATACGCAAAACACTGTTTTATTATACGCCCAAACTAGTTTCAGCACCTCTGTGCCATCATCAGTGGGTTTTCAATTTATTTAATGTTGTAAAAAACATTACATTTATTTTACTACTGTATTATTTGTAAATTTTGGCCTAAAAGGTGGTCAGTCTTATTTTGGTTTTACCTTATTTTACATTCTGTGGTCATGTGGGACCCTTTCTACATAACTATGTATTGGTAGCGTTGTCATATGCAACCAAAATTATCTCTTTTCAATCTTGTGAGGTTTTTAAAATACTACTTATGGAGTGATAACGTAAATTTGGTATGTGGGGATATAACATACTGCTTACTATTACTTGCAGTTTCTTTTGGCATGCACTTCTTCATCCGAGTTTTTGTACATAGCACACATGTAATACACATATATTACGGAATTTTTTCTATCACAATCACTTCCCAGTTTAAAATTCGCCAGTGTTTACTTTACGTCGAACTGTACGTGTAGATGGTTGTTGTCTTGCAAACGTCCCCATCTGTTGACTCAGGGACCGAGACGTGGCTGCACGATTCGTTACAGCCATGCGGATAACATGCCTGTCATCTCGACTGCTAGTGATACGAGGCCGTTGCGATCCAGCAAGGCGCTCCGTATTGCCCTCCTGAACCCACCGATTCCATATTCTGCTAACAGTCATTGGATCGGTACCAACGCGAGCAGCAATATCGCGATAGGATAAACCGCAATCGCGATAGGTACAATCCGACCTTTATCAAAGTCGGAAACATGATGGTACGCATTTCTCCTCCTTACACGGTGCATCACAACAACGTTTCACTAGGCAACGCCGGTCAACTGCTGTTTGTGTATGAGAAATCGGTTGAAAACTTTCCTCATGTCAGCACGTTGTAGGTGTCACCACCGGCGCCAACCTTGTATGAATGCTCTGAAAAGCTAATCATTTACATATCACAGCATCTTCTTCCTGTCAATTAAATTTCGCGTCTGTAGCAAAGGCAAACCTACATTTCTAGTTTTTGTAGATTTGGAGAAGGCTTTTGACAATGTTGATTGGAATAAACTCTTTCAAGTTCTGAAGCAAACAGGAGTAAAATATAGGGAGCGTAAGGTTATCTACAACTTGTACAAAAACCAGACAGCGGTTGTCAGAGTTGAAGGGCAGGAAAGGGATGCAGTGGTTGGAAAGGGAGTAAGACAGGGTTGTAGTCTTTCTCCACTGTTATTCAATTTGTACATTGAGCAAGCTATAAAGGAAAGCAGGGAGAAATTTGAAGAAGGAATTAAAGTTCAGGGTGAAGAATTAAAAACATTGCGTTTTGCCGATAACATAGTAATTCTGTCAGATACAGCAAAGGACCTGGAAGAGCAATTGAACGGAATGGACAGTGTGCTGAAAAGAGCAAACCTAGGGTAATGGAGTGCAGTGTAAGAAAATCAGGTGATGCTGAAGGAATTAGATTGGGAAACGAAGCAATAAAGGAGGTAGATGAGTTTTGTTACTTGGGCAGTAAAATAACAAATGATGGTCACAGTACAGAGGATATAAAATGCAGAATGGCAATGGGTAGAAAAGCTTTCTTGAAAAAGAGAAATTTGTTAACATCGAATATTGATTTAAGCCTAAGGAAGTCCTTCCTGAAGGCCTTTGTATGGAATGTTGCCTTGTATGGGAGTGAAGCATGGACGATAAACAGTGTGGACAGGAAGAGGATAGAGGCTTTTGAAATGTGGTGCTACAGAAGAATGCTGAAGATTAGGTGGGTGGATCGCGTAACTAATGAGGAGGTACTGAACAGAATTGGGGAGAAAAGAAATTTCTGGCATACCTTGACTAAAAGAAGGGATAGATTGGTAGGACACATTCTTAGACATCAAGGAATTGTGAATTTAGCGTTGGAGGGGAGTGTGTGGGGTAAAAATCGCAGAGGAAGACCAAGAGATGGATACAGTAAGCAGATTCAGACAGATGTAGGTTGCCGTTCTTATGTGGAGATGCAGAGGATTGCTCAGGATAGGGTATTGTGGAGAGCTGCATCGAACCAGTCTCCGGACTGAAGACGACGACAACAATAACAGCACGTCATCTTCATGGTGTAGCAATTTTAATGGCCAGGAGTGTAGATTCCATTCCGTAGTGTCTCCACAGCAGTAGTGGCACTATTTAAGTTCCGAACCTGGTATTTTTACTATTGTTGCCGAAACAGCCTGTACTGGTTTTGGTCGGATGCAACTGCCGTGCGTTCCGCGCTGGCAGAGCAGCTGCTATGTGAGTCCTGCTGCGGCGGCAGGTGGCGGGTTTTTGCCCGTCAGTCAGGAGGCCGGCGGAACGCGGGCGCACCTGAGAGCACGGCGAGGCGAGGCGAGGGGAATTTATCGGATGCCGGGGGTGGCGCTCGCACAGTAGTGGGCGGGCCGGAGTGGCGCCGAGTGCCGAGTCCCGAGCGCCGCGAGCAATCCTCTTACCGGCTCGCCCGTCATTTGCGCCGCATTTGCATCTCATCAACTTTTCACGCGGGCATCTGCCTCCCCGCCGCCGCATTGTATTTAAATCAGCGAGCGGCCAATCTAAATGGTACGCTTCCCCCATGTGAACCGCGCCACGTGTAAATAAAATTTACATTGCCGCCGAGTGCGACAGCTGCGGGGCCGCGCGCGCATCGGATTTCCGATGCTCACCTTCGGCGCCAGGCGGGCGAATCAGTCGTCTCCCCGGTTCGCCCACGGCACGCTAGCGCGGTTTCTCATTCCTACTCGCCCCGATACTGTTGCGTATAGCAGCACCACACACTCAGTAACTCAAGGCGTAGGATAGCGATGTACACCGATGTAGATGGCGGTAAGATATCCAATATCTTTCGACAGCTCACGCTATAATCGGGGCTTGTAACAACGCTATAAACGAAATGTTTGTAAAGCTATGTGACCAAACTGCAGTGATGGAAAAGAAATGAGCGTATGGTATATTTGGATGGGAGAAGACTCACGGGATTGTTCGGCCGCCCTAGTGCAAGTCTTTTTATATGTACATGTGGGGCCTGTTCCGAAAGAACAGACTTCACTTCTGATCACAGAATATATGACATCAATTGTGAATGGGCAAAGCTGAAATTTATACCCAGCCTGGATTAGAACCTGGGTCTCCTGCTTTCTAGGCAGTTGCACTGACCACTACACCACTGGGGACACAGTGATCACCGCACCTGCAAGAACTACCTAAGCACGTCTCCCGTCAGACACAAAATCCCAGCTTCACCCTGACCACAGTACTCAAACTCACTAATAAAAAGGTTCATTGCCCTTACTCTTACGGAAATTAGTTTATGAAAATACGAGTTTGAGTACTGTGGGTAGGGTAAAGCTGGGAATTTGAATCTGACCGGAGGTCAGCTCAGGTAGACCTTGCAGGGGCGGTGATCACTGTGTCCTGAGTGGTGTAGTGGTCAGCGCAACTGCCTAGAGAGTAGGAGAACCGGGTTCGAATCCCGACTGGGAACAAATTTTCAGCTTTGCCATTCGCAGTTGATGTCACAAGTTCTGTGAATATGAAAGAATAACAACTGCAGGATCAGAATTGCGTCTGTTCTTTCGGAACAGATGCCAAATGTATATATATAATATGCCGGTGACGGACAATGATCCTATCGTTAGTGGGGAGAGGTGGGCAAGATTGAAGCCCTTACTCTTACGGGAATTAGTTTCATAACTACGTGTTTGAGTACTGTGGGCAGGGCGAAGCTGGGAATGTGTGTCTGACGGGAGGCGTGCTTAGATAGTCCTTGCAGATGCGGTGATCACTGTGTCCCAAGTGGTGTAGGGGTCAGCGCAACTGCCTAGAAAGCAGGAGACCTGGGTTCTAATCCCAGCTGGGTACACATTTTCAGTTTTGCCCTTTCGCAATCGATGTCATAATTATATTCTGTGGATATGCAAGTCTTTTTAGTTAACGCCGCTCGGGCGACTTACCTGTCGAAGATGATGATGATTAGGACAAAACAAAACACCTAGTCCTCTGCCGGGAATAGAACCAGGGCCCTTTGTATCGGCGGTCAGATATGCTGCCGCTGAGCTGCGGAGGCGGACACTGCAGTGATCATCGGCCCTAGATTAACTAACTGATTAAACTAACTTATGCTAAGGACAACACACACACCCATGACCGTGGGAGGAGTCGAACCTTCGACGAGGAGCAGTCGTGCGTGCACTCCGCAGCAAATCGCCTTAGAGCGCACGGCTATTCCCGCGCGGTAACAATGATGTACGTTAGGTAGTGTAATGCATTTTGGTGGCAGCTCCAAGTGCGATTCAGAATGGCAATCTAAACCATCATTATAGCCGCCGGTGGTGTGTACGTGTCCTCAGTGAGATTAACATTTGACCTGACCAGCTAATTGCTTAACTTTTATTTCTTTATTGTCACGCGATGAAATTTCTTGTTATGAGTAGCTATCGCTATTGTAACATGTATTTATCCAATTTTTTATTTGCTTTGCTATCAAAAGGGCAGGCAGGTGTGATAATTACAGAACTATCAGTTTAATAAGTCATGGTTGCAAAATTTTAACTCTTATTATTTCCCGAAGAATGGAAAAACTGGTAGAAAATCGATCTCTGGGAAGCTCAGTTTAGATTTAGGAGAAATATATCAAATCTTGAGGCAATACTTAATAGATTACGGAAAGATAAATCAACATTTTTAGCTGTAACAAATTTGGTGAAACCTTTTGACAGTGTTCACTAAAACACACCCTAACAAATTCTGAAGTCAGCAGGGGTAAAATACAGGGAAATGAAGGTTATTTACATCTTTTACAGAATCCATATAACAGTTACAAGAGTAGAAAGATATCAAAAAGACGCAGTGGTTCGGAAGGGAGTAAGACAGGGTTGTAGCAGTCGATACCTATCATTCACCTAGATCCTACTCAGTGCAACCTGTGGCCAACACTACAGTTGTAGTGGTCTGACGATGGCCATGTAAATGGTCGAAACCGATTACCATCAAATAAATTACGATCTAGAGTGACTTTTAAGTAAACTTCGCCAATGTTATTCAATCTTTACATTGAACAAACTTTGAAAGAAAGCATGAAGGTATTAAAGTAAAAAGTAAAGAAATAAAAATTTCGTTTCTTGCTTATGACGTAGAAATTCTTCCAAAGAAAGCAAAGGACCTGGAAGAGCAACTGAACGGACGGATGGTGTCTTTAGACATTTGTGTGGAATGCTGCCTTGTATGGCAGCGAAACATCGACGATCAATAGAGCAGAAGAGAACAGAAACTATCGAAAAATGGTACTACAAACGAATTCTGAAGTTTCAGTTGTTCGCGTAACAACAGAGGAGGTACTGAATAGAATTGGAAAGAGAAAGAAATTTCTGGCATACCTTAACTAAAAGCGAGAATCGATTAACAGGAAAAATTCTTGGTCATCAAGGAATCGCCACTTTAGCACTGAAATAAAGTGTGTGGGGTAAAAATCGCAGAGGGACCAAGACACGAATACAGTATACAGGTCGAAATGTTTAAGGGTTGCAATTTTTGTGAGGAGGTGGAGAGGCTTACTCAGGAGAGAATTAAGTTCGAGAGCTGCATGAAACGAGTCTCCGGACAGAAGGACACAGCAACACCATCATACAATATTTTGGCTGTACATTTTCTGGTTACGTATGTTTTCCTGTTCTGAAAGCAGACCATTTAACCTGGCCACACCATCTTCTTCGTGGTCTTCCTATTCGCTTTCTACTCTTCAGTCTATAATCATACGTTTTCTTCGGTATCCTGCTTTCAAAATGTTGAAATGTTTGTAATTCTAAGGGATTTACTATGATGGTCATTAGTCCCTAAGCTTACAAACTACTTAAACTAGCTTAAACTAAGCTTATACTAAGGACAACTCAAACAACCATGCCCGAGGGAGGACTGGAACCCCCGACAGCGAACGACTACGCGCACCGAAGCTCGGCGCCTTACTGCGCACGGCTATTATGCCGCGGCATTCTGCTTTCATTCATACACATAAGATGGTGTCATTCCTTCTTGTACCGTTGGATGTTTTTTTTCTATTGCTGCAACACTATTCCTCTTATGATCTTGTAATCTGTGATCTACCGAAGCTCTCAGAAATTCCATGTATTGTTTCTAATCTGTAATTGTTTGTTCGTTGAAGCCCATACTTTGGATCCATATATTAATGAACGTACGGTCACACTGAGTATACGATTATAATTGAATATATTATTATATGTTTTGATTGTAGGTATATGTTGTTCTTTTTCACAGAAGGCCATACGTTTTAATTGTTTGTAGATGTTGTTAAATTACATTGTTTTGCAATTATTTGTAAGGATCACACAGGTCGATGAAGATTGTATTTGCGTATTTGTTCTGCTCATCTACAAAAACTTGTGGAGTCCGACCTCGGGGAAGTTTGTCCATTCGTCTGTAAATAATTCGTGTTAGTATTTTGCAACCATGACTTGTTCAACTGAGAGTTCTGTAATTTTCACATTTGTTTTCTTCGAAATTACAATCACTACAATCATCTTGAAATATAAGGGTATTGCCCCTGTCTGATACATCTTGCATACTAGGTGGAACAATTTCTTCATGACTGGCTCTCATAATGATAATAGTAGTTCAGATGGCACATCCTTTACTCCAGGGGCCTCGTTTCTACTGGGGCGTTTTTTACGGATCTACTTTCTGGTGAGTACTGACTTACTTTACTTTAATTTTGTACTTTAAGACAGTTATAAGATAAGGAAGGAAGGAAGCTTAGGGTTCAACGTCCCGTCGACAGCTTCGACATTAGGGACGCTGGTTATACGATAAGAAACAACATGGTGTATGACGGAGGGTACATTACAATAGTCCTCGGTACCGTTTGATGTAAGGCATGAAAGTACTCATAGACATGACGAATTGAGAGATGGACTGAGAGAGTAGGAGGAAGAATTCGTCAGAGAGACAGTTGCAGAAGAGACAGGCCAGGAGAAAAGTGGAGAGGGAAATAGAAGAAGAAATGAAAAGAGCTGGCGGGGGCAGGAGATCCACAGAGAGAAAGAGGCAGGGGAAAACAGATAGGCGAGAAGGGTGGCCACGTAGGTACATAGAAAGGAAAGGAGGAGATTACAGTAATAATGGGAGCTCGGAATACGTACTATAGGGAACGCTAGTGTGAATAACACGTATCATCGTTTATATCAGGAGCAGGAGATGGAGAGAGAGAGAGACAAAGAGGGAAGGGAACACATAGTAGATTAACAGTAGACTGAAACATATACAAGTACCCGGGCAACGGTTGGTTTTCAGGTAGTACTAAATAAACGAAATACGAGAGACGGTACAACTATGCACCTTGTTTACAAATAGGGCGGAATTTTGTTAATAATGCCTGTCGTGATACTGTCCACCACTGAGTCCAAAGTCCGGTAATTGCGAATTCCTCGAAACAACGATACTCTGAAGAATGCGACTTTTTTTTTTTTTTTTTTTTTTGTTAGAGGCACTCCCGCGAGATGACGGGAAGGAATGCGAGCGCTCCGGCTACAGGTTAATTTTCAGCCTGCCCTAAAATTCTTCCAGGAATGCGCGCTTCGTTTTCTGATTGCCGCCTATTACTTTCCACAACGGCGTCCGTTCACCTCATTATATGCTAACGAAGACAATTTTTTTCCCGGAACTGGGAGACGTTGTATCATAGAGCGTTCTCTTCCCTTCCGCCCTATTGTTATGATATGCTGTTGAGGAAATTCTCTTCACTCCAGCCGGTAACATTCCTGTGACGGGTAACAAGATCTTTCCGCTGTAAGAAAACACAGAGCGTCCGTGGGGATACCTCCGTTCAAACTGCTTCAGAATTTTCTTTCTCGCGAACTTCAGTTAGTGTCCACGGAACTGTGGTTTATTATCTTCGATATCAATCTGTTGTACACATTAGAGTATTTTGTACTCATGTGGGCCCTTTACGACATATATATGAAAAGGGTATTATTTAATTATGCTGGTAGACCAAAGACGCTGCTGTGTGACTAAATTATCCATTGCTACAAGCCTGTTTCAGCACGATTGTCATTATCAGGCTATATCAGGTGCTCTTGATACCCGTGTAATAACGATATCTCAGATGCTGTCACGCTATTTGACTGTTTGTCCCGATTTTAATGGAGTATAAATGGATCTAGTACTTTCTATAGCAAACTTCTTATGTAAGTGTGAAGTGATGAACTTCATTATTATGTGGCAGCTGTGTCACAACGTTGTCTGTTGCCGAATGACATTGAAACCATTATCAGTACATTTACTATATCAATATAGCTTTGAAGGAATTAATGGGATTCACAACTAATTATTTATGTGACCGTGTCATAAAAGTCATAGAAATAAACTTTGCGCCATGAACCCTTTATGCCTAAAATCAATAAGTTTCAATCGAGATATACGAAGTCTTATTAACACCAAGACTAAGCAACGTCCGAAATCTCATTGCTTTTACCACTTAACTTGTATAGAACATTTTTTTTGTAGAAAAACTGTTTCTGTTTCCTATTAATGTTCCCATACTAGTTTCAAAACTCTTGCTCACAAGGGAACCTCCTCGTCTCAGTCTCCCCCAGGCCGTGAAAAACTGAACACAGATCAATCGAGAAAACAGGAAGAAGTGTGTGGAACTATGAAGAAATTAAACAAAATATAAAAATCTGAGTAGTCCATGTGAAAAATACGCAACGTCGAGCACTTCGTAAGAATAGGAGCGGTGTGGTCCCATGGCTAGCGTGAGGAGTTGTGGAGCGAGGGTTACATGATTCAAACTTTCAGTCGGACGAAAATTTTAATTGTTTTTTATTTTCGCAAAATTATGATCTGTACGTCCGTTCATCGACGTCTCTGTTCACTGCAATCAGTTTAGTATCTATGTTTTTCGACCGCACCCGGCAGGAATCAACAAGATATCTTCATCACCACACTTACTATTTATCAACAAATGTAGGAAATAATCATACAAATGTTCGACAGTCGTTCGATCTCTCAGGGAACTCTTAGATTCGTTGAAGTTCGGAAAATATTCATTGACCTTGTTATTGAAGTCCCGAGCTATATTTGCTGGGTTCATATTGCCCATGGAATACAACTCACATATTTAACACACTCTCGTCCGAAGTAACGATCAGTCAACTGTCAGCCAGGGAGCCTCGTCAGCAGGAATACTCTCCCCGCCGTGTACTGTAGTCGAATGACGTCGTGTGTTAAGATGTTTGTTTAGGCGTAGCGTCCCCATACTACGGCGCAGTTACCTCGCTTCGGACGGACGGACAGATAATAATTTTCTGAAAATGAAAAAATTAAAATTTAGACCCGTGGAATGTCTCGAACCAAGGACCTCTTCCTCCACAGCTTCTCATGTTAGCCACCGCACCACGGCATTCTGTACAGACAACCTATTCGACATTGCTTATCATTCGCATGGTCTGAACAGATATTTTTGCTTATTTTTTAATAGTTCCACACAACTTCTTCCAGTTTTCTCGATTGATCTGTGTTCAGTTTTTCACGGCCTACCCACTGCTCCAACTTATAACTAAACGTGAGGGGGGGGGGGGGGTGCGCTGGGGAGGTTCCCTTGTCCGCAAAGTGTTGGCATATGGTGGCGGAAATTTTTCCAGGAAGATTATGGGTATCAATACAAAAATGTTTGGGAACCACTGATATAGAAAAGTGGGCATAACTGTAGACTGGGATACCACACGTCTACTTTGACCCATGACGTCATGAAGATGTCGGAAAACCAGTATACGGGATATCTTAATACTTCTGTATTGTAGATACAAATAATCTGTAATTATTATAGATAACAGAATGTACCATCGATCACAGGTCTTAGCCCAAAAATTCGCAGCCTTCGGCGCTCACATACGAAATAAATAAATAAATAAATAAATCTCTCGGTTAACCTACACCTAACCATCAGAGAGAAGCTAAAGATCACTTTTTAAACTCAAAATATTAATCTGTTTTGTTTGTACACAAACTATTGTATTTAACTCAACAACAAAATGTTTGTAGGGCTTATGGGACTTAACTACGGGGTCATCAGTCGCTACTCTTACAAACTACTTATGAACTAGCTAATACTAAGGACGGCACAAATATCCATGCTCCAGGGGGGATTCGAACCCCCGACCGTAGTGGCCGTGCAGACTGTGACTGGAGCGCCGCAGAGCGCGCTGCCACCGCGGCCGGCTAACTCAGCAACCACATAATCACTCACGACTTCTACAAATACGCACGACCGGCCGCGGTGGCCGATGGGACTGAGGCGCGCCAGTCACGGTCTGCACGGCCACTACGGTCGGGGGTTCGAATCCCCCCTCGGGCATGGATATTTGTGCCGTCCATAGCATTAGATAGTTCATACCTAGTTTGTAAGTTTAGGGACTGATGACCCCGTAGTTAAGTCCCATAAGCCCTACAAACATAATGAAATAAATAAATAAACACGCACGCACCTCAAAACTACCGTACTGCGATGACGTCACGGGTCATAGCTAGGGCACCTGGATATAAACGGGCATGCGCATCCGCCATTTTTCTTCCTTCGCTTTGACGCGCTATTGTAGAATAGGACAGTCAATACGCTTTCAGCATGTTGAACTCTGCAGCTCTGAATTGTTTTCTAGTCGAATATATATTTGTATTAAAAATTAATCTCGTCGTAATAAATTATTGTAATACGATTTAACAAATCGTTAAATTATGTTTTCTGGTATTTGCCCACCTGGGTGTGTATTGTGAGCTAATCTTTCGCATTCGACAGCTCAGTTTTATGGGATACCACGTGCACTACCAAAGCTGTGCTAACATGCGAGAAATCTCCGTTTCAGAATGCCACAAATTTGTTTCAGAATACACTCCCGGGTCGCTACTTTTTACGCCGTCATTTTCAGAATTCATATAAAAATCCTTTTCAATGCAGAAGACATATCACCATGACAAACTAGGTTGCAGCAAAAGATTTATACATATGAGCTATTTCCTCATTTAACAATTTACTTTCTCATTGGCCAATTCTACTTACGGCCTCCGTGGTGTAGTGTGCTGATGTTGGCAAGGGCCTTCGAATGTTCTTTGAAAACTCGAACATGTAGAATGAGAGAAAATAATTTTTTATGTTTACCATCTTCTTGTATGTACACTTGTCAGGTCAATAAATCAATTATCCGCCTAAAACGAACATTCTCTTGCCAACATTAACAAATTACGCCACCGATGCCGTAACTAACACCGCAGTAGCTTCAAACATCGTTGCGAACCGTATCAGTCATTATAACTAATAAAAAAATTGCACTGACGTGTTTTGCAGCCCCCTTTAGATTTGTAGTTTTATAAGTTTTTGCAAACATTTCGGACCAAAATAATAATAAAAATAATAAAAAATTAATTTATAGGAGTGTCTGAAACCCTTTTAGGGGAAAAAAATAGTGACGGGTTCCAAATCACCGACCTTTGGCATCATAGTCTAACGTCTTGCCCATTACGGTACGGCTATCAATCAGAAAATTAGTCGTATAATGTCATACTATTGATGGCCGTTGTTAACTGATGCTAATATGGCATTTGTAGACACTAGATTATCATTTATCGTACGAAGAACGATGTGTTTTTGTTTATTTTTCAGTGCGCCATTGCTTTGAAATGACAACGTGTGTTACAATAAGAAAATCATCATATACGCGCAATATGGCGTATGCCGCAGAGAGTATTGCGCGAGGAATGTCACGTGACATCTCCTAACGGGTGGTTTTCGTTAATTCAATGGAGGGTGTCAAATCTCCGTTACTTTTGCAAATATGTCTCAAACGTTATTCACTTTTGGATCAGATGAACTGTTCGTTTGCAATTACAATTATATTACAAACAGCTTTTTTAGGTATTACTACCGTATTTTTTGCCCGAAAATTCGAAAAAGGGAGGTTCTGGTCTCTGGCGGCCTACAATCATGTCTGTAAAATTTGACGCTGATCGGTTGAACGGTTCGTCTTAAAAACAGGGAACACGTTACGGACAGACAGACAGACACACAGACATACATCCCAAAATCGCCGTTATTTTTGCAAATATCTTTGAAACGCTACGAGATATGAAAAAAAACGTAACAGAGCAAAGTTGTTGAGAATTTTCTCCTCTACAAATTAGGTTATTCAATTTTTGTGTCAGATGAATAGTTAAGCCGTTATTTTTATTTAAATTTCGACCTGTCAAAAGACGATCGCAAAGGCCCACTTTTAGTGTTACTACCGTAACCTAAAGTGGGCCAAAACAATGTCTATCATTTAAAATTAATTAGCATTGTTATCGTCTAAATGTTGCTGCTGTTTTAGTTCGTAGCGTCGAATCCTTCGCCACAAAAGGAAAAAAAAAAGTGTCGAAACGTGTCGTTTACAACGTGTAGAAATTGTCCATAACTACAAATGAATTAACCCACCTCGGATAGTTTTGAAGACCTTTGGTATGTGTATTCGAAATGAGGCAAGCGACATTTGAAAGCAATAACAGCAGAAAAACTCCGCCTTTTACGTGCTCACGCTATCACAGCTTGGAACGGAAATGGCGACGGGAGCTGCCGCTATAGCAGAAATTGATGCGCATGCCCGTCTATATCCTTGTGCTCTAGGTCATAGCTGACGGGCGGTATCCCCGTCTACAGGTGAGTCGAAAAATGCTTCTCCCACCCTGCAACCACTCGTCGTGCTTCGTCTGAACAGAAGAAGTCGGCGACACGTAAACGCTTTGCCTCGTACAGACGACCTTGCGGGAACTTCTGGTAGCCGCTGCGGCGCCGTCGGAAGGACTGGCGTTATTATTTCCGCCACGCTATCACCGCTTGGAACAAAAATGGCGGCGGGAGCTGCCTCTATAGCAGCAATTGATGCGCATGCCCGTCTATATCCAGGTGCCCTAGGTCATAGCTGACGGGCGGTATCCCCGTCTGCATGTGAGCCGAAAACTGCTTCTCCCACCCTGCAACCAACCGCTCGTTGTGCTTCGTCTGAACAGAAGTCGGCGACACGTAAACGCTTTGCCTCGTACAGAGGACCTCACGGGAACTTCTGGTAGACGCTGCGACGCCGACGGAAGGCGAGGCGTTATTATTTCCGTCACTTCGCTCCTCAGACGGCGACTCGCGAAAACGTATCCCTTTTCTCCGGCGCGCAGCGAGCCTCTCTCGCCGATTCGTGTGGAACGGGCGCGTCAAAGGGCTTGCTCTCGCGATCATTATGCGAGTCGTTAGGCCCGCGCCGCGCGGCAGCCCGCGTCCCGCTGACGCGAGGCGACGCCGGCCGAGACAAAAAGCGCGCCGCTCGTCAGACGGGGCCAGCAGGCTACGTGTGAGCGGCCGGCCGCGGGGTGCAGCCTTTGTGGCCGCCCACGTAATAAGGAGTCATGTAAATGCAGATGAGGCAATTAGCCGGGCCCGCAGTCTGGAGTCTGCCGCGGAGCGCAGCGCCGGCTCGTTACGTCACGTGGGGGAGGAGGGGGGGGGGGAGGAAAGCGAGGACAAAGTGGCCGGCTCGCGCCTCCCGTGGGAAGGCCGGCCGCCACCTACAACACGGCTCCTCCGGGGTCGGCTAGCTCCTGTGAGGTGCCAAACTAACACCTAGTAACCTACTTATGGTCCATGCAGAGGATGTCCCACACGCTTTTCACCGCAAATACCTCTGGAAGAGTACAGACGTCTGCAACTCGCAAACGCGATGAATATGGCGAATCCCTGCAGAATAGCAAACTGACTGGCGATGCCAGCTGAGCTCACAGCCGACCAACAGGCAAGACAGGGAAACCATATTCAGCGCACTGAACACAAACAAACCTATACAGTCCCACATGTTTGGCCAGCTCTGTGACCGAACTGTCTATTTATCATGACAAACTTGGCTATTAAGATTACCTGACATCGTCTGGTGTGGAGGCGATCAATTCGTTTTATAGTTTCCAAATGATAAGCCAAGATCGCAAACAACCAATTTATTAATTTACGACCGGTTTCGATGCACTATGTCACCATCATATGTATATAATAATAATAATAATCTGGCCATCTTGTCAAAAAATTGGATATAAAATAAGAAGTGCAACATTGCACTTAGTCACCATATAAAAAAATATTTAAGTTACAAACATGACAGCTTACAAAATACTCAAAGTACTCAAAATACTCAAGTATTTTGTAAGTTGTCATGTTTGTAACTTAAGTATTTTTTTATATCGTGACTAAGTGCAATGTTTCACTTCTTATTTTATATCCAATTTTTTTAACAAGATGACCAGATTATAATATATATGACCAGATGATGGTGACATAGTGTACCGAAACCGATCGTCACTTAATAAATTGGTAGTTTGCGATCTTGGCTTATCATCTGGAAACTATAAAACTTGGCTATGTTCACAGGTATTCTGCCGCAGCCGATGTTCACAGTTATTCTGCCGCAGCCCACTCAGGAGACTTTCCAGGAGCTCAGCTGCAGCAGAACCTCGCATCAAACCGGTACTGATATATACCCTTTACTAACATTACCAAACCTGGCATGTTCTGTCGCAGATAGCATACCGCTACTGCCCTTAAAACCTACCCCACTGTCGCAGAGGTTTTTTTTTCTCATTCGCACTTGCCTTGGCACTTTTTTTCGTCTGCCCTTACATACCTTTACCTTTCGTATACCTTTCGAGCAATTATATCTCCATATGCACCGTATTAATGGGTGATCGTGCCCACACGTACGGATAACATCGCGGTTCCCACATCCCGTGATCCACCTTAGCAAACTAACCAAATTACGGAGGTGACAGTAGAATTTTTGTGATGGTCACCACTTTGGTGTGGGCGTGGAGAGGCCCCATCCTTGCCCCACAGACGTCTGAAAAATGATGTTGACAGGAAGTGCAGACTGGGTAAGCAAGAGTGGATTGAGGAGAAATGCAAGACCGTAGAAGAATGTACAGGGTGATCAATTCTCAGCGCAACCGCCTTTGCGGCGGGCGACTTTCTGGCGATGGTAGCTGCGGTTCCCGCTTAGCGGTCTGCCCGTCCTCCGCTAAATATAATATTGGTTGGAGCGCAAGTTATTTCTGACAAGGGTAATTCAAGGGTACCTGGAAAGACTTAGTAGACGCACCAACTGCAGCAATGAACTGGTTCGATTCCCTCGACATCTACTTCCGCTCTACAGCTCTATTTATTTATTTTACATACTTTTGTACTCGTACATATCTCCTTGTAACTACACATATCATATCATACAATGTAAACTTTCACGGCCGGCGTTGTCTTCAGGTAAAATTTCCGGGCTGATGGGCCGTTGTCCAGATGTAAAACTTCCTCCCGACGTTTCGTCTCCAACTGCGGGAGACATCTTCAAGGGTCTTCCGGCTACTGCCACTGTGGGCCTAGGGGCTCTCGCATTTATAGAGAGCATAGAGGGCGCCACCATACGTCACGTGATGCTGACGTTGTAACTATCTCTGGATGACGTCGTCATTCTCAATTAAAAATAATCGATTGTCGTTTTGTTGGTGCAGTGTCGACATCCATATTTAATTTAATTTCAGACCTTCTTCTTTCTTATTAAAATTATTCTGGTGTTTGTGGATCTCTATTGCTTCTCTGCCGGCCGCGGTGACCGAGGGGACTGAGGCACTTCAGTCACGGTCTGCACGGCCACTACGGTCGAGGGTTCGAATCCCCCCTCGGGGATGGATATTTGTGCTGTCCTTAGTTGTAGGTAGTTCATAAGTAGTTTGTAAGTTTAGGGACTGATGACCCCGTAGTTAAGTCCCTTAAGCTTGACAAACATTTGAACATTTATTGCTTCTCTATACATGCGTGCATGGTACTGAGATGTCCTAGCTAAAACGCTCGTCTCGTCAAATTTTATTTCATGATTTCCTTTTTGAAAAACATGTTCAGCCACTGCCGATTTTTCCATGTGGCCCAGACGACAGTTCCTTTTATGTTCAGATATGCGAGTGTTGACGCTTCTTTTTGTTGTACCAGTATATACTTTACCACAGCTGCAAGGAATTTTATAAACCCCAGGTGTTGCTATAGGGTGACTTGCGTCTTTTGCTGATCTCAAATATTCTTTGATCTTTTTTGTGGGTCTGTAGATGGTTCCGACGCCATGCTTGGCCAACACTTTCCCGATTCGATCGGTAATCCAGCTAATGTACGGCATGTAACATATCATGTTTATATCAATTATTGAATGTACTCAATATAAAAATCTGTAAGTCATACGCTATATAATAAACAGCATACTATTGCAAAGTGAGAGCATTTGGAGTGTTACAAAGCGGGGGCCATGTCGGAAGGCCATCCGTGATGTTTGTGCTTCCTGGATTATTGCCAGGGTTCACTGAGCGAACCTTCTACCCGCTACGAGGCAGGGCGTCTCCCTGCCGCCGCGGCGCCCCTCGACATCGCCGGCAAGAGGCGTGGCAGGTGGCGGCTCTCCCACGCCGACAGCAGCAAAAACCACCACCCCACCTCCACCCCCACCCCCGCAATTTAATTTAGAGCTGCCGGAATGCGCGCGCGCCCGCTTTTATTTTGCTTCCGCCCCCTATCGGCACGCCCCGGCGCCCCTCGGCAGAGTCCAGGTGGTCCGGCCCGGTCCGGCTCGGCTTCGAGGGCCACTCCCTCCCCTGAGGAGATTTGATGGCGGCCAGGAATCCGCAATACGTCGGCCTCTGCCCCTGCGGCGTCGCTGTCACCGCCAGAGGCAATTAGTGGCGGAGCTGGACGGCCGCCAGCCGCCAGCCGGCTTACTGGCTGCTGGGGTCTGGGGTCTGGGCAACCTCTGGGGCCTGGGAGCAGACCAGAGGGCTGTGGCAGGTGGGCCCGCTGTCTGCTCCCCATTAGTGGCCGGCACTCTGGCCAGGAGTCCACTCACAGACACTCAGCTCAACTGTGGACCTTTTGCTGATGCTTCTCAATTAGGATTCGTACTGTTACTACCAAAGGACACGAAACCAATATTCCAGATTTCGAATTAGAAACAGAGGCCAGAATACCATAATAAACCTTCCTGCAAAAACGACGTAGAATGGCATTACCATTTAATGCTTGGCGTTGAAAGAGGAATAATGACACTTTTTTAAAGGGTATATATATATATATATATATATATATATCCTTTAAAAAGTGTCATTATATATATATATATATATATATATATATATATATATATATATATATATATATATATATATATATATATAATATAAGGGTGAGTCACCTAACATTACCGCTGGATATATTTCGTAAACCACACCAAATACTGACGAACCGATTCCACAGACCGAACCCGAGGAGAGGGGCTAGTGTAATTGGTTAATACAAACCACAAAAAAATGCACGGAAGTATGGTTTTTAACACAAACCTACGTTTTTTTAAATGGAACTCCGTTAGTTTTGTTGTATATAGTTGACGAGACGGAGATGGTATGTATTATATTTGCAATGTCAGCCGAAAACAAGATGATCATGTTGCGTAAATCAAAATGTAATGTTTGTAATACGTGATTATATTCTCTCATAGGTTTGACTTGATAATGGACTTAGGTAACCCCGAAACTAGTAGTCAATAAAAACAACCAGCTGTTTGCAACTTTGGCTGTTTTTTTGAAATTGTTAATAAAAAATGAGTAACGTTGAAGTAGATATCCTCGGGGTAATGAAACAACTTAAATTACTTAAAAAGAACAAGTCTTCTGGTTCGGACTGTATAGCCATTAGATTTCTACTTGATTATGCTGAAGCGATAGCTCCTTACGTAATAACCATATACAACCGCTGTCTCAACTATGTATCTGTACCAAAAGACTGGGAGGTTGTACAGGTCAAACCAATATTCAAGAAAAGCAGTAAGAGTAACCCACTAAACTGCAGATCTATTTCATTGACGTCAATTTGCAGCAGGATTTTGGAACATATTCTGTATTCAAATATTATGAATTATCTCGAACAGAATGATCTATTGACCCATGGTCAACACAGATTGAAAAATATCGTTCATGCGAAACACAACTAGCTATTTACACACACGAACTGATGAGTGATATCGACAAGGGATCTCAAATTGATTCCGTATATCTTGATTTACAGAAAGCTTGTGACACCGTACCTCACAAACGGATTTTAATCCAATTGCGTGGTTATGGTATATCGCCCCAAATTTTCGACTGGATGGGGGATTTCATGTCAGAGAGGACACATTTTGTAGTAATCGATGGTAAGGCATCGACTAAAACAGAGATGACATCACTATGGTGTAGATATTGGCAACTAACTCTAAATATGAGGAGTGTGAATTCGTCCACATGAGTACGAAAAGAAATCCGTTATACTTTGTTTGCAAGGTAAATTCATCAAAAGTGAAGGCCGTAAAGTTCACTAAATACGTAAGGATTACCGTTACTACAGATTTAAATTAGAAATAACACGTAGATAATGTCGTGAGAAAGTCGAACCAGAGACTGCGTTTTATTGGCAGAACCCTTAAAAGATGCAACAGAACTTTATACACTACGCTTGTCCGACTTTTTATGGAGTATTGCTGCCCAGTGTGGGATCCTTATTAGGTGTGTTTGACGGAGGACATTGAAAGAGTCCAAAGAAGGGCAGCTCGTTTTGTATTGTCAAGATACAGGGGAGACAGCGTTAGGGAAATGATACATGATCTGAAATGGGAATCATTACAACTACGGCGCTTATCGCTGCGGCGTGGGCTCTTTTCATAACTGCAATCACCAACATTCTCCTCCGAATGCAAAAATATATTGTTGTCTATCACTTACATAGGTAGAAATGATCATCAGAATAAAATAGGAGGAATAAGAGCTCGAATGGAGAGAGTCAGGTGTTCTTTCTTCCCGCGCACTTTTCGAGAATTTAAAAGGAGGTAAATAGTATAAAGGTGGTTCGATGAACCCTCTGCCAGGCACTTAAATGTGATTTGCAGAGTATCCCATGTAGATGTGTTCCATACTCATACGTCAACCAGTTCAGTTTAAATGCCAATACGAACCACTGCGCAAATAAAATACTCACATATAGACATATTCTACTGTCCGTTTTGAATATGTAAGGTGGCATCATTTTCATCCTTCCAATACTTGTCTCCCAACAGACCAGAACGTGTGGATGCATGAAAAAAAATCCTTTAACAATCAGTGTGATATTTATGAATCTTGCCTGTATCTTTATTTCATAACTACCTGAAAACCCGCCGTAGCTTGAACAGTTGCATTCGCCTTTTTGTTCAACATATTTGTGTAACTCAGCATGTTCCTACTTGAAACAAACACAAAGTAGACACCGTTCTCATCTGACAGACTCTCACACATTGGATTCTTTAAGGTTGGAAATTTCCAACTACAAACCTGACTTTGCTAACCTGGCAGAAGATCCTCAGACACACCACTCACACTAATATGTAGAAGTAGTTCCTAAGAATAATTTTCATTTTAGCTTTTTCCTTTTTAACAAAATACAAATACTACATAACTGTGCACTGAACTATACTGTTTTATTTAAATTTTCAAGAAATTTGTAATGGTAGAGCGAATAGTTTTCTATTTAATGTGTTTCCTCGTAACAAAATAAGAGTACTGCATAACTTTATTCTGAACTGTATTGTTTCATTTAAAATTTCAAAAAGTGTATTAGTGGCAGGAAGAATAATTTCCAATTTGATATATTTCCTCTTAAGAAAATTAATATACTACATAACTGTAAACTGTAATATACTGTTTCATTTAAAATTTCAAGAGATATGTAACTGGTAGAAAGAATAACTTCCTCTTGTTGTTGTTGTGGTCTTCAGTCCGCAGACTGGTTTGATGCAGCTCTCCATGCTACACTGTCCTGTGCAAGTCACATCATCTGAGAATACGTTCGGAAACCTACATCCTTTTGAATCTGCTTACTTTATTCGTCCCTCGGTCTCCCTCTACGATTTTTTACTCCACACGCTTCCTTCTAATGTTAAGTTGACAATTCCTTGATGTCTCAGAATGTGTCCAACCAATCTATCTTTTCTCTTAGGATAAGACAGAAACTCCTTTTCTCCCCGATTCGGTTAAGCATCTCCTCATTAGTTACGTGATCTACTCATCTAAATATCATTCATCTGTAGCATCAGATTTCAAAAGCTTCTATCATCTTTTTACCTGAACTCCTTATCGTCCACGTTTCACTCTCATACAATGCTGAACTCCAAACAAATGCTTTCAGAAAGGACTTCCTAACATTTAAATTAATATTGGATGTCAACGAGTTTCTCTTCTTTAGAATCGCTTTTCTTCCCAAATCCATTCTGCATTTTATATCTTCTTTACTTCGGCCATCATAAGTTATCTTGCTACCCAAAGAACAAAATTCATCTACTACATTTATTGTCTCATTACCTAATTTAATTCCCTCTGCATCACCTGGTTTTCTGACATTGCATTCCATTACCTTCGTTTTACTCTTGTTAATGTTCATCTTACATCTTCCTTTCAAGTCACTGTCAATCCCATTGAATTGCTCTTCCAGATCTTTTGCGGTCTCTGACAGAATTACTATGTCATCGGCAAACCGCAATGTTTTTATTTCTTCTCCCTGCACTTTAATGCCCTCTCCAAATTTTCCTTCCATTCCTTTACTGCCTACTCAATGTTCAGATTGCACAACATTGGGGAAAGGTTACAACCCTGTCTTACTCCCTTCCCAACCTCTGCGTCCCTTTCCTGTCCTTCGACTCTAATAACCGCTGTCTGGTTTTTGTATAGGTTGAATATAATGCTTCGCTCCCTATTTTTTACCCCTGATACCTTCAGAATTTTGAAGAGTTTAATGAAATAAAAATACTACAAAACTGTACATTGGAATATACTCTTTCACTTAAAATTTGAAGAAGTATTTGAGTGGTAGATCACACAGGGTTTTATCAGTGAACGGTAGATCTTGGGTGCAATGAAGTTAGCCACCCGTGCTACACAGAGTTTTATTCCGACCCCCTTGTTTGGGGCGTCGCGACACACTGGTTGAAAAACACTGATCTGTACGAATGGCAGACTTCGCTTCGGCAGTACTACTGTATCGATACACTAATTTTTTGTTTATCTTTGATCAGCGATGCTTATCGCCTTCACTCTGACTCGCAATGCAACTAATTTAATTTAGTTCGTCATTTTTTACTTACGAACAAGCGAGAAGACGGAACCGTGATAGTAGTTTACTTTCTCTATGGTCTGTATCTGATGTGACAACACGTCTTTCATACCTGTATCCACTCATGTAAGTAAGAATAATGTAAGCTGTTGCTGAAAATATATTATTTAAATTTAAAAGCATTCCGTCTCCTTGGTTTTCATTTAAATCAAACTCCTCCACATCCAATATTTAATTTCTTAACGTTTTCAGCTCCTTCGCCTCCGTAATAGTTAAATGTTCAGACGCCACTACAATCGCTTCGCATTGTCTGTAAAATTTCAATCAATCAATCATCCTTATACGATACTTTGCTTGATTTTAGTACCTGCAGTCATTCCTTTTGTAATTTCACATAGTCCGATCATTTTTTTTTTAAATTATTCTATCATTACCAGTAACTTCATGTTCCACCTACGGTCACACAACAATGGAAAGCGAAGTGAACAGTCTGAACATTGATCTCCTACGGAAAGTATCTCCAACGTTCACATATTACACAAATAAAAGTTATCATTTCCAGCTTCTACTACACGAACCGCAGGATCCAGATAGATGCTTTCCGTAAGTCTTATAACGTGCTGTTGCTTGTATGGTGCCCGACTTTAATATGCAACACGCGGTTTATTTGCTGTAATGTTCATTTTGTGCTGTACTTTAACTAACTGATTTCAGAGTCAAAAAATTCGGTGCCATCGATTCCTTGTTCAAAATATAATCGCGGAATCTACTTTAACAATTATGGCATCATACGAAGCAAGGGCAACAGTATTACTACGTCAGACCCAGAACGGCAGAGGCATGCTTCAGACGCCGCATAGGAACCCCGCTTTAACGCCCTTGAATGATACGTAGTTGTGTTTGAGTGCACACAAGTGGTCAATCAGGCAGCGAAAGCCTCACAGCCAAACGTGATTTCAGGCCTGGTAAAAAGAAATAAGAAAGGAAAAAAATTGTGGTGGGTTCTGGCTGGATCGCCGGCAGCGGTCAGATGGAGCAGTGATGAGCAGGCGCTTGGCTTGTGGTGGCCGCAGGCAGCAGAACATCCGTCAGCTGTTCGGCGCACCTCTGGCTGCATGCGGTCATTAGAGGACACTCGCCCGTGAGCAGCAGGAGGCGCTGGTCTGGACATTCTGTGGCTGGAAGTGAGGTCCGGAGAGGCAGGGCGATCTCCCAACCTCCAGTAGGAACTGCCTTCACTGTAGGAGCATTCAAATGTTCAAATGTTTGTAAATCTATCGGACCAAACTGCGTGTCATCAGTCCGTAGTTTACAAACTACTTAAACCTAGGTAAACTAAACTAATGACAACACACACACACACACACCCATGCCCCAGGGAGGACTCGAACCTCCACGGCGAGCAACCGCGCGCTCCGCAGCGAGACGCTTTAGACCGCTCGGCTACTCCACCACGGCGTAGGAGCATTGTTGTCGTCCTTATGGTCCAGTCCGAAGACTGGTTCGATGACTCCCTCCACCCTACTCTGTCCTTAGCAAGCATCTTCATCTCATAAGAACGGCAACCCACATCTGAATCTGCTTACTGTATTAATCTCTTGATCTCTCTCTGCGGTTTTTACCCCAAACACTTCCCTGCTATGCTAAATTCACGATTCCTTAATGTCTAAGAATGTGTCCTACCAATCGATTCCTTCTTTTAGCCAAGGTATGCCAGAAATTAATTTTCTCCCCAATTCTGTTCAGTACCTCCCCAGTAGTTATACGATTCCACCTATTCTAAACTCACGATTCCTTGATGTCTTCGAATGTGTCCTACCAATCGATTCCTTCTTTTAGCCAAGGTATGCCAGAAATTCATTTTCTCCCCAATTCTGTTCAGTACCTCCTCAGTAGTTACACGATCAACCCACATAATCTTCAGTATTCTTCTGTAGTACCACATTTCAAAAACCTCTATCCTCTTCCTGTCCACACTGTTTATCGTTCACGTTTTACTCCCGTACAAGGCAACACTCCACACAAGTGGCTTCAGAAAAGACTGCCTTGTGCGTAAATTAATATTCGATGTTAACAAATTTCTCTCTTTCAGGGGACTGATGAACTAGCTGTTTAGTCCCCTCAAAACAACCAACAACAACATCTCTCTTTCAAAAACGCTTTTCTTCCCATTGCCATTCTGCATTTTATATCTTCAGTACTGCAACCATCATGTGTTATTATACTTCGTAATTTTACTACCTTTGTTTCGTTACCTAATCTAACTCCTTCAGCATCGCCTGATTTTCATAGACTGAAATCCATTACCCTTGTTTTGCTATTTTTAATGTTACTCTTATATAATCCTCGCTTTCCCGTGAAACGCCTGTATTCTTCTCTGAACGTAGTCTTGCAAAGAAATCAGCTTCTTAAAGTACCACAACGTAGGGTGATACACGTCAGCAGACCCCATACCACTCCTAGCTGAAATTTCAATTTTGTTAAGTTCAGACACGAAAGTTGTTCGAAGTCTTTACGTCTTGGCTATACTTTCAGCATTGGATGAAAAATCTAACCTCCTTCAGTTCATCGAATATTTTGTTAAGTGCAGATTTCCTGGCATGTTTCTTATGATCAGTAAGCGATTTAATACGATAAAGACATGTTTTGTGGCCCGCGTCGGAGCTGCCTAGCGCATTGAGGCGTTATGCTACGATGCGCGAGGCCGTTCCCCGTCGGGTTCGAATCCCCGGATGTTTGTGTCGTCTTTAGTATAAGCTAGTTCATAAGTAGTTTGTAAGTTTATGGACTGATGACCTCTAGTTAATTCCCATAAGCTCTACAAACATTTTAAACATGTTTCGTGTCTGTATGCATCAATAAGGATGTCTATCGCTTCTTTAGACCACTCCATGCATACGCAGTGCACGGCAGACGACATAAACAGACGTACACAATCAAATGGCAGCCATACGGCGTGGAATATGGCTTCATTCGATTGCGCGCCATTTAGTAGCATATCATGCCACCAAATAGCATACAGGATGGCTGTTCACACGAAGCAATTTACTCGTTATGCCAGTCACGGCGTACGAAGGTCTTCGTCTGTATAGGGCTTTAAGGTACTGGAATAATACAGCGCCACAAAATGTTTCCTACACTGCATATGTTGGCAGAGCAATGATTTACACTCCCATGTCTGTAATTGCAGTAAGAGTCGGAGGCAGGGTCATGTTTTCGTGGCTGAATAATAGCATCTGGGACGAGTGTCGTGATTGTGACTACATTTCAGTTTTATCTTTTAGTTATATATATATATATAGTTTCCTCTACCGCTAGGTGATTTGCATATCGTGAATAACTGTTTTTCAAATGTAAACATAACCTCACTAACATATACATAATAAAACTTAGATTGCGGCTGAAGAGCATGATTATCAACTGTGAACGAATCCAAAATCAAAATAATACAGAAATAAACGCACGAAGCGATCGCTATCTTATTTGACCGCATTTTACGAATGTATTCTTTCTTTGGAACATGCAAAAAAACTTTTTCTTTAGATGTGGTACAGTGCGGCACAACGCAATGTTTTTAGACAATATTCCAAAAAGTTAATGCCCAAACAACTCACTACTGAATGTTACAACGCCAGTGACGTCACAGACAACGCAAGAGTCAAAGGACCGTCTCTGCAGGCTTTCAAATCATTTGCATTTCATTCCCGATTTTTTTTAATTTTTATTTTTTTTATTTTTTGTGGAATAGCTAAATTCACGAGGAAAGAAACCATGCTGTGAACATGAGGTGACGTAATTATCCATTTCAGATGATTTCTAGAAAAGTAGTAGATGAGTTTTGTTATTTGGGTAGCAAAATAACTTCTGATGGTCGAAGTAGAGAAGATATTATATGCAGAATGGCAATGGGAAGAAGAGCGCTTTTAAAGAAGCGAAACTTGTTAACATCCTATATTAACTTAAATGTTAGGAAGTCTTTTCTGAAGGTATTTGTTAACGTTAACGTGCACGGAAACGGGAAATACGATGCTACGAGGCGCAGCTTCGTCGGCACACGGGACGAGCTGCTTATGTGATTTGGGCTTTCAGAGCTCTCTAGCGACAGTTTTCAGCGCGCAATGTCGACTGCTACAGCTCATTTGGAGCGCGAAGAACACACATCGAAGAGTGTGTGTTTAAAATGGATCCTACTGAATTTGCTCTTTTGGCGTTATTAGCTATTGTCGAAGATGAGAGGAGAAAATCCGCAGAAGATTATGGGTACGGGAGTGGATTCAGCGGCGAAATAATGGCAGGAGAGCCATTCGTCACAACGTCATGACCATAACCAACATTCATATTTCAATGCGAATGTAATGTGGCGTCGATAACAACATGAACATGAAATAAATAACTACACAAATATAAATCTAAGCAAATAAATAAATAAAGAAGTGTAAGAATTTTACGGGACGTCAGAAATCTCTGTGTGCCGACGGCATAAGAGAAGGGATAAATTGGTAGGAAACAATCTGACAAGGAAAGTACATGGGCTCGAAGAATGAACTTTTGGTTACAGGATCTCTACGTACACCTCAATGTGCTGGTGGGTGTCGTTTTTATGCAAAACTCTGCAATGATGCTCTAGATGGCACTGTAGATGTAATTGTAGACGCCATACTTAATGCAAATGTCTTAAGTATAACTTATGTAATAATCATCGAACATGTTCTCTAGCGTATTGTCACCAAAAGCCGTGATGATAATTGCAACTTTAACCTTCTCCTCGGAAGACTGTTGGTATTCACTGCCGCTGCTTCCATCGTCTCTTCCCGCACTTACCGTAGCACTACCGCTTGCAATGAGTTGTTCGTCATTATTATCCCTATTATAATCATTATGTGTTGGTGTTCCAACAGTATCTAACTTATGCTCATATTTCTGTACCATAACAGATACGAGAAAGCGTGCGAATGAGTCATCTTCTACACTAATACCATCTTCACGAGGAAGGGTTCTTCGTAACTTCATCTCAACCAATCGCAATATATTAGCAGGATTGATTACCAATCGCCGCCCCATATGACGCTTCGCCACACAAATAACTCCACAAAACGCAACTTCGGAGGCACACTGCACCGTCCCTACTGGCGAACCGACAAGTCAAAGTGCAATGTGGCAAGGCACACGCAGAGGCCTCTAACGGACGACTGCAGAGTTTTGAAGATGCGGGAGTATCACCGGTGCCATAAGGAATCGTTACATTATCTCTCATACGATTTTGGTGTATATGTGTTTGTTCGAACACAAGTACTTTCCTTGTGAGACATCAAGGAATTGTAAACTTAGCTTTAGAAGGAAGTGTGTGTGGGGTACAAATCGTAGAGGGAGACCGAGGGACGAATACAGTAAGCAGATTCAAAAGGATGTAGCTTGCTGAACGCATTCTCAGACGAAGAGACTTGCACAGGACAGGATAGCGTGGAGAGCTACATCAAACCAGTCTGCGCACTGAAGACCACAACAACAACAACTCTAGAAAACAGTCAAATACCCTGTTGCAAAGCACTGCCAGGTTCACCATTTACATAAAGAAAACGAAATGGGTGACTCGCTGGGGCGCGTGGACCGTTAAGGCCGGTCCTGGGCGCAGATGTAGCAGTCTCAGTCTCAAGCACAGACATATAGTACTAGACTGGCAATGCCATATACAGTATCATTGGTGTCATTGAAGTCTGGCCACCATATTTCTATACTACAACCGTGTCACCAGTCGTATGTGTATTTGCAGAAAATATTCGTAAAAATACAGATGAACCCACGTAACTACTCTGTCTTTAGAGATTTCACATATTGGTTGATTCACGTGTTGTATGCAGCTGTAATTTTTCGTACGGCAAATCGAAGATATAAGTCCAATTCACACTGTCCAACACGTCTATTCGTTACCTTAATACCCAATTTTCAAAGTGAGGTTATGAGTCGCGATGTTTTATATAGAAAGTCATAGTTTAATACTAGGATTGCGGAAACAACAACGTTAAATGTATGAGCCATTTGTCGTGGATAACAGGTATCTTTATTCTTCTCAGTGTTTTTCCTATAATTACAATCTGATTTAAATGTATGTAACGGTAAAACTTTACTTGCCATCTCAGTGGCCTGGTATGATTATGTTGGCAACATCAACAAAACGGTAGAAAGCCCTAACCAAGATGTTCATGTTCTTAGTAATCCATATAGTGTGAGTTGATTAGTGATTCGTACAGATGATGAAGAAACAAATAATGCTGTTCGTGCTCTACGGTTTTTGTATGTGTTCTCATTCACTTCGTAACAGTAATTGACCTCGTAAAACGTAGTTAACATGACAAAACAGTTGCATCGTCAAGCGAATGGCTAATGCCAACGTCACACGACTGACAACATAATCAAGTGAGGCCGCCAGGACAGAAAGTAAAATTTAAGCGTACGTAACACGTTCTTCTCAAAACACAATTGTACAATGTAGGCCTACAATGTCAACTATTGCGGATGTGTTAGCTCAAATGCAAATCATGTTCAAACAACTAGCTTACAACATCATATCGTGTCAGAAGATCATAATATTACCGTATGGAAACTTTTTGACGTGAGGTAAGATAAGATGGCGGTATCAGGCTTCAGTTAGAGAGGCTAGTAATGTATGCCAGTCTAGTAATGTATGTCTGTGGTCTCAACGCGTATTAAGGCACTGAAGGAACGAGCAACGCCTCCCTATGTGGTGGCGTGGATGGCTTCGCGGACTCCCGGACTTGCTGAGGGCGGTATCAGAGGGACGTAAACTGCGATCGGGTTTCCAGAGATCGTTGTTTTCGGCCCATTACGGCCCGGGCTAACAGCGGTCGTAAAGCACACACTTGCCTCCACATAGACTCGGTCCGGCCCTACCCCCGGCGGTCGACAGAGGTTGTCATTAGTGCGGGCAAGACCGAACTCGACGGCGGCGTTATCGTCTGCTGGGCAGTGAGGCACAAAAAAGGGACTCTAATGATAAATAATAATTAGGCGCGGCCGAGATTGGAGCCTGCGAGGGAGGGGATGGTCGCAATTAGCGGGCCGGGGGCGCCTCCATAACGACGGCTAACCATGGGGTGAGCCGAGGATGCGGCCGCGAGGCGCACAGTGGCTGGTGAGCGGGACGTCAGCGGGTCTCACAGGGGCGCTGCACATCAACACTAGAACGACCGACGTTCACTCCCTCGTGCTTCGCCCAAGACGCACTTGAGGGCAGTTCTTGGCCAGCGAGCGTCTGTCATCATCATACTCCATCATATCCATACCGCCCCATTAACGACAGACATTGCCCAGGTGGAGTGGCTTGCGTGCCTTAACGATACAGATGTACTGTATGTGCAACCACAGCGGAGGGTTATCTGCGGAGAGGCCAGACTAACGTGTGGTTCCCGAAAAGGGCAGCAGCCTGTTTAGAAATTTCATGGGCAGCAATCTGGACGACTAACTGAGCTGGCCTTGTAACATCAGTCAACGTGTCTTTGCCATAGTAACCGCGGACGACTGAAAGCAAGGGGAAACTGCAGCCGTTACTTTTCCCGAGGACATACAGCTCTACAGTATGAATATATGATAATGGTATCATCTCGGGTAAAATATTCCGGAGGTAAAACAGTCCCCCATACGGATCTCCGGGCGGGGGGCTATTCAGGAGGATGTGGTCATCAGGAAAGACAACACTGGCATTCTACTTATCGGAGCGAAGAATGTTAGATCCCTTAATCGGGTAGGAAGGTTAGAAAATTTAAAAAGGGAGCTTGATAGATTTGTAATTGATATAGTGGGGATTAGTGACGTTCGATGGAAAGATGAACAGCATTTCTGGTCAGATAAGGAAAGGGTAATAATAAAAAATCAGTAGGGGGTATTACAGGAATAGGTCCAATAATGAATAAGAAAAAGGAATGCTGGTAAACAGCCAAGAACATCGCAATGATTACACTGTTGTAGTTAGTCTAGTTAGTCAAGACAGATACGAAGTTAACAATGACCACAGTAGGACAAGTTTATATGCCAACCAACTCTGTCGATGATGAGATGGGAGAAATGTATGGCGAGGTAAAGGAAATTTTTCAGATAGTTAAGGGAGAGGAAAATTTAATTGTGATGGGGAGCTGGAATTCGGTAACTGGAAAAGGAAGGGAAGGAAAATAATAGGTCAATATGGACTGGGTTAAAGGAATGAAAGAAAAAGCCACGCGTTTGAATTTCGCCCGGAACATAATTTAAACACAACGAACACTTGGTGTATCAATCATGAAAGATAGTTGCATACATGGAAGAGACCAGGATACAATGGAAGGTACCAAGTAGATTTTATAATAGTGAGACATAGATTTCGGAACCACGTTTTAAATTCTATGACATATCCAGAGGCAGACATAGGCACTGACCATATCTTGTTAGTTATGAACGGTAGACTGAAACTGAAGAAACTGCAGAAAGGTAGGAAAACAGGGAAATGCCACCTGGATAAATTGAGGAGGTTTCAGAGGGACCTTCAGGAAACAATTGAAAGAAAATGTTCAAATGTTTGTAAACCTAATGGACCAAACTGCTATGCTCATCAGTTCCTAAACTTACAGACTATTTAAACTAAGAACAACACACACACACACACACGCACACACACACACACACACACACACACACACACACACACACACACATGGGCCAGGAAGGACTCGAAACTCTGACAGCGAGCAACCACGCGCTCTGCAGCGAGGCACAATTGACAGAAAAGAAGTAAAAGAACGCAACTAAAGATGAATGGGTAGTTTCAGGAGATGAAATAGTGAAGGCAGCAGAGGACAAAATAGTTAGAAAGGCAAGACCTAAAAAAAAATACTTGGATATAACAGGAAATATCGAATTAATTGAACGAAAGGAGAAGATTTAAAAATACAAGAAATGAAGGAGGTTAAATGGAGTACAGACGAGTAAGAAATGAGATTGACAGGAAGTGCAAAATGGCTAAGCAGAAGTGGCTAGAGGCCAAATGCAAGTCTGTAGAAGAAAGTATAACTATGGTAAGAATAGATACCGCCTACAGGAAAATAAAGGAACCATCTGTAGACAAGAAAAGAAGTTTTATTAATATCAAGAACTCTGATAGAAAACCAGTTCCGAATAAAGAAAGAAAAGCTGGAAGGTGGAAAGAGTATATATAGAGGCTTTACAAAGGAAATGAACTTAGAGACAATATTGCAGGAAGGGAAGAGGAATTTGATGAAGATGAGAAATGAGATACTACACTGAGAGAAGAATTTGATAGAGCACTGAAAGACGTAAGTTCGAACGAAGGCCCTTGAGGAGACGACATTTCCTGAGAGCTACTGTAGTCTCTGGGAGCCAGCCATGAAAATACTATTTCACCCGGTGAAACAAAATACCCTCAGGTATGTAATAATCTCAATTCCTTAGAAGGCAGTTACAGAAAGGTGTGAAAATTACAAATCCATCAGTTTAATAAATCATGGTTGCAAAATATTAACACGAATTATTTAAAGAAGAATGGAAAATCTAGTAGAAGCCGACCTGTGAAAGATCAGTTCGAATTTATGAGTAATGTATGAACAGGGGAGGCAATATCACCTTACAACTTAGAAGATAGATTAAGGAAAGGCAAACCAACATTGATAGCTTTTGTAGATTTAAAGACAGCTTTTGACAATATTTATTACAATATACTATTTCAAATTCTGAAGGCAGCAGGAGTAACTTGTAGTGAACGGAAGGTTATTTGTAACTTGTACAAAAACCAGATAGCAGTTTTTAGAGTCAAGGGTGTGAAAAGGAATCGTTGGGAGTGAAGAGAGAAGACAGGGTTGTAGACTTTCCCCAATGATATTCAATGTGTACATCTAGCGGTCTGTGTAGAAAAGGAATTTGGAGAAGAAATTAAAGTTCAGGCAGGGGAAATAAAAATTATGAGTTTTGATGATGACATTGTAAGTCTGTCACTGACAGCAAAGGACCTGGAAGAGCAATTAAGTGGAATGGACAGTGCGTTGAAAGCAGCCTATAAGATGAACATTAACAAGAGCTAAATGCAATGCAGTTTAAGAAATGGAATGCAGTTTAAGAAATGGAATGCAGTTTAAGAAATGGAATACAGCTTAAGAAAATCAGGTGATCGTAAAGGAATTAGATAAAGTAACGAAACAATAAAGCCAGTAAAATAACATATGATGGTCGCAGTACAGCGGATATAACGTGCAGAATGGCAATGCGAAGAAAAGCGTATTTACAAAGAGAAATGTATGAACGACAAATATTAATTTAAGTGTGGTGAAGTTTTTTCCGAAGGCATTTGTGTGAAGTGTAGCCTTGAACGGGAGTGAAACATCGACGATAAGAAGTTCAAACAGGAAGAGAATAGAGGCTTTTCAAATGTAGTGGTACAGAAGAATGCTGAAGATTAGGTGGGTAGATCGCATAACTAATGAGGAGATACTGATCAGAAGTGGGGAGAAAAGGAATTTCTGGCATACTTTGACTAAAAGAAGGGATCGATTGGTAGGGCACATTCTTAGACTTGAAGGAATCGTGAATTTAGCGTTGGAGGGAAGAGTGTGAGGTAAAACTCCGGGAAGGAGACGAAGAGGCGAATACAATATGCAGTTCAAATGGTTGCGTGTTGCCGTTCTTTTGAGGGTATGAAGATGCTTGCTGAAGATAGAGAAGGGCGGAGTGCTACATCAAACCAGTTTCCCGGCTGAAGACCAAAACAACATACTCAGAAAATAAATGATACAGAAGTCAAATGCATTGGCACTGTGGTTATTGGCATGGTCATGGTGATCCAACACCTTTTCTTATGGGCGTATCAGAAAAATTCTACTGGAAGTCATAAAATACACCACAGAAAGACAAGAAAAAGATTTTTATCTACAGAACGCATGATTTGTACTTGTATTTGTTTATAAATAACAATACTGCTACCAGTCACGATTTTTTTATTCATTTAGCACGAAGCGTTTCGAGAAATAATTGCCATCTTCAAGTGCGTTTTTTGTGCTGTTTCATATTATTTATGATGTTTTGAGTGTGTGAGTGCCTGCTTCATTCTGCTGTCCTTGAGTTTTCGTCTAACTCTCACACATGTCAAACATCACACACAAAATTTTGCACACAAGTACATCAATTGTCAACTGACAACATGACAACTGATGTACTTGAGTGCAAAAATATTGTGGTGATTTTTGACATGTGTGTGAGCTGCCACAGATGGACCAGACGAAAACTCAACGACAGCAGAATGAAGCAGGCACTCACACAATCAAAACATCATAAATAATATGAAACAGTACAAAAAACGCACTTAAAGATGGCAATTATTTCTCGAAACGCGTCGTGTAAATGAATAAAAAAATCGTGACTGGTAATAGTATTGTTATTTATAAACAAATACTTTTATCTTACAGTCGCAGGCTTTCAAAAAACCCATTTTCTAATGGATAAAATCAAATGATGACCACGCAAAGAAATTTGTTACGGAAATCTCCGAATGACAATTCTGTAAATAATTTCTCTAAGAGACATCATATAAATATATCACAGTGCTGATACTTTATAGTTTCTTATTATAATGTTATGGATCCATTTCGGCTATATAGCCATCATCAGACAATCTGCGAAATGTATATCAAAGTGATTATAACCGTATAGCATCTTAGAAAGACTATTAAAAAAGTATTACACTTCTCACAGATATCGCTTAAAGGTAACCATCCATAGATTACTGACACGCCAACCACAGTCGAAAGTAACAAATATCTTAGCAACTCCAAACATATAGCATCTCTGGCTGTCAAAACAACAAGCTGCAAAAATTGACTAATTTATTACGATATTTTATTACACCAGATAAATGTAACACCACCTCATATAAGCAGCATGACATTGCCAAGGATGTCATTTGGACGTAAGTAAAAAAATTTATATTGACGGTGAATATTGTATAAATTTTTTGTATATTTCGCAGATTGTCTGATGATGGCTAATTTAGCCGAAATGGATCCATAACATTATAATAAAAAACCATAAAGTAGCAGCATATTGATATATTTATGAGATGTCTCTTGGAGAAATTTTCTGCGCTGCGGGCCCATTGGATCGAAAGTTATTGTAAATAACTTGTTGCGCAGAGCGAGACGACACAGGAGAAGAGGCAGAGGGATGTGTACAAGGCCAGTACAGGAGATAGCCGGCGCTTAAGCTGTTTGCAGTCGCCTTTTGATCTCGGGCTTTAACGCGTCCCGGAGCCCGCTAACGGGCGAGCGGCCAGGACTCCGGCTGAAAGCACTTCCGTGTTCCCGTGCAGAGCAAAAAAAAAAAAAAAAAAAAAAAAAAAAAAAAAAAAAAGAGCGTCGCGCGCCGCTGGGGCGTTCTTGCTAAGTCAGCGCCTCACGAGGGCTGCGCCGAGCCGAGCGGTGCTGGCCGCGGCGGAGCGGGTCGATGTTTGAGGGCCCCCGCCGGGACCTGTCGCGACAACCGCCGGCGACACCCACAAGTCGTACAGCTCTCAGGCTCGCTGTTGCTGCTTGTTACCAGTGTAAAGCCACAGGCAATGTCGCTCATTTGGTAGCTTCATCTAGATCAAGGTATATCAGGAGGTGTTGAACATCTAATTACTCTTATTCTTTCTTTCTCTTTTGCTCACGTCCCGTACATGCAGGGTCGGCTCTGTGTTAATTCGGATTTGGCGTGTGTTAATATTCACGGGGTGGCTTGTTGCCCTAACTGACGGCCGCCCGTTGCCTCTCTCAGTGAGAAATGTGTACCCTAAATGTTCGCGTATAGTGTCGTATGTGTGAAAGTGTATAAGCTGTTACGAAATATTTGCGAATCGCGTAACTGATGCGGAACTTGGGCACCAGCACGGTATGCACCTAGAGAGATGTGGAAAATCACCTAAAAACCACATCTAGATCTACATGGGATACTCTGCAAAACACATTTAAGTGCCTGGCAGAGGGTTCATCGAACCACCGATATACTATATATGTCCCATTCCATTCTCGAATAGCGCGCGGAAAGAAAGAACACCCGAATCTCTGCGTTCGAGCTATGATTCTTCGTATTTTATTCTGATGATCATTTCTACCTATGTAAGTGGGAGTCAACAATATATTTTCGCATTCCGAGGAGAATGTTGGCGATTGGACGCGGTGGCCGAGGGGACTGAGGCGCTCCAGTCACGGTCTGCACAGCCACTACGGTCGGGGGTTCGAATCCCCTCTCGGGCATGGATATTTGTGCCGTCTTTAGTATAAGGTAGTTTATAAGTAGTTTGTAAGTTTAGGGACTGATGACCCCATAGTTAAGTCCCATAAGCTATACAAACATTTGAATTTTTTTGTTGGCGATTGGAGTTTCGTAAGTAGCCCACGCCGCAGCGATAAGCGCTGTTGTTGTAATGACTCCCATCCCAGACCCTGTATCATTTCCGTAACGCTGTCTCCACTGTATCGTGACAATACGAAACGAGCTGCTCTTCTTTGGACTCTTTCGATGTCCTCCGTCAAACATACCTGATAAGGATCCTACACTGGGCAACAATACTCCAAATTAGGACGGATAAGCATGGAGTATGCAGTTTCTTCAGTACTTCTGTTGCATCTTTTAAGGGTTCTGCCTATAAAACGCAGTCGTTGGTTCGCCTTTCCCACGAGATTATCTACGTGTTCTTTCCAGTTTAAGTCTTAAGTAATAGTAATTCCTAGGTATTTTGTGGAGTTTACGGCCTTCACTTTTGATTGATTTATCTTGTAAACAAAGTGTAACGGATTTCTTTTCGTACTCATGTGGACGACTTCACACTTCTCATTATTTCGACTCAATTACTAATTTTTACACGATAGTGATATCTTATTTAGATTGTTCTGCAGTTGGTTTTGATCTTTAGATGATTTTACCAGACGGTAAATGACGGCGTCATCTGCAAACAACCTAAGAGAGAGATTTCCTCTAAATCGTGTACAGCAGAGGACCAATAACACTACCCTGCGTAACGCCCGATATCAACTCTGTTTTAGTCGATGGCTTACCATCGATTAGTACGACATGTACTAACTACTGACAGGAAATCCCCTTCCAGTCGCAAATTTGGGCCGATATACCATAACCACGCAATTTGATTAAAAGCCGTTTGTGAAGTACGGTGTCACATCCCGGCTGACCGGCACTCCGACCCCCTTCGTTAAATCCGCCGAGCGGATTGGAACCGAAGCCGGTACGCTCCCCCCCCCCCCCCCCCCCCCCCCACCAATCTCGGAACGGAAAGCGGTGCGCTAGACCACACGCCTAACCGAGCGGGTGAACAACCAATTACTCTCCACCCATACAAATTCTTCGCGTGCAATACTACAACTCGGATCACGAGCTTGGATTACGTCATACTGGATGAAAGACGCTTCAGCTTTACGGAAGTTACATTGGTCAAAAGAATTAGGGGATCAGATGAGATATCTACATCAGTATTATCATCATCAGAATGAACTAAAATCGTTCGACGTGTTTCTGATGGATTGTTGGGTCTTCCGAGTGGAGGCAACAACGTTATTATAACTGAGATAGTGTTAATAACAGAAAGTTGCTGCATACAGCGTTGGCGTGAGCTACTGTTTACCTAACGAATTACACAAGCAGTTCGATCCAGATAGTGTAGAGAGCTGGTGGTGCAATCTAACAACAACGTGAATTACCCGAAGCTATTGCATGTAGACGCGGAGAAAGGTTGGAAGCGGGACAGACAAAGAGAGAGGTGGCTGCAGCTATTTTTGTGCCCTGAAGTGTAATTTCCGGGACTTGAACGCGATTCCAGACAACAGGAACCATTAAAAGAAGCCAAGGCTAAGCTCGTTAACGGATAACATCAGCAAGAGATGACATCTCCGGTTGGTAGTGCGCCGGGACAGGAGTCTGAATGCAACTCAGCTGCAACGCACCCTCCAGGAAGCAACAGGACGCGTAATATCAACACAAACAGTCCGACATCGCCTTCGGGAATGTGGCTTCTACGCACGGAGGTCTATGGTGTATGTCCCCTCAAAACCACGACACAGTTTAGCCCGCAGAAACTGGGCGGAGAAAGATCAGGATTGGAGACATAACGAATGGCGCGGGGATCTGTTCACTGATGAGTCAAGGTTTCGTGCCGGACAATCATCGTTCCTTCGTCGGAACTCCGAGCAATGCTGCGTATGTGCAGGAATCATCTCCGTATTATGATGGTGAACGAATGGTGTGGTCAGGAGTCGTTACTGGCCGACGTATGACCTCTTTTCGATCACAATGGCGCTTTGATTTCTTAGAGGGATAGAGACGAGATCCTTCGACCTTTCGTTGTGCCCTACGCTAGTGCCATAGGAGATGGGTTCCTTCTGGAGGACTATAAATCTCGTCTCCACAGAGTTACACTGGTGAACAACAGGCTTGAAGCTGAGGTAATCGTACGAATTGAGTGGCCAGCTTGTTGACAGGACTTAAACCCGATTAAGCTAGTCTGGGATGCACGAGGAAGACGCATTGCAGACGAATCAGAACATCCCACAACAGTTACAGAGCTGGATATTGCACTCATGGAAGAATGGCCAAGTTTTCCCCAAGAGCTGATTCATATCCTCATACTGTCCATGCGACGCAAGTGTGCAACTGTACTGTCCATCCGAAGTGATCACCAAATTAGGCGGCAACGGGTATACGTTTTTCACTATTTTCGTAGCCTCATGATCCGTCGCTCTACATAAATGTCACGTAAACCTACAGTGAAGAGTTGACACAGCAAAATAACGTACTTTACCCGTAATTGCCGGCCGCGGTGTCGAGGGGACTAAGGCGCTGCAGTCACGGTCTTCGCGACCACTACGGTCGGGGGTTCGAATCCCCCCTCGGGCATGGATATTTGTGCCGTCCTAGTTCGTAAGTAGTTCATAAATAGTTTGTAAGTTTAGGGACTGATGACCCTGTAGTTAAGTCCCATAGACTATACAAACATTTGAACATTTGATTTGCCCGTAATTTTAGTATACTCATAGCGGTATTAACGTGTACTGCTTATTGTATTGAAGTATTGTTCTCACTAAATAATTTCTACCTTCCACACTTCTCTCAATGACTGTGACCTCTCGGAGAGTTCTATCAAGCTGTCCCTCATTCAGTTACAGCACTAGATTCTGGATCAACACGAGAGACGACGATTAGCAGCTCATTAAGTACTTGACTGAAAATTCTCAGCCATATAGCATTCGCTTCTCGTGGCGAGTATCAGTTCTTGTACAAGAGTTTATCCAAACTTCCGGTAATTGCTACAGATTCCATAATATGCAAATTCCAGGCGGACCTCGTCACGATCAGACTTTCCGCAGTAAAATGGCCCATCCGCACATTGCACGAAATAAGGTAGGAATACGACCACCGTAGTCGCCTTTTTCAGCCAAACAAATTTCATTATTCTGAACAATGAATTTTAACTTTTCCGCGTCCGCACTTAGAGACATTCAAACGACTGTGTGCCACAGATGGAGGCTATTTGACAGAGGGCGGTCACGCGCCAAGTTTTGGTATAAACGTAGCGAGGTGCACCAGCTGTCTCCATTCTAAAATTCACCTGGAGCTGGATAAGTGGCTGCCAGCCAAAATATCGTGACAAACTGTCGGCGTCTTCCTGCTGCGGCCTCTAAACCTCATAAAACACCCATGACGCCAGGAGAACTTCTAAGACCACAAAGTACCCCCTTCTTTTAATGACGCTGAGCCTTAACAGCTCTTGTCTCCCCAATTAGATTACCTATTCATTAGTTACTTGAAGTGTCCATCCAACATTCAGCGTTTTTCTGTAGCTCTACAATTCAAAAGCTTTTATCCTCTTTTTGACTGTGCTGCTTGTCGACCGCACTTCACTTCCGTGTAAGATTAAATACCAATCAATAATTTTCAGCAAAACATACCTAACTCTAGAATTTATATCAGATGTTCCTTATAGTAAATTAAAAACCACAATTTTGAGTATGTTTCACAAATTTATTTTAATACATGAGCCTGTTTTCGGCTTACAGAAGATGGCCTTCTAAGCCCTAAACCGGTTAACGAATTATAACAATCTTGTGAAACATACTCAAAATTGTGATTTTTAATTCAGTATGATGATGTTCCACCAAGAACCGACGGAAGTATCCATAAAAATTTTTCCTTATAATTCTATTTTTCTTTTCTTTTCATATTACTAAAAGGCTGCATTTTATGCTACTTTCTCATTTGCCAGTGTTTGATATTTTGTCGCTTAAATAACGAAACTCGTCTACTACTTTGAACGTTTCATTTCGTAATTAATTTCCCTCATCAAAAACTGTGCTTTCCCGCCTCTGAGTGAATGACAAATCTTAACCTCTTCGATTCTTCTTTCTGAGCTATAATTCGCTTTGTTAATTTCTCCTTGCCTCACTTGAATCATTGCAGTATATAGAGACTGAATAATATGAGAGATATCTCTGTGTGCGCGTCTCATTATCTTTTGATAGTTGTGTTGCATCAAAGATAACGTCAGAATTTAATTTGTGTATCGCAGTCAACAATATCAAGCCTGTTTTTTTCATCTACAAAAGCCATACGTGTATATTTGCCTTTCGCTAAATTAAGTTGTAGAGACAGTAATTCCAGCACTTTGAAACGAACCTTACTAGAATGTGCGATTTCGCATTCAAGGGGTCACTTGTAATTCAGATACTTTGCTGATCGAGACAAAATAGCATAAAATATAAGCTAAAGAACAACTGTACAATTTCCATAACCTGAACTTTTAATTTGATTTCCTATCGCTTAGGCTCTTATTCATCTGGTATGTATGTATAATATTTAGTACATTTTAATCTACGTAGTCCTTGGATTTCTTGAAAGCGGGGTGTAAGATGAACATTAATAAGAGAAAAAGCTGGATAATGCGACGTAGTATAATCAAATCAGTCAACGATACAATGAAAGTAGCAGATGAGTGTTGTTATATGGGTAGGAAATGCACTTCTGATGACCGGTGTAAAGAAAATATAAAATGCGGAATGACTACAGGAAGAAAAATATATCTTTAGAAGAGGAATTTGTTGACATCGAATATTATTTTAATGTTGAGAAGTCCTTTTTCATAGCAATGGTCTGGATTTTAGAATTTTACAGGCGTTAAACAGGGACGGTGAGTTCAGACAGAAAGATGTCAGAAGCTTCTGAAATATGGTGCTACAGACGAATGCTGAATTTTAGATAGGTAGCTCACGTAACTAATGATGAGATACTGAAATGAATTAAGGATAGAAGAAATTTCTGACAAAATTAGATTCTTGATTGTAGATCAGTGAATGTATAAGATATAACTCTGTAACCTGGCAAAGATATGTTTTGTTACCTTAGATAGTTCCTGAGAAAACGGGATGTAAATATTTAAAAATTTAACATTGTCAGGATAGGGCATTGATAGCCCACTTAAGTAACTTACGTGTATTCAATCCGTCATTTATAATTTTTGACTTTCGTCCTCAAAATCGAATTCGGCGAACCCAAAAACCTTTATATACAAACTAGCTAAAAACCCGGCGTTGCCCGGGTATTTACTCATTTATTCCTGCCATTTTTTCGGGTGTATATTCATTTGTATAAGGGCTGTATGTCCGTAAAATCTCTTGGGAATACAGTTATTAGTGGAGAAGTAATACATTAAAACTTGGTGGGTGATGGGGCGGTTTTCCATGAACATTACTGTTATGTGCTCATATCTCATGAACTACGTGTCGTATTGTGATACAATTTTTAAAGGTAACCTCAACTATACGTCTGTATACTGTTTGTAAATTTTCCTGCAACTACAATCTATAGTGTAGAAATTATAAATTTTAACGTTATACCGAATACCGCTGTTTTAGACCATGAACAGCGTAACGTTACTGTTTATGTGCTCATATCTCATGAACTACATGTCGGAATGTGATACAATTTAGAAGCTACTTTCAACTACATATGTATATACTGCCTGTAAAATTTCCTGTCGCTAGAATTTGTAGTGTTCAAATTACAAATTGTAACGTCATACCGAGAGCCGTAGTTTTACTCCATAAACAGCGGAAAAGTAGTAAGCGAGAAACTTTTTTCCTTTCATCATTTTACTATGGTTGCCAGGGAGAAAAAGTTTAATAAAGGTTTGAAATTATGTTTAAAGTTTGTTGCAAGTCGCTAAGTACTGTCATTCTCATACAGTGTATTTCGAAAGTCTCGCCGCATGATATGGCATTTTTTGCCATTTCTATTGGTTATGACGTAATATCTTTTGAACCATGTGCCGTGTGTGATTCTTAACAATGCAGCAATTGTTACCTCACGGTAAGGAATGTGTGTACCAAATTTGGTTGAAAGCGGTCCAATGGTTTAGGAGAAAATGAGCAGCATTATCGCAAAATGCTGCCGTTTTTCGCGCATTTCATTGTTTATGACGTCATATCTCGTGAACTATATATCGTATGTGATTCTTACACTTACGGCGACCGTCCTCATGGATTGAAGCTTACGTGTGCAAAATTTCATTAATATTGGAACAAAACTGTAGATTTGTATACAACACGTACAAACATACGGACACTCTGCTTTATAGGTATACCAGCTTAATTCCGCGGCTCCGCTCGCGTGTTGGTTGATTATGATAGATAAGCTATCTTTCAGTATGCTTATCCTTACAGAGAAAGAGCTGAAGATATTGTAGTACGCATAGACCAAAGATATGGTCTGTGGCATCACGTTTCGCTGTATGTAACTCCCTTGCTATACAGTCGCAGCCGGCCGCGGTGGCCGAGGTGACTGAGGCGCTCCAGTCACGGTCAGCACGGCCACGACGCTCGGGGGTTCGAATCCCCCCTCGGGCATGGATATTTCTGCCGTCCTAGTTCGTAAGTAGTTCATAAGTAGTTTGTAAGGTTAGGGACTGATGACCCCGTAGTTAAGTCCCATAAGCTTTACAACCATTTGAACATTTGATACAGTCGCAAACGTCCTCGCTTGCCTTCAGTCAGATTTAAAAAAATAATTTGACGACTTTCTATCTTCCACCCTCTTGTAGCTATCGGCATGGAACTGCTATGGTGTACAACGGGAGACTTCGGACAACAATTACACACAGACCATTCGTTTGCGTTCTGCAGTTTTCGCTGCAGAGCGAAATATTAACACACACACACACACACACACGGGCGCGCGCATAGAATTTTATATACACCGATAACTTTCCATCCCGATATACTCAACAATTTTATCATTATCAACCCTCAAGCAATAATACAACCAATAAAATCATTTTCACAGAGTAAATATAATTTTGAAAGAGTAATTATTGTTCCGCATTTCGCTTTATCGCTATAAAACCGCCCCTAAAACATTCCTCAGGTATAAATTAGGAGCTGTACAAATATTTAATTTCTATATCTATATATGTGAATGTCTGTTCGGTGTACGTTTATCACGTCTGAACCACAAGACATAAAGAGCTGAAAATTTGTACAAGTTACTAATGTCTACCCGGGGAAGGCTTTAGACGCGGTTTTATGGCGATCGGATAGGTATTTATCTATATATATTAATGTGAATGTCTGTTCGGTGTACGCTTATTATGTCCGAACGACAAGACGCAGAGACTTAAATATTTGTACAGTTAGTAATTTATACCTGAGGAAAGGTTTTAGGCACGGTTTTATAGCCATCTGATAGATATTTAGTAATTTGAAGAATATAACGTGAAATGCGGAACGATAATTACTCTTTGAAAATTATATTTAGTCTTTGAAAACTGTTTTATTGGTTGCATTGTTGCTTCAAATGTTCAAATGTTTGTAGAACTTACGGGACTTAACTACGGGGTCATCAGTCGCTAAGCTTACAAACTACTTATCAACTAGCTAATCCTAAGGACGGCACAAATATCCATGCCCGATGGGGGATTCGAACCCCCGACCGTAGTGGCCGTGCAGACCGCGGCTGAAGCGCCTCAGTCCCCTCGGCCACCGCGGCCGGCATTGTTGCTTGATGGTTGATAATGATAAAAGGATGGAGTATATTGGGATGGAAAGTTATCGGCGAATATAAAATTCTACGTGTGTGTGTGTTAATATTTCGCTCTGCATCGAAAACTGCAGAACTCAAACGAATAGACTGTGTGTAATTGTTGTCCGAAGTCTCCCGTTGTACACCATAGCAGTTCCATGGCTGGAAGATATGGTGGTTGAAAGTCGTCAAATTATTTTTATAAAATCGGACTGAAGGCCAGCGATGACGTTTGCGACTCTGTAGCAAGGATGTTACATACAGGGAAACGTGAATGCCATACACCATATCTTTGGTCTATGCGTGCTACATTGTTTTCATATCTTCCTCTGTGAGAAAATATAAGAATAAATAAATAAAGCAGTAAAAAAGAAATTTCTTTTAATATATCTCTTTTAAAAAAATTCGAATTGACGTTTCGCACATAACATCAAGTGATTGATCTTTGATATTATTGCAGTCCTTATTGTTGAATTTCCTTTAATCCCTTCAGGACGGCCGCGGTGGCCGAAGGGACTAAGGCGCTCCAGTCACGGTCTGCACGGCCACTACGGTCGGGGGTTCGAATCCCCCCTCGGGCATGGATATTTGTGCCGTCCTAGTTTGTAAGTAGTTCATAAGTAGTTTGTAAGTTTAGGGACTGATGACCCCGTAGTTAAGTCCCATAGACTATACAAACATTTGAACATTTGAATCCCTTCAGATATGCCTTTTCAGTTCAAAAGACTTTAGTTTCCACTTCGTCTAGCTTTTGCCATGACAATTAACAAAGCCCAAGGACAATCATTAAACGCCGCAATAATCCATTTACAGTCCTCAAGTTTTTCACATGGTGAATTATACGCCGCTTGCTCAAAGGTGGGCAACCCAAGAAAATCTCTACATTTACGCTCCAAACAATACTACAAATAACTTAGTTTACTAGAATATCCTAAAATGAAACTAAAATGAATTTGGACATTACTCTCACCATCCATTTTGAGATATTGCAACACAGGCTATAAGGGATAATGTAGGCCTATGTAGTATTTATTTAATTTTTTTATTCGAAAGTTGATTAAAATGTTTGTTTCTAAAAAAGGTATTTTTTCTCATTTCATCCTTCGAAACCAGTCTCATAGCACACTACTGAAAGATAGCTTATCTATCATAATCAACCAACACGCGAGCGGAGCTTCGGGTTTAAGCTAGTATATAGATAAATAGCTATCCGATCGCAGTAAAACAGTGCCTAAAGCCTTCCCCGGGTAGAGATTAGTACAAAATGTTTAGGTCTTTATGTCTTGTGGTTCAAACGTGATAAATGTGTACCGGCCACGGTGAAGTAGCCGAGCGGTCTCGCTGCGGAGCGCGCGGTTGCTTGTCGTGGAGGTTCGAGTCCTCCCTGGGGCATGGGTGTGTGTGTTTGTCTTTAGGTTAGTTTACCTAGGTTTCAGTAGTTTGTAAGCTACGGACTGATGACCACGCAGTTTGGTCGGATAGATTTACAAACATTTGATTTGAATGTATACCGAACAAACGTTCACATTTGCCGGCCGCGGTGGCCGAGGAGACTGAGGCGCTCCAGTCACGGTCTGCACGGCCACTACGGTCGGGAGTTCGAATCCCCCCTCGGGCATGGATATTTGTGCCGTCCTAGTTTGTAAGTAGTTCATAAGTAGTTTGTAAGTTTAGGGACTGATGACCCCGTAGTTAAGTTCCATAAACTATACAAACATTTGAACAAACATTTCGTTTACATTTACAGATATAGATTTCCACTCACATAGGGATATCTTTCGATTTTTGTCCTGCATTTGGGCCGTTTCAGATCACTGTGCGCCGCAAGCAAGTAGGTGCCCGTTCTTTGGCTAATAGCCGACTGCCGCAGATGGCCGGTGTTAAGTAGGCAGCTTCATCAACGGCTCCGCCGCTTTTGTGCGTGATGAGTAATCGCGAGCCGTCGCCCAGCTGTCTCTGCCCCGCACAACTATAATATCGCTGCCGGGGCAGCACAGTGCCACGCAGTAAAGGCGCTCGCCAGCGCGCCGCTATTGCCGCCACGGCGTCCCGAGTTTATCCGGCCGGCCTGCGCGGGTAAATAATAAACATGTCGGCGCGGCAATTAACAGCGCAGCAAGTCCCTTACAGGCGCCGGTAACGAACGCGGCCGCTTCCAATAGCGCACTGGCCGCTTTTACTGCCGATTGGCGGGGGAAACTTTAACTATCAGGTGCGCAGTCGCGTCGCGCTTCTTTGCTATTCTCTCTCCCTCTCTCTCTCTTCTTTATGGCAGAGAACTTGACGGTTGCACTGCTGCGCCTATTAGCGTGCACTAGAGATTTCCCAGCGAAAACCCGTTTCACCGTTTCTTCAATTACTGGACAAAATTACGGCCGCCGTAAAGTGGTCCGCAGCACTCGGGACAGATCGTGAAGAAATTTCTGTCTGCCCCTCGCTGAAGCGCACTTGTTCTTAAAGCAGTATTGGTCGTAGTGGCGGCTCGTCCGATGTGTTTACTGGTTCAGTGAACACACGGAAATAGAGAGAGACAGAGAGATAGATAAAGGCGCTGGAGAGAGGGAAAAAAAAGAAAAAAAAAGGGAGAGAGTATTATACAGAGTAACAGGGTGAAACTTCCTGGCAATTGAAATTGTGTGTCGCAACCGGGACGCGAACCTGGTACCTTTACCTTTCGCGAGCAAGCACTCTACCGAGTGAGTTACCGCGGCACGCTTCACAAACCTTATGCCGTCCTCTCACGGGACGTGGAAACGCACGTAGAGGAGGACGTGGTGCCGTTGCAGCGTGGAATTCCACGTTCCACTGCCCTGCGAAGCGTGGAATGAAGGATCCAGCATGTTAGATTTTTGCTTCGTGGAGTGGAACGTGGCCAATGGAAAGCGACCTGGTTTTCACGAGACAAACAGAACTTTTGATCCGCCATATTGCAAACGGAACTCCGTATTTCGTGCATTCTTTCGTTTTAGCGGGCGATGTATAAACATAATTTTTTTAAAGCGCCAGAAAATTGAAGAAATTTTGAATGCACATAATTTTAGGTACGATTTGTTACAATAAATTACCCCAAACCATATAATTATAGCTTTAAAGGATATCGTATTTAACGTTAGTCAGTGTTGTAATTTGTAAACCGTGAAAGAGCATCGTTCCTATGCTACGGTTCAACACCATTCTATCAAAGGAGCGTCTTTATGATACTTCGTCATAGATAAATATTAAAGATGTTTTAGGTGTATAATATATCGTAAATACGACGCACTATTATACGCCGAGAACAAGCGTAGTTGGTTGGGCGGTAAGCTGCAGAGCAGAAATTGCGAGTAACTCGGGTTCGTTACCCCATACTTCAAAATATTTTTATTTTTTCCTTTTTTGTTTCCTTAATGTTTCTGGTTCTTTCTTATTAATTTAAGTGTAATATCCGATATTCGTTGTTATTTCTTTTTAAGACGACGGATTAGCGTGGTGGTTTGCGTTACGAGCTATGGAGGAAAAGAGATGTAAATAACATGTCTGCATCTACACTCTCGGAGATATTTTTAACGATTTGATTTAATTACGATTGATGTAATTTATTTATTAGTTTAATACAATTATAATAACCAGTATTCGACGTTATTTACTACGAACATGAAAGAACTCTGCCCACGAGAGAACTTACTGTATTTCGTGCAAGGGCACAGGTACCAATAAATTTCGAGACAGTACCCCACGTCATTCGGTTTTCGCCACGGTGTTTGAATTATGTGGCAGTTCAGTACAGTGCTGGAATAGTTCAGTTTCACAGTGCAGAGAGAGAGTGTGGTTATGGAAGCAGATGAAGTAAAGGAGAAAAGTGTTTATGTACAATACTAAAAGCAAAAATAATCACAAAGAACATTTTCGAACTGGCCATTAGATACGATCCGGTCGGCAGGAACCTCTAATCGACCCATGATCTTTTCACCACCGCCCATACTCAAGAAAGATAAAATCACTGTGGAGCACTTACGATGCAGGCAGACCGTCAGCGGCAATGCAGCCTCACCTGAAACAAAAGGAAAATATTTGAAATAACTGAAACTTGTATATATAAAATGGATGGTACCGACACATTAACATGACGCACTTTGCGAAGATAGTAATAGTGTTTTTATTTTTCTTGTTAGGATGTTAACATTTATCTAGTTAGAGAAGTGACCAGGAGATGGTAGCTTTGTGTGCCGAAAGCGGTCGTCAGTAAAAAAAAAAAAAAAAAAAAAAAAAAAAAAAAAAAAAAAAAAAAAAAAAAAAAATCACCACTAAGGCCTTGGCAAAATATTATTTCATTTTTAACTGAAGTACGATCACATATTTTCTATTATGAACAAAACACGAGAAACATTTTAATGAATTCGTCAACTTTCTGCAAATTTTATCTCGATGGTATACAAGAAGATCTGACATCCGAAATGTATTTTCGAGTGCCTTTATTATCACATATTTCGTGAGGCCACAGCTTGTGGGGACGTGATGATAATAACCGACTGAAATATCGTAATGATTTCAAATGAAATGTTCAAATTTATGTAAAACCATGGGACCAAATTGCATTCGTCTTCAGTACCTACACTTACAAACTACTTTAACTTATGCTAAGGAGATCAAACACACCCATGCCCGAGGGAGGACTCGAAACTCCGACTGGGAGCAGACGCGCACTCTGCAACGAGGCGCTTTTCGTCAGAGTGCACCGCCACTGCTGTGCGGCAACACGATTTCTGCTGCAGGTAAACTTAACGACATGTAGGTCTGTGCCTGTGTTGTGAAACTGTTGGTTTCTTTTAAAGTGATAACAACGCACGCCACAATCTCTGTCATTCTTTTCTAACACAGGCCTCCAAGATAAGCAAAGAAGTGTAGCGAAAGTACACAGTGTCTTGTGCTATTACAGATACAGGGGGAAACTGATAGTTTCCATATGAAAGGCGGGTTTTGCCAGACTGTTGGGCTCCCCAACCGGTCGGCTACCAGTTTGGAACTAGTAAAGGGGATACAGCAAGTAGTCAGGGTTTCCCTACTGTGCTCGGAAACAGGAAGCGACTGTCTTTGACGAACGAGGACGGCTAACTCAGAATGCAACTGAAATACAATATAGCCACAAACATTATTCTAAAACTCCATATAAAATCAGGGAATGATCATATGGCAATGGATTCAGGAGACTTGAGATAATCAAATGCCATAATTACAATTTCAATATCCCTTAGAGATAAAAAGCCGATTAATTTCAGTAGTATAAAATAATATTATAAGACTAATATTTACAATTATTGATACTTAGTGGTTATTAGTAACAGTTTAAGAAGCAAATGGGCAGCATTGCACAACGCCACCTATCTTAAAAGACGTACCACGTTATTTCCGTATTCATTCAATAAGCTTTGTTTTCCTCTCTTGTTCTGCTTTTCGTTGAGGTAATAATACTCTTGCCAGAACATTGATTCCACAACAGAAACACAAAACATGAACCCAGCAAAGCGCATTACATTTATATATGTATTTTATTATATTTAATATTATTCTTAGTTCGTTCTTTTATGTTGTAGACTGCTACTTAAATATTTCATGGCCGACTAAAAATAGTAGATATGCAGCAGATAATTTATATATAAACAATTATAAGTATTAGTACACAAGAACTGAATATATCTGTATAAAAAGCCATGATAAATTAAATATTAATTGTGTAACTATATTTCGACAGCGGCAGTGTATTTGAACAGTGAGATGCCACGCTTAATGGCTATGTGAGCAAAGAGCTTCAGTCTCAACCATTTTTTAGTATTGTTAAATATATATTTGTTTATTAAATGTAAACAACATTTGTAGGGAAGTGGTCAAAGCATTTAATTCTTTGATATTCAAATGTATAATATTTTGGAAGGGAAATTGTATTTCAAAGATGAGGAGTTACGATGCGCGGAAGGATACAATTTTGGGAGCAGGTAGAGCACACTTTTCGAACGCTTGGGAAGGGACTCGTAACTGAGGCTTGGTGGCGTAAGGTTGTGACGCTGGGAGGTCTGAAGCCACGTTAGGAACTTGTGATATGAAGAGATAGGCACGTGTGGACTTAGAAAATTTACGGAACTGTGACTGCAGAACTTAGTCTCTGTTTGAAAAGTGATAAACCATGCGCGGTAGTAGGGCTGTGGAACTGTGATAATTCAGCAATCGCGTACACGTGTGATGACAAACTGTTTTATAACAAATACTGTAATCGCGGATTAATTAGGAACTACAACGTTCGATGGAATTCACTAATTTACGAGTGATAATTTGGAAATTTTATTCTAGAGTGCGTGTGATACTTATTATGCCTGTTACGAATAATAGTTGGGGAAATATTCAGTTATTTACTGATGTATAAAGTAGGACCACCTCCACGTTTCATGACTAATAAGAGTAATAAACACAATTTATAAAGAATTACTTCGTTAGTGAATCACTTCTTTATCGTAGAATCCATTTTGTTGATCATTCAGAGGTTTAATTTATGTTTGTTAAATATATTTTCACGTCACCATATGAAGATTGATAGACTGGCTAGACTACAGATTGGGTAGCTGTTTAGGGCATATAAGCTGACATACATCTCACCCCTATGAACAGAGACAACGGGCCGTAAACTTTTGCTACCCTGAGTTATGTATTGCCAAATTCTTATTGGTGAGAACCGATAAGAAGGTCGCAGTCCATTCATTCTTGTGAAATTTGAATGAACAGTCACTTAAAGAGTGGCGGCTAAAAATTGACGTATTTCACCTTCATAGGTCCAGGAATTTCGCGGTTGCTCGCTGTCGGAAGTTCGAGTCCTCCCTCGGAGATGGGTGTGGTTGTTGTCGTTAGCATACGCTAGTTTAAGTGGTTTGTAAACCTATGGGCTGGTGGTCGCAGCAGTTCGCTGGAAGGAAGCTTACAGCAAGAGAATGAAGATATATGGGCACGTGTAATTGCTTTTCTTAGTCGTGATGGGCTTATTTGCAAATAATAGTAGAATAAAAAAGTATGTAAATGTTACCTGGTCTATCAAGAGGTCGCTTGTGTGGACTGGACACTAAGCCGCTCCTACAGGGTGTCCAGAAAAGGGCTCCCTGATTTCAAAATTAAATATCTCGAAAACAAAGATCGTCAGAGGAATGCAGTAAACGGTATGTTTATTGTGAAAGCTGTGAGAAGTTTATACAGCAATTTGAAATAATAGTTACAAAAGCTGCTAACAGATGGCGCTGTACGCTCTACAGCTCATATCAACATACATAAGTGAAATAATCGTATAAAAACACTCTTTGCAAACAATCACATCACAATGTTTTCAAAATGTTCACCATTAGCACTACAGAGGTGGCGCAAACGAAGAATGAAATTCGCCATGTACTGTCTCAACCGAAATGGATTCACATGCCACAGAGATCGCCGATTCAAGCTCGTCCAGCGTGGCTGGTAGACAATATCTTTCACTGTGCCCCACAAAAAAAAAAAAAAAAAAAAAAAAAAAAGTCACAGGGAGTCAAATCCGGCGAATATAGAGGCGAATCCAATCCCGCACCAGTAAATTTGGGATATTCCAAAGCGATGACTGGAATCCCGAAGTATTCCTCAAGAAAGCGAAGCACTTGTTCGGTCCGATGTGGTCGGGCTCCATCTTGCATAAACCATTCAGTACCTGGTCGATCCTCTAACGCTCGCTATGTGGCGACAAATTGTTCCAAAATTGCAACGTAACGTGCACCAGTGACTGTTTCTCGAATGAAAAAAGAGCCAATAATGCCTCTGCTGCATATTGCAGCCCACACAGTAACTGTAGAATACAGGGGTTTCGCTTCACACCAATATGGCTTTTCGGAACCTCAAAATCGCCAGTTCTGCTTATTTACGTATCCGTTCAGATGGAAGTGTGCTTCATCTGTAAACCAGATGCAGCCAACATCAAATCCTTCACTATCAATCATTGTGAGCATCTGATTAGCAAAGGCAACCCTTTGTTGCACAGCTCGTACGGGTATGATGGCCTGGTGCGTTTGAATTTTGAATGGAAACATGTGTAGGTTTTTTCTCAGTATTTTCTGCGTGCTGGAATGCTTCAAACCAGTCTCAGATGGAATTCTACGGACGGATGACATTGGATTTTGCCAAATAATTCCAGAAACTGTGGCGATATTTTCAGGCGTAACTGCGGTTTTGTTGCGGCCAACATGCCCCACTAGATCATCAGTTACGCTGCCTGTTCGTTGAAATTTTGCAAAGAGCGTACGAATGGTTTTCGCATCGGGTTCTTTTGGAACATTAAATCGTGGCTTTGTTGCCGTAGGACTCTCTTCTAACCTGTGGTACTCTAGCACCAGAAAAACGCGTTGTTCAATGGAGTTCATGGTTTTAATCTCTTCCTTCGGTACGCTAACCTCTTAACGTTTCAATAGTGGAACTGATCGCTCTGGGCTTCGGATCACTATTTATACTAGGCGTTACGTATGGCTATTACAGCGCCATCTGTTAGCAGCTTTTGTAACTATTATTTCAAACTGCTGTATAAACTTCTTACAGCTTTCACAATAAACATACCGTTTACTGCATTCCTCTATCGATCTTTGTTTTCGAGATATTTAATTTTGAAATCAGGGAGTCCTTTTCTGGACACCCTGTACCCTTGTTAACCGTGTTCACGCGATCCGACTTAACATTGTGTGGCACATTAGAAAGCACACTCTCCGCTACGCACTTTGCGGGGCTACCACTGTATAAATGTAGATCTAAATGAAATATTGCCAGCCGCTCGCTCTCCGTATCTTCCGAGAGCCGTCGCAGAAATAAATGCAATTTTAATAGCTGTCGGCCGCTTTAGCATACAGAATGTATTCAGCAACACACGCAGCGACAAGGGGTCCCAATACGCGACGCGTGATCGGAATAAAAACCAGGGCGGCCGCAAGAGTCTAGTGTGTGTACAGTCACGCGCGTGGGTGTGAGCGGTTATCTCTGTTTGTCGGTTGTGCGCCCGTGCAGGTGCGCGCGCGTTGCGGAGCTTTTAGCGGCGACTGTACGGCCGTCGGTTTGCGCTGCGCGTTTATCTGGTGTCGGGAATTAATTAGCAAGAAATGCGCGCGGTCTGGCTCTGGTAATCTGGACAGCGGAGCTGCGACTGGTCCCCGGGGTGGGATAAATACGCCGCAGCTGCAAAACGGCCGCACCCAGGGGGCGGCTTTGCGGCACCGGCGCAAACACCGCCCATGCGCGCTCCTTGACCGGTCCCGAGGCTCAGCTGCGAGCAGCTTCGTTCACTTGTTCTGAAACACACACCAGTGCACAGGCGTGTATCCGTGGATTTCGCCTCTACTACCATCGTTTGTATTCCTCTTTACGTGAATCAATTTATTTGCGAGACACATGAATAATACGCTCTTAACCCTTTCAGTCCCACATTATTAAATCAGCTTTTGAAAAATTTAAATTCAGTGTTTTTTGTATCAATCCAGTGCAGTAAATAGAAAAGTATGTGTTTTAAAATTTTTAGGCCAACTATTGATTTTTTATGTCATGCACAACACAGACGTTTGTATCGAGAAATTTTATTACTTGGACGTTACTTTGTTGATAGTTAACATTGCCAGATCAATGATGCGCCACAGCACCAAAGAGAAGACAATTCACTGCTGCTCACACTCTCAGCCGGCCGCGGTGGCCGAGGGTACTGAGGCGCTCCAGTCACGGTCTGCACGGTCACTACGGTCGGGGGTTCGAATCCTCCCTCGGGCATGGATATTTGTGACGTCCTTAGGATTAGCTAGTTCATAAGTAGTTTGTAAGTTTAGGGACTGATGACCCCGTAGTTAAGTCCCATAAGCTATACAAACATTTGATCATTTTCACACTCTCAGCTACGTACAGACGGCAACGCAGCACAACCACCGTGATGGACAGATTAATACCTCGGAAGTAGTCACACGCCGTTCCAAGCGGAAAGTGCAATAGAAGCATATTGTTCATCAACAAAACTGCAACTTTAAGGATTGATGCACAAAATACGGTATAAATCAACTTTAATACGTTGTTGTCTATGAACAATATTGGGAATGAAGGGGTTAAGCCATAAGTCACTTATTGTATTTACAACCTCTGACAATAACCTTAACGAAGACGTCCTTTAAACTACAGTTACTTTACTGACCTTGGAAATCCTCACCTCTCATAACGATGTACAGCTGAGCTCTGCGATACGTGTTCTGTAAATTTTGCAAGAAGTCTTCTTTTGGGATGGTGTTCAAAAGACTCGTCACCTTTCGTTGGATGTCAGGAATATCGTCAAACTCTTCCATCCACAGCGAGCTTCAGTCGAGGAAATAGGAACTCTCTCCAGGCTTGAGTAGGAACTGTTCGACGATATGTGCTGTGTGTGGGCGAGACTTGTCGTGCAACTTGAACAAACTACCATACTCGCCCAATCTCAATCCTCCAGACTTCAAACTCACTTTGAAAGGAAAAACATTTGACGATACTCCTGACGTCCATCGAAACGTGCCGACGATTTTGAACACCATCCCAAAGGAAGACTTCATACAAAGTTACGAGGCCACGTATCGCAGAGCTCAGCGGTAGGTAGTTATGGGAGGTGACTATTTCGAAGGTCAGTGAGGTAACTGTAGTCGATAATTCACCTACGTTAATGTTACATGACTGAGGACTAATCACTGTACTTCATTCAGACGTCGTATTAGACATACGACTAATTTCGGCGTACTGTGTGTCCAGTTTCAAGTATTTACATCAAACGTTATTAAAATAAATAAATAAATAAAATAAAATAAATAAACCTTATTTGTTGTGGCGTCGGTATTCGCCACAACGCCGGCCGCCTACACAAGTCGCGGTGCCACTACAATAAGAGGCGATAACTCGCTCCACAGTACTTCGGCCTAGGGATTGCAATCCAGCAGAGGGATTTTTGCTGGATTGCCTTAAATCCACTGGGATGCCGCCAAGATTATTGTTATTGTTATATTTTTTGGCTGTCAATAAATATTCTTTGTTACTATGTGTTATAATATAATGAAATATTTATTAAAAATCATAAAAATCTACAATATCTTACTGCATCTAATTAATTATTTTGTTGTTTGACTTCTTCTTGATTAACAAGAAGTTCAAGGACAATAGTAGATGTCAATATGTTATAATTTTGTGGTCTGTACAATATAGTTAACTAAAAATAAATTTTTTAATCTTTAGCAAAGATAATTGTAATCAGTCTTATTTATTGAGGGATGTACATTATCATATGAATTTAGTTTAAGTCAGCTAACTGTCTTAATTTTTTTACTAAAGTAAACAGAAAAAAGGTTACAATTTTATAACAATAAAATAAGAAGTCACTTCTAGTTTTGGAAATATGACCTTAAAAAACAAATAACATCAACAATTGTATGTCCCAGTCTACTTCTTAGAGAACTGCATATGTAGCCAGCGGCAAAAAGGCTTTTTCTGCCTCCACACTTGCTGGTTTGATAGTTAATAAATAGTCATGCAGCACAGTCAATACTTCTCTTTTACTCCATCAGTTTCAAATGCTGACACTTCTTTGTTTAATATTTTTTCGCAGTCTTTCACCGTTCCAGTTTTGATCTGTTTAGTTTAATCTTAATTGTCTTGTTTCAGCAGCATTTCTAATTCATCTTGTGAAGTTAAATTATATTCCAGAGACTGTTGACTATTATCTGCATCTGTATCATCTGCAAGTTGTACTTCTTCAGTGTCATCTTTAATGACTTGTCATAAAATGTTTTTCATTTCGTGTTGAAACTTATTCTTTTAGTTTATTTATTTATTTTTACAAATGTAGGATTGGGCGTGTTCAGTAAGTGGTCATATTTTCTTGGATGCTGCAAGTCAATTAACACAGCACTAACTTCACTACACCTTTTTTTTTCACTCTTGCACGTAGTGCATCGGATAGCTCATTGCTTAAAACTGTGTCTTGCTTCTCCAGCTTGTCTAAAATAAATCGAAATGTTGTATCTGCAATTATTAGTGTAAGCAGCAGAAAATTTGAAAGAATTTGCGCGACTTTATGCTTGCAAATCCGCAAGTTGTCGCGGGATCTCGCAATTCCTAAAATTATGCTAGATCCCGCTGGATTGCGGGATCCCACATTGCTGGACTGCAATCGCTACTTCGGCCGTCGAGGACGCCCGCAGTCTCTTTGTCCCTTTGCCTCCTCCGCGCTCTGGCCAGTAGCGAATCTTCAGGGTGTTGCGGGATCCCGCAGATTTTGAAATTATGCTGGATCTCGCTGGATTGCGGGATTCCACTTTGCTGGACTGCAATCGTTACTTCGGCCACCGAGGGCGCCCGAAGCCTCTTTATCCCTCTGCATGTTCCGTGCGCTGGCCAGTAGCGAATTTGCAGGCTGTTGCAAGAGCCCGCAGTTTCTAAAATTATGCTGGAGCCCGCTGGATTGCAGGATCCCACTTTGGTGGACTGCAATCAGCACTTCGGCCGCCGAGGGCGCCCGCAGTCTCTTTGTCTCTCTGCCTGCTCTGTGCGCCGGCCAATAGCGAGACAGGGGCTCGCCAAGATATGCCGGCACACCACGGTGGTAGTAGTCAGTACAGCAGTCAGTACCAGTCAGTATAGCGGAGGTCTCCAGATTATAGCAGTCAGTAAGAAGTGGTTCAGGTAGTGCTACAGTTCTAGGAGATCTGTCTACAGCGAGCCAGCAGTCTACGGTGGCACAAGACAGAACACTACTATTCACTGATGTGGAAGTGAAGCATAGCAGAACTGTATTATGAAATGTAATGACCCAATTACATTGTTTGCCGGGTGATACCTACGGGCTTGTTCGGTCGCCGTGGTGCAAGTCCTTTAAGTTGACACCGCTTGGGCGACTTGCGTCACAGACAAATATATATGTTACTCTGTGCTTGCGTGCTGCTGATGATAACGATTAGGACTGCTGATAATCGAACTTGGGCCCCTTTCATCGGCGATCAGAGATACTGCCACTGAGCTACGGAGGTGGACCGAACTGTATCATCAGAACTGTAACATCACAAGCATATAAAAGTTGAGTATTCTTTTCATTTTCATTAAACGTACATGTGGACTAATCACTTCTTTGAGTTGCAGACCTTGTGCACAACTTTGCTAGCCATGGTGCACCTCCTTCCACCATCCCGGAAATATAAAATTATTGAATGCCAATATTTAAAATGTTACATGTAGTAAAATAAACTTAAATTTGACCTCCAATTTATCAAAAGTAACACAAAGTAACTACTGGATGTGAACTAGCTTTATATTATCCATAAATATCATATTCTCACAAAAAGGTATAAATTTAACACGGCCCGTAAGTTCCAGTCATAATACCAGGAAGGAAGTACACTGCCTGTATTGACTGTAATTTTGTTTCAAATGTTTGTTAAGCTTATGGGACTTAACTACGGGGTCATCAGTCCCTAAACTTACAAACTACTTATCAACTACCTTATACTAAGGACGGCACAAATATCCATGCCCGAGGGGGGATTCGAACCCCCGACCGCAGTGGCCGTGCAGACCGTGACTGGAGCGCCTCAGTTTCCTCGGCCACCGCGGCCGGCTGTAGTTTTGTCATGTCTAGAAGGTCAATTCCGCAGATCGTATTCGTATTGCCAGTTTCTGTCAGGAGGTACTCTCATCAAGAGAAGTTTCGACACGTCTTGAAGTGAACCGAAGCGATGTTGTTCAGTTGTAGAGGAGATACAAAGATGAACGCTCTGGAAGCTCAAAGGCAACCACAGCAGCAACCGAAATCGGTGATCCGTAAATAGAAAACGAGATCTTAGCTAGAAACTTATAGAAATTTAATTACTTTTGAGCGCTCTTGGCCTCTCGTTCCGGGGCCTCCAAAATTTGGAAGCTATTTTTCTAAGAACTTCCGTTCCTCTCGTCCTGGGAAAGAGGGGGGGGGGGGACTCTAGAACACAAAAGGTACTTTTTTTTATAATTTTCAAAATGAAATTCCAGAATCCCATATTAATAATTTATTCACTGACTACCGGTTTCGGTGCACTGTATCAGCCGGCCGCGGTGGCCTAGGAGACTAAGGCGCTCCAGTCACGGTCTGCACGATCACTACGGTCGGGGGTTCGAAACCCCCCTCGCGCATGGATATTTGTGCCGTCCTAGTTCGTAAGTAGTTCATAAGTAGTTTGTAAGTTTAGGGACTGATAACCCCGTATTTAAGTCCCATAGACTATACAAACATTTGAACATTTTTTGAACTGTGTCACCATCATTTTGTGACATACATATTACAAGCTGGTCATCTTGTTAAAAATTTGGTATAAAATAACAAGTGCTTACAAGCTGTCATCTTTTTAACTTGTGTATTTTGTATGTAGTGACTAAGTGCAATGTTGCACTTGTAATTTTATACCAAATTTTTAACAAGATGACCAGCTTTTAATATGTATGTGACCAGATGATGGTGACACAGTTCACTAAAACCGGTCGTCAGTGAATAAATTATTAATGTGCGATATTGGCATTTCATTTTGAAAATTATATGTCAAATGTTTGTTAATCTTATGGGACTTAACTACGGGGTCATCAGTCCCTTAACGTAGAAACTACTTATGATCTACCTAATACTAAGGACGGCACAAATACCCATGTCCGAGGGGCAATCGAACCCCCGACTGTAGTTGCCGTGCAGACTGTGACTGACGCGCCTCAGTCCCCTCGGCCGGCTGAAAATTATAAAACGATCAGATCGCTTCCAAACCCGACTATGTCAGGCAAGATCTACTTTTTTATAGTAATACATGTATTCCCAAGTGGAAGGGGGGGGGGCTCATTTTTTTTTTTTTTTTTTTTTTTTTCGTCGAGCTGGATTAGCCGAGCGGTCTAAAGCATCTCGCTGCGGAGCGCGCGGTTGTTCGCCGTGGAGGTTCGAGTCCTCCCTGGGACATGGGTGTGTGTGTTGTCCTTAGGTTAGTTTACCTACGTTTAAGTAGTTTGTAAGCTACGAATTGATGACCATGCAGTTTGGTCCGATTGATTAACAAACATTTGAACATTTATTTTTATTTTTATTTTTTTTTTATTTTTTGGCGGTGGGTGGGGGGGGGCTGATTTTGTTTTACCGCCGCCCCAGGTCTCCTCAGTCTTAGTCTGCCACTGGCTTCCCTATAGCCTTTCTACGTTGTTTATATACCTCTTTTGTGCTGGCGGTGACCATCCCGCTCAGTATGAGTGTGGAGGATGCTTCAGCCGGATGATATTTTGAGAAAGTCAGGCGGCAAGCGCGAGTGGTCTCGCGCTGGTTATTGTGTCCCGTTTACGGTCCATTCAGCGCTGCCACGCCACGAGCAAATTGGAACTCAGTGGGCCAGTGTGTGTTTACGCCGTGCTGCAGCTCAGCTGTGGCCCGCGGACGCTGTCGGCGCTAGACGCTAGGCGGACGGCGCTACTTTGTGTCTACGCGCGTTTGTTTACGCCGCGACGGGCGTAAATCAGTGCGCAGGGGTAGGGTTTCAGCGCGCAGCTGTCACACCAAACAGCCAGGAATAGCGCGGCGCCATCACCGCCTAAACGCGAGCTTCCGTCGACGCCGTCTGGCCAAAGTCAGGCGGCGAGCGGCCGCCAAACGCACACGGCCCTGTCCGCACAGTGGCCCACAAAAAAGTTCACCACCGCTATTGTATACACTGCTGGCCACCCGAAGTGCAACACCAAACCGGACCGCAGGTATCGCCGATAAATACACAACGATGTTTCAGGAGGAAAAGAAGATATTTTAGGTGGTGGTAGTGCAGACGAATTGCAAAAACATGACATAAAGTAGTGTCTCGATTATCCGACCTAAACCGGCAAAGTCGGATTTTGTATCCCATCCTCGTCGCCACTTTTGTGTCTCGTATCCGCCGGTTGTAGGTGTCGGTGGCCGAGTAGAGAAAGACCGACACAGTAATAAAGGATTCACGCGTGTGCAAGTACGGAGGTGACCACCCAGTGGGACAGCAGAAACTAGAAACACTAGAGTAAATTAGAACGAGATATGTATTTCATAGAGACTTAGTAATACTTAACTTTTACATAGTTCTTGACTGCAGAATGCTGATACATAGATTAGATAGAGGCCTGCCTACTGATAATTCCTAGTGCCTATCCGATAGCCAAGTCTTAACTGGTGCCTATCCGAGTCCCAAGTGTTAACTGGTTCGTATCTCAGTCCCAAGTGGCCGATGCAGCAGTCCTGGCCACGAACGGAGTTGCAGCAGAGGGCGCTCGTGGCTGACGTCATAAGAACGCCGCGCCGTGCGTGCATGGCGGTGCGCGGCGTAAGTACGTGGCGCGCACTTCATACTTGTGCGACACCACATCGGATAAGCGGGAAGGTCGGATAACACGGAAATTAATGGAAAAAAATCATAGAAAGTTTGAAAAATTTATTTGAACGTAGGAAACCTATTAAATACTCGAGCAAGAAATGAATATAAGGTTGAAATACGTAACATGGCGCTCAAATAAAAGTGAGAAGATAGTACGTTACACAAAAATTAAAACTAATGTAGGCCACACGAGTTAAAAATGTAATACAGTACAAATTGAACTAGACTGAATACTGTAGATACTTACTTACGTCTAGCAGTCCAATGATGTGTTTGTGAACCACTTCATTGAACTACAAAAATATATTTAAATCTGTGTAAAGAAGTTAGTGTCTTTTGTTTGCCTGTTGTTGGCCGTTCGTTTGCCGCTAAATGACGTAGTCTGTTTTTAGTGTCCCAGCCTCGTCGCCACTTTTGTGTCTCGTTTCCGCCGGTAGTTGTAGGTGTCGGTGGCCGAGTAGAAAGAGACCGACACAGGAATAAAGGATGCACGCTTGCGCGGTATGGAGGTGACCAGCCAGTGGGACAGCAGAAACTAGAAACACTAGAGTAAATTAGAACGAGATATATATATTTCATAGAGACTTAGTAATACTTAACTTTTACATAGTTCTTGATTGCAGAATGCTGATACATAGATTAGATAGAGGCCTGCCTACTGATAATTCCTAGTGCCTATCCGATAGCCAAGTCTTAACTGGTGCCTAGCTGATTCCCAAGTGTTAACTGGTTCCTATCTCAGACCCAAGTGGCCGATGCAGAAGTCCTGGCCACGAGCGGAGTTGCAGCAGAGGGCGCTCGAGGCTGACGTCGTAAGAACGCCGCGCCGTGCGTGCATGGCGGTGCGTAGCGTAAGTAAGTGGCGCGCACTTCATACTTGTGTGACACCACATCGGTTAAGCGGGAAGGTAGGATAACACGGAAAATAATGGGAAAAAATCATAGAAAGTTTGAAAAATTTATTTGAACGTAGAAAACCTATTAAACACGCGAACAAGAAATGAATATAATGTTAAAATACGTAACATGGCGCTCAAAGAAAAGTGATAAGATAGTACGTTACACAAAAAATAAAACTAATGTAGGCCACATGAATTAAAAATTTGATACAGTACAAATTGAACTAGACTGAATACTGTAGATACGTACTTAAGTCTAGCAGTTCAATGATGTGTTTGTAAAACACTTCACTGAACTACAAAAAGATATTAAATCTGTGTAAAGAAGTTAGTGTCTTTTGTTTGCCTGCTGTTGGCCGTTCGTTTGCCGCTAAATCACGTAGTCTGTTAAGAAGTAATACCTCGATAGAGGATGTTTCGCCGCGGTGGAGTAGCCGAGCGGTCTGAAGCGTCTCGGTGCGGAGCGCGCGGTTGCTCGCCGCGGAGGTTCGAGTCCTCCCTGGGGCATGGGTGTGTGTGTGTGTGTGTGTTGTCCGTAGGTTAATTTACCTAGGTTTAAGTAGTTTGTAAACTACAGACTGATGACCACGCAGTTTGGTCCGATAGATTTACAGACATTTGAACATTTTGACGACGTTTCTTCCAGCTGCTGTACATCCGCGTCATCGTCTTCTTCTTCTTATTTTTCGTTTACTATCTTGACTATATCTTCATCTGTGACTTCAAATTCTTCATCTTGGACAATCCATTCATTTACTTCTTCTTCCGTAGAGTCAGCACATCTCGGATCTTTTCGTAACAATGAAAGCAGGGTAGTATTTTCAGGTTCGGTCTGCTGCCGTAGATTTTCATTATCTGGAGAATTTTCTTGATTTTTCTGTAGCAATATTTTCCAGGATTTTGCAGTTGTATTTACCCCTAACACTCTCCCAAAGCCGCGGTGGAGTAGCCGAGCGGTCTAAAGCGTCTCGCTGCGGAGCGCGCGGTTGCTCGCCGTGGAGATTCGAGTCCTCCCTGGGGCATTGGTGTGTGTGTGTTGTCCTTAGGTTAGTTTACCTAGGTTTAAGTAGTTTGTAAACTACGGACTGATGACCACGCAGTTTGGTCCGATAGATTGACAAACATTAATAACTCTCCCAAGATTGGGCCACGTCATAAGCTCCGTCTTTCAAATTAATACGGCGCAACTTCTCTACTATGTCTTCTCCGTAGTCCATAGCATTAATTGAAGAAGAAAGCAAGTTTCTGCGGTATTTTGTCTTCAGCGTTCATAAGGTCCATTGGTCCATAGGCCCGACATCAGGATGTCACATTTCGAGGCAAAATCATGCCCTTTGTATCTTTATCTTGAAGTTCATCCTTATTAGGATGACAAGTATCATTGTCTAGAAGCGATTGTGCTTTGAAAGGCAATTTGTTGGCTTTCAACTTTTCAGTTTGTGGCACGAAGACGTTAAAAAAACCATTCTTTAAAAATGTCTGACCTCATCCAGGCATTTTTTGCGTACAGTCCCGACGCGGTGATAGTTTCGGATAACACGGATACCCGAAGATCGGATAATCGAGATTCTACTGTAACATGTGTCCAATCTATGTTGAGTAGAGTACATTAGATTCGATATAATACTTGTTCTGTTGTTGTGGTCTTCAGTCCGCAGACTGGTCTGATGCAGCTCTCCATGTTACTCTGTCCTGTGCAAGTCTCTTCATCTGAGACTAAGTTCGACAACATACATCCTTTTGAATCCGCTTACTGCATACGTCCCTGTGTCTCCCGGTACGATTATTACCCCACACACTTCCTTCAAATGCTAAGTTGACGATTCCTTGATGTCACACCAATCTATCCCTTCTCTTAGTAAGAGTATGCCAGAAACTCCTTTTCTTCCCAATTCGGTTAAGCACCTCCTCATTAGTTACGTGATTTACCCATCTAATTTTCATCATTCGTCTGTAGCACCACATTTCGAAAGTTTCTATCATCTTTTTGTCTAAACTCCTTATCGTCCACGTTTCACTTCCATACAATGCTACACTCCAGACCAGGGTCGTCATCTACTGGTAGATCGCGGGTGGTTATTTGGTAGATCGTGTGAGTGCTGACAACACAGGAGAAAAAATTGTTGAATAAAATTGACAATTGCTTTTCGCGGCACTCAAAATGTGCGGTTGTTTGACAAACAAGTTTATTTTACTTACTGACAATCGCGTAGAACTACTATCAACATCTACCTTGAATCTTTATAATTGTTTTTTTCCGCGTTGTTTCAATCAGCTCCTACCTGCGCGCCATTCGTTGCTACACTATTTGATTCAAGATATGCAATGTGTAGTATTAGTTCGGTACGTGTTTGGAGAAGACGTCGAGTAACATACCTCATGCCATTCAAGAAGATTAGAACATTAACTTATTTGCTACAGTAAACTACGAACTTCTGCGTTTATAGTGTGTCGACGGTATACTTTGTTACTAACATATTCAAAAGGTTTCTTGTACTAAGAACTTGAAATAACATCATCAAAAAGTATTTGTTTCTCAAAAGTATTGCAGAACCTAATAAATGCTGGGCCGTAATTCAGCACAAGAAATACACTGTATTAGTTAATGTAACAGAATAAAGGCATTGTTTGCTTTTTCTTACTATGTTGTACTTCTTTTCAAATATGAATTTTATTAAAAGCAAACGCAGGCAAGTTTGACTGACGAATACCTTGAGTCTTGTATTTGACTATGTGTAACACGTTATACACAAAAAATCATGGGCAATGCTAACTGAACATGTACTCAAGTTTCAGAGTAAATGTAAAATAATATTTGTAAAATATTATGTAATAATTTTTAGATGTTTTGAACTAATACTGATGACGTAAAAGTTTATGGTTGAATCTAGTTGTTTTGCAGGAAAGACGGAATCAGTCCAGGAAATCGGAGAAAAAATTATCATATTTGCAGATACAAACACGACGCAGAAACATTAGTTAAAAAACAACAAGGAAATATCAAACATACTAAGTTTACACATAGGCTGAAGGTCACACACGTGTATTCTAACATGAGAAAACTGGACACAAAATTATCACTGGAATTTAAATGCAATTATTAATTTTACTCTGAATTACTCGAGTTCTGTAAATTAAGAAACACTTCACCTTGCATAGCGAAAGAATTACTCAAGAAAAAATATTACTGATAAACCAAGACTGCCTGGTCACGAACAACAGTGTGGTCATGTTCTAACAGTGTGCCCTCACCCTGATTCTATGATATACTCACTTCGGCAGTCGTGGCAAGAGTGAAGCCTCAGGCCATGCGAAATGCATTCCCCTTTAAGCACTGGATGTAGGGTACGCTAAAAGAGATGCAGAGTGCGTTCAGAGCGTACTGTCTACCAACCCTTGCTACCTGAAGAAGATAATACTTAAATGTTAGAAAATGAGGGATTACTGTATAATTAAAAGAAGAAGATCACTCTGGTATAATGGTACGAAAAAGTAGATCGCCACGGCTTTGCCGTTGCCTACCCTGCTGCAGACGAATGCTGTCAGAAAGGACTTCCTGACATTTAAACTAATATTGGATGTGAACAAATTCCGCTTCTTGAGAAATGCTGGCCGCCGCGGTGGCCGAGGGGACTGAGGCGCTGCAGTCATGGTCTGCACGGCCACTACGGTCGGGGGTTCGAATCCCCCCTCGGGCATGGATATTTGTGCCGTCCCTAGTATTAGTTAATTCATAAGTAGTTTGTAAGTTTAGGGACTGGTGACCCCGTAGTTAAGTCCCATGAGCTTTACAAACATTTTTTTTGAGAAATGCTTTCTTGTTCTATAGGTCACGAATATGAGATTGTGTAATTCAAATCAAATATTTGTAAATTTGTGGGACTTCAATACTGAGGCTATCAGTCCCTACGATTACAAACCAATTAAACTAATTATTGATATTCCGTCCTTTTTGGACACGTCCGAAGGAACAGATACCACTGGCTGACATTAACAACCATAATTTTAAGTATTCGAAATATTTAAACATTTTGTCCGTTTTAGGACATTGAAGGAAGACCAACTGAAAAATTGAAAGTATGTGTTGGACCGGGAATCGAACGCGGATTTCCCGCATTGAGCCAATGGTCGCTTTAGCCAATTCTCACCATGAGAAGCCCTTTATCTCGAACGACAGAATGAAGAACACACTACAGGACTGGTTCTTGTCACAGATACATCAATTCTGAAGGAAGGAAGGAAGGAAGATTAGAGTTCAAGGCCCTGTCGACAGCGAGGTCATCAGAGGTGGAGCTCACGCTCGGATTGTTTGTTCAAATGTTCAAATGTTTGTAAATCTATCGGACCAAACTGCGTGGTCATCAGTCCGTAGCTTACAAACTACTTAAACCTAGGTAAACTAACCTAAGGACAAACACAGACACCCATGCCCAGAGAGGACTCGAACCTCCAAGGTGAGCAACCGCGCGCTCCGCAGCGAGACGCTTTAGACCGCTCGGCTACTCCACCGCGGCTCGGATTGTTTGGATAAGGATGGGGGAAGTAACTCGACCGTGGCCTTTCGAAAGAACCATCCCGGCATTTTCCTGGAGCGATTTAGGGAAATAAGGAAAACCTAAATCTGGTGACCGGAAATGGATTATAAGCACTGTCCTCCCGAATGCGACTCCAGCGTATTACCACTGCGCCGTCTCGCTCGGTCAACCACTTACGCTACACAAGCACAATTCCCTTATAAACCCCAGTTCTCAATTTATAACACACACACTACGATGATGTGTCAGTACTTCAAATTCGTTAAATTACGGCAGTCAACGTCAACAAATGGTGTCTGTTCTTTTCGAACATATCGATAATTGTATACATGCCCCAAACAGGCAATTGGCAGTTTCAATGCGGACGCATTATTACACCCGATCCCTTGGAATCCAGTATAGGCTGCGAGCAAGTGGAATTAATAGGCACGGGCACTAGCATCATAGTGTGTTATGGGTCCAGAATTTCGGTTGGAAGGGGAAAATTGCAAATTTGTTTTTTAAGCTTATGGGACTCGTTCTAATTTACTCTAGTGTTTCTAGTTTCTGCTGTCCCACTGGCTGGTCACCTCCATACCGCACAAGCGTGCATCCTTTATTCCTGAGTCGGTCTCTTTCTACTTGGCCACCGACACCTACGACGGAAACGAGACACAAAAGCGGCGACGAGGCTGGGACACAAAAAAGGACAAACACAAACACCCATGCCCCAGGGAGGACTCGAACCCCCGACGGCGAGCAACCGCGCACTCAAAAAAAAGTTGAAATGTTTGTAGAACTTATGGGACTTAACTACGGGGTCATCAGTCCCTAAACTTACAAACTACTTATCAACTACCTTATACTAAGGACCGCACAAATATCCATGCCCGAGGGGGGATTCGAACCCCCGACCGTAGTGGCCGTGTAGACCGTGACTGGAGCGCCTCAGTCCCTTCGGCCACCGCGGCCGGCTTGGAAGGGGAGATTGTCTGGCTAGCCTAACTGGTTAAGGCGACATTGAGAAATCTGGGTTCGAATCCCAGTCCAGCACAAATTTTCAGCTTTGCCGTAGGATTTATTTAAATGCCTCGAAACAATTTAAAAGTTTAATGATTTCGTATTTGTACTTAAACTAGCCCAAGTGCAAAACACACACACACACACACAAAAACACATTCACGAGGGAGGACTCAAACCTTGAAACGTATCCACTGAATGTGTGGTTGTGTTCCATTTTGAGTTTTTCATTACTGTCCAAGTGTTTCTCTACCATTAATATTGTTTATTTGTATGTCAATTATTTTATTCCTTTATTAATGATCAATGCCCAATGACTGTATATGTTTCCACCCATGTGATTGAACGTGTATGTTCGTATGAATGTGGAAGGTTGCTTTCAGTATTGATTGACTGCCGCGCAATGGCTCGCGCTTTACGCTTCGTTTACTTTAGTTAAGAACGCATGGCTTCGTATTGTCGTCTGCATTGCCGCCTGCTGGGTGGCCGGAGACAACCTTTCTAGCAAGGTGGCGAGGTGGCCTGTTCTTAGTGTAGTACCAACATAATAATGTATGAAAGGGGTGACGAAAAAGACCTCTCTGGTGCTCTAGTAGAAGGTATTATCTTCTTCAGGTAGCAAGGGTTGGTAGACAGTAGGCTCTGAACGCACTCTGCATTGCTTTTAGCGCGTCCTACATCCGGTGCGTGAAGGGGAAGGCTTTTCGTATGGCCTGAGGCTTCACTTTTGGTGCAACTGCCGAAGTGAGTATATCGTCGAATCATGCTGACTGTATGGCATGCTGTTAGAACTTTACTTTGTTCGTGACCAGGCAGTCTTGGTTTATCAGTGATAGTTTTTCTTGAGTAATTCTTTCGCAATGCAAGGCGAAGTGTTTCTTAATTTACAGAACTCGAGTAATTCAGTGTAAATTTGGTAATTGAATTTTCATTCCGGTGATAATATTGTGTCCGGTTTTCTCTTGTTAGAATACACATGTGTGGCCTTCAGCCTTCGTGTAAACTAAGTATGTTTGAATTTCCTTGCTGTTTTTTAACTGACGTTTTCGTATTGCGGCACTTCTGCATGCTCGCGTCGGTCCTACACGATATTATGCAGGTGTACCATTTTCTTTGGATCTTCAGAATATTTTTCTGACTGGGGTGCAACACATGAAAGTAATTCCACAGCGGTAATGTTTTTCAACTATGTAACTGGCCAGAATGTTAGGCATTCATATTCCTCGGAGTAATGAAGTACTTTGTTTATTACAGGGTGGGCAAAAACGAGGTGGCGAAGCGGCGAGGTGAGGGTGCGCGCCAGCTGTTGGTAACCCTGATAAAGCTGTCGCCACAGCAGTGGGGCGTCACGGCGCCCGCCAGCTGTTTGTGTTATGTTTCCCTCCGCAAACAAACTTAGTGGTCCTCGACGCCGCGTCTGGAGGTGTATTGTGTCTGCCCGCCGCGAGACGGCTCTAGCGGAGAGCAACCCTAACAGTACAGCCCTCTGCACGCTGCAGATAACACTCCTCTAGTCCGGATGGCAGGTGATGGTCCGTTGATTTGCTAAACGAGTTGTTATTTGAGGTTGTATCGAGTGGTGCGGCTAGGTAGGGCAGTGGTAGAATGCCAGACCATGAATCCAAAGGCCGCGGGTTCGATCCCCGCCAGATACTAAGATTTATATCACTTTCCACGTCTTTCACCTCTGGCAGTGTTGCTGATGTGAAAAATAGCGAGTAGCACCGTGGTTAGAAACCCACGTTAAACTGTAGGTCCCCCTATAACTGGCTGGGTAAGTCAGTTTGAAGGTCGGAGGAAGGCAACGGCATACCACCTCCAAACTAGGATCCGGTCGCCGTGGCTCAGCGCGCCCGGTTAGAGGGCTTAAAAGCTCTCTGTAATAAAAGAAGCTAAGCTAATACCACTACGAACAATAATGAACAAAAAAGACAGCGTCCGCAATGAACAGACCTACCGGAAGAGCAAAAAAAAAAAAAAAAAAAAAAAAAAAAAAAAATTAGGCCATGCCTAGTAAAGCACTGTGGTGTTCAAACCAACTTCGGATTGTTGACTGCTTTACCTTATCGTGAGGTTGCTCAATGATTCGAGTACCCTAGCTGACACAAATCCCCCCAGGGTGCTCACGGTTCTCTCGTGCGTGCCGAGCACGGGGCTCCGAACTAATGCAGTCTTTCTTTCTTCTTTACTTCCCGGGCAGCATTTCCCTTCCCCCCCCCTTTCCTATCCTCACTCCTTCCCCTCCCGAGGATTGATAACCTTAGCAGTTTAGTCCCCCTATCCCAACAAACAACCCAACCCAACTGATACATATAAAGTAAAATCTAATATATAATACGGAATGTTTGTGAGTTCGTATTTTATGCGCAGCCGTACCGTTCAAACGATTGTGATGAAACTTGCTTGTGCTTTTGCGATAGTCATAGGCACCATTAAATGATTGAACGACAAATAGTTCAGGAAATATGACGTAACAAATAATGAAGTGCTGCATCATGGACGTCTGCTTCTAAACCACTGTACCGAATTCAACCAAATTTGGTGCATATATTCCTTCCATGAGGTAACAATTGACGTAAGGGTAAGAACTGGTTACGACGGATAGTTCAGTTCCTGAATAATTATATGGTTGAAAACCTGTGGCAACTTGCGACATGTTAATGCGGACACTTTATTCATCCTAAAATCTTCATGACGTTTTGGACACTTGACCTTCAAAGCAAGAGGAAGGTCACTGTCACACATAATTTTGGGTGGTGCTTGACGGATAATACTTTAGATATTGATTTCGTCAGATTCTACATATGTATTCTGATCTTGATGACATTTTGCACACGTGAGCTTGAAACTATGAGGAAGGTCACTGAGTGCATAATATTTTGTATGGTGTATGGCGGAGACTACTTTACTTATGGACTTCGACCAAATCTACGGTTTTATTCCAATCTTGATAAAATTCGACACACTGGACACTAGACTTCGTTGTCTACATATTTCTTCGGTTTTTTGGCCTTGTCTTCCGCAGTTGCAGTTATACAATTTTATATAGGATGTGGGACAGTCTTTTGCAACTGTAAATTAGTCTACTTTAGACCAGACGCGTTTCGCTTTATTTGAAAGCATCTTCAGTGGTCAGCTGTACAATAAATGGTTTGTATTACATTATTTGTTTTAGTTATTATGAAATTCGATCTGTAACAGTTATCATGTAATTGGATTGTTTTCATTCTGAATAAATTGGACTATTAATATTACTCACGAATTTTTTTATGTTTTTATCTTCATGTGTGGTTTGTAGCACCTTGTCACTTGCTGTCACTGCTTATATTTACACTATTTTACACTTTTTACAGTAACATTTCTACGCAAGTTTATGAAACATAACCATTTTCTGTGGCCTGGCAGGCTCTGTATGTCGTTTGTTTTGTTTGTCTTTTGTCTGTGTGTGTGTTCTTTTCTTTCAAGTTCTTTGGTTCGTGCTGTGAGATGTGTTTTTGTTTCGTTTCTGTCAAAATAGGCGTCTGCTATCAACCTTGTGTGTGATGTTCTGACTGTATTGTGTGTTTATAAATATGATTTTGGTTCAACTAGCGACTTTCTGTGTGTGTGTGTGGGGGGGGGGGGGGTGTGAGTGAGACAGAGATATTCTGATTTTTCTGTATGTGTTAATGTGTGGGTAGGGATTTTGTTTTTGTTGTTGTCTTATGTGGTCGTATTATGTGGTGATTTTGCGGGTGGAGGAGGTTTGTCTTTGTCTACAATGTGTTTTATTAGTTTAAATAATGTTTGGTTGCTGATGTTCACTTGGTCATTTAATATGTGTTTCTTTTCTATTAATGCTTTTTGAATTTGGAAATTCTCTTGGAGGGTCAGGAAGTGTTTCTTATTGCTAAATCTGACTATTTGCATGTCGGTTTCTATGGTGGTGGGATAGTGGTTTTCTTGCCTAAGGTGTTCTGCAAATGTTGAATGGCTGTTGCCATATTTCCATGATCGTCTGTGTTCTTTATATCTTGTTTCAAATGTCCTGCTGGTCTGGCCTAAGTATAGAGCATCACAACTGTTACATTTGAGCTGGTAGATACCAGATTTTTGGTAGATGTCAGAGTTTTCTGTTTTTATTAGGCATTTCTGTAATGAGTTATGGCTTTGATATGCTATTTTGATACCTTGTTTCTTGATAATGTTTCCAATTCTGTGTGTCAGTTTATATCCGTAAGTAAGTGTGTACCAGTTTGTTTGTTGAGTTTCTGTGTTATGTCTTTCATTTGTGTTGTTGCTGTTTTGGGTGTTAGTTGTGTGTGTTATGAGCCCTTGGTTTTGGGTGTTTTGTTTCTTTATTTTGTTTTGGATTCTTTTATTCAATTTTGTAATGAGGGTTTCTTGGTATCCATTACTCTTTGCTATCTGAATTATTATGTCCAGCTCCTTGTTATAATTGTGTTTGTCTAGTGGTACTGTGTTTAATCTGTGTAACATGTATCTCAGAGCTGATTCCTTCTGGGCCTGTGGGTGGTTAGAAGACTGGTGTAATATTATGTCTGAAGCAGTAGTTTTCTGTAGATGCTGAATGAGTGTGAGTTATTTTTCTTTGTGATGGATATGTCCAGGAAATTGATTTGGCCGGCTTCTTTCTTCTCTAGAGTGAACTTTATATTTTTATGTATTGTATTTATCTCTGTGTGTAGTTGGTCTATTTTATTTTCTGGTTCATCTATCAAGCAGAGAATATCATCCATGTATCTCCACCAGTTGTCTACTTAAGATTTCATTTGGAGAGTAACTTGACGTGAACTTAGACAACACTTCACTGATCACCATTAAAATTAACAGAGTTATTTAATTTTTCAGTGATAAATGGAGGAGTAAATGAGCTGAGGAGGTGGAGGAGGAGTTAGACACAGAGATGAGGCCTTTTCCGGCAGATAAAGGGAGAGTGGTTAGGCATTCAAAGGGGCAGGAGGAGACGAACAGAGAGAGGGGAGAGGACGAGATAAAGAGAGGGGAGAGAAGGAGATGGACCAAGGAAAGAGGAGGTCGAGAGTGAGAGAGAGAGAGAGAGAGAAGGGATGAGGATGTGTAGATTGGAATAAAGTCCCGAGTAAAGACGGGTTCTCAGCTGGTAAATAGATAAAAATAAATAATAAATTATAACTAAAGCACCTAGAAGACATGGTCAAATATCACATAAACTTCATACACATATATAGTGAGACGATAAATTTTACGGCATTCTTCCAAATACAGTGTCAAACCTTGTGCCCAACGAAGTTCAGGAACTAAGCGTGGCGCGGATTCAGCAACTCGTTACAAGTCCCCTGATAGAGTAACCAGCCATGCTGCCTCTACAGCCTTTCGTAACCGCGGAAGTGTTGCCATTCAGCATATTGTGCTACCACCGTCGAATGAACGAGCGCTCTATGGCGCCTTGCTGCGGACCGCGCGGTTGCACGCCGCCGGAGATTCGACTCCTCCCGCACTTCGAAGTGCGGCGGCCGGAGATGATGGTTGTATGACTGTGTTGTGTGCCTGTGTGATTGCGTGAGTGTTCTTATTTTCTGAAGAAGGCCATGGCCGATAGCTGAAAGTGTTGTATGTATGTGTGTCTTTTGTATGTGCCTCTCGCAGCTCGTCGCCACGTCTTCATATATATATATATATATATATATATATATATATATATATATATATATTAATTCGACCTTCATTTTGAAGTTTTCATAGATTCTACTTCGATTAAATCGAAACAATTTTTTAGCGGAAAAAAATTGGTCACTTTAGGGGTAGTTGCCCCCTAATTGTCTCTCCCCCTGCAATATACCTAGGACGATTTTCGTTTTTTATCAAAAGATACTATCATACCAAAATTCATTTAAAAAAATCGCTTCACTAATCTCTAAGTTATCGCGATTTTTCCATTTTTGCCACAATTTTGAAAGTACCGTTTCATTCCTTAGATATGTTTTTCCGTCACTAATAATAATATTAATAATAAAAGAATAAAATAAAAAATAAAAAAATAAAAATAAACGACGTGTCCCAAAGTTTTACATGGATTTTATGCAAATTTCACAAAAAACGGTGGGTGACACTTGGGTAGGTTTTCTTGTCGGTCTTTTCTTGTGGCATCAACTGCATATTTCGTAATGTCACACCTTCAATTACTGCGTTCTATGCAGCTGTTTTGCCAATAAATTTATACTGGGGGTTCACACACGTGGAGTGGCAGTGCTAGTCAGTGGCGTAACTAGGACTTGCTTTGGGGAAGGGGGATAGATCTGCTTGACGAGCAAAATTTTAGTCAGTTCCCAGACAGACTACCATCTACCACTCCTGTTGAAGAAACTAATTCACATCCCATCCAATGAAAGCTTATGGTAAAACACCCCAAGTTTCCAATCCTTACCTTTACTATATTGCTGTTATACGAATTTTTTCTCTCTTCTTTTCGGGTTCTGGGGGGGGGGGGGGTTTCTATCCCCCTCATGGAAGGAATATCCAGCATAGCGGACGAAAACTCGAAAAAATGCTTGAATAGACAGTAACTCGACATGCGACTTTCAAAGTACTGTACAATCAACGTTTGAAATATATATTTCTTAATTCGCCTTCCTTTTGAAGTTTTGAAAGTTCTACTTCGATTAAGTGAAACGAAATTTTTGAGCAGAAGAAATTGGTTACTTTAAGGGTAGTTGCCCCCTAATTTCACTCCCCCTGCAATATACCTAGGACGATTTTCGTCTTTTATCAAAAGATACTTTCATACCAAAATTAATTTAAGAAATCGCTTCACTAATCTCTAAGTTATCGCAATTTTTCCATTTTAGCCACAATTTTGAATGGACCGTTTCACTCCTTAGATATGTTTTTCCGACACAAAAAAAGGGAGAAAATAAAAAAATAAATAAATGTATACATAAAAATAAACCACGTGTCCCAAAGTTTTACATGGATTATATGCAAATTTAATAAAAAAAAACGGAGGGTGACACTTGGGTAGGTTTTCTTGTCAGTCTTTTCTTGTGGCATCAACTGCATATTTCGTAATGTCACACCTTCAATTACTGCGTCCTAGCCGGCCGCGGTGGCCGAGGAGACTGAGGTGCTCCAGTCACGGTCTGCACGGCCACTACGGTCGGGGGTTCGAATCCCCCCTCGGGCATGGATATTTGTGCCGTCCTTGGGATTAGCTAGTTCATAAGTAGTTTGTAAGTTTAGGGACTGATGACCCCGTAATTAAGTCCCATAAGCTATACAATCATTTGAACTGCGTCCTATGCAGCTGTTCTGCCAATCAATTTATACAGGGGGTTCACACACGTGGAGGAGTGGCAGTGCTAGTCAGTGGCGTAACTAGGACTTGGCTTTGGGGGAGGGGGGGGGGAAGATCTGCTTGACGAGCAAAATTTTAGTCAATTCCCAGACAGACTACCATCCTGTTGAAGAAACTAATTCACTCCCATTCAATGACAACTTATGGTAAAACACCCCAAGTTTCCAATCTTTTGGGCTCCACCTTGGAGACGCGCTCCAGTGGCGATGGCGTCGGTGCACGCAGTCTCAACATGTGGACGGCACGGAGGCTCTGACGATGGTGTGGAAGGTTGGTGGGGGGGGGGGGGGTACCGGGGGGTTTTTTGTGCGCGCCGCCTGGTGGTGACACCCGATACAATAATGCGTGCGGCCGCTCTCGCCTCGGCGGGCGCCGCGTGCGTGCTTACGCACAGCCACGGCGGCGTGTGAGCGTCCACATGTTGTCCCAGGCGTGCCTTCGATTAAACACACCAGCTCGCCTTCCGATACCGCCCTCGTCCACAGTTTACTCGCTGCGCACGCCCTGCTCGTCGGGTTACCTACCTCCCGCCTCGGCATTCCAGAATACATAAAGGCCGTGCACCTGTGCGGCCCATAGCTAACGCCGGTATTTCAAGATCGTATTTCTTCCTCAAAGTTGAGATCATAGTCTATCACAGACGGTCGCGAAACTCTGCAAGGAAAGATTGCAGCTACATCTACATACAGTGGCGGCTGGTGATAATGTGCTGCAGCACACTGTAACTATATTACTAAAATTATGCCATTTCTCTTAGAATGCAAGCGAGAAATCGCTGTAAAATTACATCATTTCTCTTGGAATACGAGCCAGATATCACAATAAAATTATGTCAATTCCATTCCAATGCGTATTAGAATGCTAGTAATAAGGATGAAAACGCATTTTGGAGCGTTCTCGCCGCGATAGCTGGAAACCAGCTCCGTGTGCTGAAGTGGGATTCAGCCGCGCTGGTAGGTGCGCAGAGAGGCGACGGTGCGCATGCGCAGACGTGACGTCAGGCCTGGCGGCTCATGTGTGCTGAGACCGACTGCAGCACCAGATCAATATTTCTCTTCGCGCTGCGTGTAACGGCTGCGGAAGAATAGTATATGACGAATACTGCGGCATACAGAGTCAAATTGCGCGCTGGCTCTGGCGTCTTGCGCGTTCTCACACCTACCTGTGTGAGGCTCGTATTCAAATACCTCTGAGTCTAAATTTTTAATTTCTGTAAATAAAATTAATATTTTTAAACGTTATATTTACTACCTGCAGTGAATACATGCAGTTGGCAGCGCTGTTATAGATTCCCCTGAAGTCTTACTGTCAATACAATATTAATTAATATTTAATTAAAGGCAATCATACAAAGGTAGACTTTTATTTTAGTATATTTTGTTTCCTGTTTATTTTTGTAATATTGTAGCACACTGGTCAAATTTTGTACGAGCCGCCACTGTCTACATATATACTCTGCAAATCACATTTAAGTGCAGAGAGTTCATTAACCACTTTCATAACTTTTCTCTGCCGTTCCATTCTCTAATAGCACGTGGGAAGAAAGAACACCTAAATCGTTCCGTTTTCGATCTGATTTCTCTCATTTTATTGGGATGGTCATGTCTCCCTAAGTACGAGGGTACTAGCAAAATATTTTCACATTCAGAAGTAATTCAGTGATTGAAACTTCGCAAACAGATCACGCCGCAATGAATCACGTCTTTCTTTTAATGATTTCCGCCCCAATGAGTGCAACATTTCCGTGACACTTTCCCCTCCGTAACGTGATAAAACAAAACGAGCTGCCCTTCTCTGAACCTTCTCAATGTCTTCCGTCAGTCCCACCTGGTGAGGGTCCCACAATGGGCAACAGTACTCCAGGAGAGGACGCACAAGTGTGATGTAGGCAGTCTCTTTGGTAGAGCTGGTGCATCTTCGAAGCGTTCTGCCAATGAAGCGTAACCTTTGGTTCGCTTTCCCCACAATATTTTCTGTGTTTCCTCCAGTCAAAGTTGTTCGTAATTGCAGCTCCTAAGTATTTGGTATAATTTACGACCTTAAGGTTTGACTGATTTATCGCGTAATTGAAGTTCAGCGCTTTCGGGAGGATGGTGATTCAAATCCACCTCCGGCCATCCTGATTTACGTTTTCCGTGATTTCCCTAGATCACTCCAGGCAAATGCCGGGATGGTTCCTTTCAAAAGGACATGGCCGATTTCCTTCCCAATCCTCATCCAAAACTCCGAGCGTTAGCTCCGTCTCTAATGACCACGCTGCCGACTAGACTTGCGTATAATAGTTCGCGATCGGGAGCGCTGACTTTAGTTCGCAGCTAGCATAGTCGGTAGTGCGCTTGCCCGCAAAAGGCAAAGGTCCCAGGTTCGAGTCCCGGTGCCGGCACACAATTTTAATCTGCCAGAAAGTTTCAAAATCATTGTGAATTACAACGGGTGGATAACATAATATGAACACCTAACATAGGTGATTTTTTTTCGACCGTGCACAAACTCCAGGGACTGATCGATGAGGGGATAGGGAACGAAAAAGTCTAATGATCTTATCTACGGAAGGGCATGGTTTCCACGCTAGAGAGCATTTATTCACTCATACGTTATTACAAAGTAAATGCACTGGTAGACAATATTGTAGGAAGGGAACAGGAAGACGATGGAGATGAGGTAGAGATACTACACTAAGGGAAGAATTTGACAGAGCACTGAAAGCCAACTTTGAAGAAAGTCCCCTGGAGTAGACGACATTCCGTCAGAGCTACTGATCTGGAAGAGCTAACCGCGGCCTCCAGTCTCAGAATTCGAGAAAAATGTAATAATTCCAATTGCAAAGAAAGCAGGCGCAGACAGAACCAACTGTTTAAAAAGTCATGCTTGCAAAATTTTAACACGGATTATTTATAGAAGAATGGAAAAATACTGGTAAAAGAAATGTACGAAATACACTCTTTCAAATTCTGAAGCCAGAAAGGGTAAAATGTAGGAAACGGGAAGTTATTTACAACTTTTGCAAAATCCAAACAGCAGTTATGAGTAGAAGGGTATGAAAGAGAAGAATTGATTGGGAAAGGAGTAAGATGTGGTAGCAGCCTTTCAAATCAAATTTTTATAAAGCTATGGAACCTGACGTTTTTGGTTATTAGTCCCTAGCCTTACAAACTTAAGTAAACTAAGGACAACCTCCGACGGCGAGCAACCGCGCGCTACGCAGCAAGGCGCATTAGAACGTTCGGCCCTTCCACCGCAGCGGTGGCATTGTAATACTGTCAGAGACAGCAAATGGCATGAAAGGCAAGTGAATGGAATGGACAGTGTCTTGAAAGGAGCGAATAAAATGACATTAACAAGAGCAAAACAAGGGAAATGGACTGTAGTGTAAGAAAATCAAGTGACGCTGAAGGAAGTAGATTCGGTAAAAAGACAGTAAAGATGGTAGATGAGTTTTGTTACCTTGGCAGTAAAATAACTGAAGATGGTCGCAGATCAGGTGATATAAAATGCAGAATGGCTATTGGAAGAGAAACTTTTTTGATAAAGAGAAATTTATTAAAAATGAATATTAATCTAACAAGCGGCCCACATGGGTAAAAGGTTGTAGATTTTTTAAAATATTTATGTTATGTGAAGTTCAGGACACAAATAACAATCAGACAAATCCATTCGGCGAAACTCTCCAAAATTCTTGAGAAAATCGACTTTGCAGTGGCAGGATATTTAAACAATTTCAACATCTAATGGTTTCCTTTCGTGATTGCCATGAACAACAACGGCGCTTATCGCTGAGGCGTGGGTTACTTGCGAAACTCCAATCGCCAACATTCTCCTCCGAATGCGAAAATATATTGTTGACTCCCACTTACATAGGTAGAAATGATCATCAGAATAAAATACGAGAAATCAGAGCTCGAACAGAGAGATTCAGGTGTTCTTTCTTCCCGCGCGCTATTCGAGAATGGAATGGGAGATAAATAGTATAATTGTGGTTCGATGAACCCTCTGCCAGGCACTTAAATGTGATTTGCAGAGTATCCCATGTAGATGTAGATGTAGATGTAGAACTCAACAACGGCGTCTAGTACAATCAGTGCCTTAACATCAGTGTTTTGCATCGAAGGATTGCCTGAAACTATCGTCAGTGACAATGGACCTCAGTTTGTTAGTGCGGAATTTCAACAGTTATGTCGTGTGAATGGCATTCAGCATATTACCACTGCACCTTTTCACCCTCAGTCCAATGGTGAAGCAGAACGTTTCGTTCGAACATTCAAGTCTCACATGGAGAAGATGAAAGGTCAGCACTCCAGGCAGCAAGCTCTTCAAATTTTCCTGTCTACGTATCGATGCATGCCACGTGACGGCCCGTCTCCTGCCGAGCTGCTACACGGCCGCCGTCACCGCACACTCCTTCACCTGCTGCAGCCTCCCATGCACCGAGTCGGTTCGTATGGCGCTACGCGTTTTCAGGTTTCTACGCCGGTGCTGTACAGGGTGTTTGCTGATATGAAGAAGACATGGTTGCCAGGCACCATTCAGCGCGTGCTCGGTCGCAATATGTATGTTGTACGTTCTTCCACAGGGTCGGAGCTGCGGCGCCACGCAAACCAATTGCGCTTGCACAGGCCGCGCGATCCTGTCTCCGGTTTCTTGATTCCAGACCCAGTTCACCGCCAGGGAGCACAAACACATCGTTCGTCAACGGGTCCAGCGTCCCCGGACTACGAGATCGTCCCGATGGAGATCGACGCGACGCCGCCGCTGTCGCCGCCGCAGATGACAGCGTCACCGAGAGGGACTCCGGGACCGTGCGTGCCGCCGCCGCCTGGGCCACGCACCTCAGAAGAAGATGACCTGCTCCCTCTGGGCGGGGGGGTGCGCCCTTCCCCAGGTTTCGGTGGGTTCCCTGGAGGATCGCAAGGCGGATGCCGGGGCGCGGACGGCGTCTCGATCCCAGCCTCAGCTACGACGCCCGTCCCACCAGTAACGCCCCCGCCCAGGCCCTCCTCCCAGTGCCGTCGCCGTGGCCCTCAGCCCTACGCCACGACGGCTCGGCGGTTTGGGGGGGAGGGGTGTGGTGTCGCACAAGTACAAAGTGCGCGCCACCTACTTTCGCCGCGCGCCGCCATGTACGCACGGCGCGGCGTTCTCACGACGACAGCCACGAGCGCCCTCTGCTGCAACCCCGCTCGTGGCCACCACGGAAAGACACCGGTCACTTGGGACTGAGTTAGCAACCAGTTAGGACCTTCGTAATCAGATAGGCACCAGTGAAGACTTTGCTATCGTACAGGCACTAGGCAGGCCTCTAACAACTATGTATCAACATTCTGCAGTACTATGTAAAAGTTAAGTATTGTTACATTCTGTGCAATATATATCTCTTTCTAATTTACTCTGGTGTTTATAGTTTCTGGCTGCTCCCCTCCGTACCTGCACCAGCGTGCTATCTATATTCCTGTGTCGGTCTCGTTCCACTCGGCCACCGACACCTACGACGAGGCTGGGACACAAAAGCGGCGACGAAGTTGGGACACAAAAGTTGTGACGCCAGAACGCTACCATCTGAGCTATACCGACAGAAGCTGTATGTTTTAACTGATCAACTACATACCTTATTTTTCCCGTTATCTCTCAAACTGATCAAAATTTTACCACATATTCATTTGTAGATGCTTGTATACGTAGTGTGGCATATGCTAGTAGCTCGTCTAGAAATTATAAATTGCAGAGTGCTACTGAATCATTTTGAAAGTTAGCTGCATTGTGCTACTCCTAACACGTCCTTTTGTTTACATTAATATTCCTCCTTTGCCATGTAAAAGTAGTCAATCACATACTACTGTTGCATTATGAGTTACTTTCTGGAAATACGAGAGGCATAATAGTGACATTTACTACATCGGGTACACCATGGAAGCATTATATAGCTGACCAGCTATGAACTTTTTGTTGCTAGTAATGCATAATAATTTTAATGAATATTTTTTTCCAATATTTTTCGCAGCATATACATTAATGGCGGTACTTTTTATAGCTTCATATAAAGTCATGCATTAAAGGGTTAATAATTGGTACTTCCGTATACTTGCAAAACTTTTTATTTTCTCGAGAATTTTTGAGAGTTGCGTCGAATGGCTTTGGCTGATTGTTACCTTAGTTCTGAACTTCACGTACCATAAATACAAAGAAACTCTAAAATCCAATACCCATGTGATCTCCTTGTGCGAGGAACTCTTTTCTGAAGGCTTTTGTGTGTAGTGTCGCCTCGTACGGCAGCGAAAAATGGAAGATAAATTGTTCAGACAGGAAGAGGGCTGAAGCTTTTGAAATGTGATGTTACAGACGTATGCTAAAAATTAGGTTGGTAGATTGCGTAAATAATGCGGAGAACCTGAACAGAATTGGGGAGAAGAGGAATTTCTGGCATACCTTGACTAAAAAAAGTGATCGGTTGGTTGGAAAGATTCTTAGACATCAAGAAATCACGAACTTAGAATTGGAGGGAAGTGTGTGGTGATAAAAATCACAGATGGAGACCAAGAAACGAATATTCAAATGGATGTTGGCTGCCGTTCTTATAAAGACATGAAGAGGCTTGTTCAGGATAGAGTAGGGTGGAGAACTGCATCAAACCAGTCTCCGGTCTGAAGACGAAAACAACACTTTGTTACATAGATTGTAGTCCATTACAGTTACAGTACGCATAATTTCCTCCTAGAGGATGATATATAATGTCCTAGCGCCTTTTTATGGCATAGAAATGGCTATTGTTGTGTCAGATTCACCTTGTAGTGGATGTGGTACGGCGTTGTACACAATGATTCAGTATTCCAAACGAGAGCTTGTCGACACGGTGTTTACTTACGGAAAGCCAAATGGCAACGGTCGGCGAGCAGCAAGTTTCATATGAAACAGAATTGGCGCCGCGATGCAGAGATAAACATATGACGTAATTTCAACTGCAGTTTCCGGTAGCTGTCCAAAGACCCGCCTGCGGTCACGCAATTTCCAAACAATGAGGCCATTTCCTGTCGCCAGCAGGGGCCACTAAGAACAATGGACGATGAGGGATGGTATTCATTACATGGTCCGCGCTCTGAAGTCCTGCAGTTTGCGGTGTCGGTGCTGGGCGTGGCAGTTCTCCTCTTCCATATCGACATTTCCCCCTCTCCCCTCCACACACACACACACACACACACACACACACACACACACACTCACACACACGACAGTGTCTTGGCGTGCGTGCCGCTACCCCCGGGGCGCCGAATTACCGTATCTGATGGCCGCCGTCACCATCGCGTCCACCCCTCTTCCCCCTCTCCCCGCTCCCACAGACATACACAGACGGGTCCAAAAAAATGTATCCACTGTTTAAAAGTCCATAACTTGCAAACTAATTGACGGAATTGTCTCATTTTTGGTGGAAGTGTAGCTAAAAGTCCAACTTAAAGATATCACTGCAGGTGTTCGAAATGGGCACCATTAACATCCACACACAAACGATGCCGCCGAACTGCAGCACGAACTGCACGTGTTCAGCTAGATATCTGCACATGAATGTACGCTGGATTCTCGAAGTTCATCCAATGGCTTTTGTCGATAAACAACGTCCTTTAGTGTTTCCCTCAGGTAAAAGTCCCGAGGAGTTAAGTCTGGGGAACGTGGTGGATACTCCACAGCAGCTTCACGGCCTATCCATCTTCCTGGTAGATTTTCGTCGAGATTAGCCCTAACACGATTTTGGTAGTGGTCTGGGGCACCAGTTAGTTAAAAGTTCAAATGTTCAAATGCTTGTAAATCTATCGGACCAAACTGAGTGGCCATCAGTCCGTAGCTTACAAACTACTTAAACTAACCTAAGGACAACACGCACACTCATGCCCCAGGGAGGACTCGTACCTCCGACGGCGAGCAAGCATGCGCTCCGCAGCGAGGCACTTTAGACCGCTCGGCTACTCCAACGCGGCTTGTTGAAAGTAAAATATTCCGTCTACATACAAAGTCTCGAATGGCAGGTAAAATGGATGTGTGAAGCTACTGAAGGTACACCGCACCGTTAACTATGCCGTCAAAGAAGAATGGCCCAATCAGGCCCTGGTAAGACAACCCTCACTACCCATTTACACCTGGCAAATTCACAGCTTTGTCTATATGGACGGTTGAACTGTGCAATTGTGGCGATTTACTGTAAAATTAAGTTTGAAGTGTGCCCCATCGGGCCACACAATCATCTTTGCAAACTTTTCATCGTTGCACACCGTGTTAGTAAACCACTCGCAGTACTCCATTCTATTATCTGGGTCATCCTAGTTCACTGGATGTAGGAATCGTTGGATATAGCACTTCCACTTTGCTTTCTTCAAAATTCGCCGAACACTTGAGCGACTCACTCCAGTTTCACGGGCACACTGTCTCACAGACTTCTGTGGTGAGCGGGTGCATTGTTGTAACACACGACGGGAGTTAGCTGGCCTTATTACTCTTACAGGTCGTCCAGATCGTTGTTTGTGTACATCTTTAACACAGCCTTCGACTTCAAATTTGTCTCGAATGCGACGAATAGTTAAACGTGTCGCTGACTCTGATACTCATTTCGCCATTGCCGTTGAACCTCGTTAATGTTTTCCTTCTTAAAATACCACTTCAAAACTGACTTCCTTTCATCGAATGTAAGGCTTGCGCCAGCCATGTTTACTCGAGTAACTTGGTGCAACTAACACTGACTTTCATCTGACAAAACAATTCAACGCTTGTATGGCGATTGCCGGAACTACAAACTATTACACTACCGAAGATGAGACAACTCCGTCAATTAGTTTGCAAGTTATGGACCTTTAAACAGGGGAAACATTTTTTGGACCTCTCAGTATACACACACACACACACACACACACACACACACACACACACACACACACACCGCGTCCAGGACAACACAGAGTGCCGCCACCTCCTGTCTGCCCACGGCGTATTTTATTGCTGACTCAATGGACGAGAGTATGTTATTCCAACGCTCGTCTATCCGCCTTTTTGTCCGCCACTCTCGACTCTCGATAAGATAATGAAAAAAAAGAAAATAAAAATAAAAATAAATAAATTAATAAATAAAAATAATTGGAATAATTTTGTCACTCGCCAAAGAGTTTTTATTTTCATTTATTTATTTATTTATTTATTTATTTATTTTTGCTTGGAATTCCTCTATCGTCCATACTGAGATTAACACATAACTGTCACCCATCGATACCTACGTCTGAGAGTGCAGGCCGCGGTGGCCGAGGGGACTGAGGCGCTCCAGTCACGGTCTGCACGGCCACTACGGTCGGGGGCTGGAATCCCCTCTCGGGCATGGATATATGCCGTCCTTAGGATTAGCTAGTTCATAAGTAGTTTGTAAGTTTAGGGACTGATGATCCCGTTGTTAAGTCCCATAAGCTATATATATAAAGTCTGAGAGTAGTTTCATACTGTCGTTCACACATTTATTTATTTATGCTCATTTTTTATTTATTTATTCTTCCGGTATTCCGTCCACTGGCAGTATGCTTGTGAATTCCTCTAATCCTAACACAATCTTTCCGCTTCAAGGAATAACGCGCTGCAACAAAATATTCTGAAGATATGCAGTAGTACGTTCTCTAAACTAGAGATAGTTTTATTATTATTTAAGAGTGAAAAGTAAACAAAATGGTATCTGTGCACCGGACACCAAGTAAACATGTCTTTCCTTCTATGGATAGGACACACACGCACACACAGTATCTAGTAGACACCAGATCTCAGTAGTCTCGTTGACATGTAACTCGTCACACTTTCCAGATGATGTGATGACATCTTGGCTTTTCGTGTGTTCTATTACATATCAATCTCATACTTGCAAAATGTTTCAGTTACGAAGCTCGTAACCTTAATCATGTGTGACCTGTCTCAAATCACACATGATAGAGATTACAAGCTACGTAACCGAAATGTCATGCAAGTACGACAGTGATATCCGGCAGAAAACCTAACAATCCAAGATGTCAGTCCTACTTTGTAAAATCAATAAAAACGGCCATAAACCGTTTGCTGACTCCGTTTTCGTTTAGTGGACGAGGCTACGACAAGAACCAGTGCAAAAAAATATTTCGATCTGTGCTCCCCAATTAGTTTCATTAGGGGTCCAAACGAATGAAAATCGCTGGACGCGTATTTATTCGGCGTATGGCTTACAGGATTGTATATTGAGTGCATACAATGATATAAACATGATATGTGTAATTAAGAGCAGATGTTGACGAGTACGCAACTATGTAAAATACATAAAGAGAGCTATAGAGCGGTAGTAAATGAAGTTCCTTTTCTCGTCATATTTGGAAATCGAGAGATTCCAACCAGTTAATTGGGGCAGGAGTTGCGTCTACGTAGTCTTTCCAGGTACACATGAATTTTCTTTTTGGACAGTCGCGTAGAACTAACACCACCTACAGACAAGGCCTCATAACGGCCCGTGCTACGTCACACTGACCAGGCCGCGGCCGCCAGCTTACTGGCTGGCCTCTGTGACACGCCCCCTGCCTCGTAGTGGACAGCCAGTAAGCTGGCGGCCGCGGCCTGGTCAGTGTGACGTAGCACGGGCTGTTATGAGGCCTTGTCTCTAGGTGATGTTGGTAGGACGTGCTCCAGCGTTTATGCCGATGTTCCGCAGTCGCATTGGTCATCGTCGGTAATTCTCAACTTGTATAGCGTTGTTTTGGTCACGTTTGCTTGCATCCGGAAGTTGGATGGCCGGGTCTATATTCCACTGGTTTCTGCATTCGTCTTTTATATTGTAGAAGCATGTGCTTCCCCATATGGGTTCTCTAGATTTTAGTCGGGTGTGTGCTACGTTGTTCATCGTTTCATCAGTAGGTAAGTCTCTGGATCGTTTAAGTTTCATCCAGTAATGTGCTATTGCTTGTTGCGTCGTAGATTTGGAGGGAAATATTGGCGAGTACTGACAGCCAAGGTGCTGATGTGGATGTAAGAATTCCTGTCACTATTCTCATAGCATCAATTAGATGGACATCTGTTTTGTTGACATGGCTACTTCTATTCAGAACGGAAGAACAGTTTCGGCGACAGGATACACAAGTGCTTGTGCTGTGGTACTTAAGGTGTTTGCGTTAGATCCCCTGCTAACAACAGCCAGTTTATTAAGCCGGACTATAAGGAGGACGTTCTAGGGCGGTGTGTGTTCCCGAATTTTTCTTTTATTACGATTATAGATCTGTGTGGAGTCGACTGTAATCATGAAGAAGAGTACCTCTACATTTTGCCCCCGTAGCACAGTGGACAGAGTCGCAGACTACCGTGTAGGTGTCCCGGGTTCGATTCCCGGCAGTAGGAAGTGTGATGTACTTATCGCCATTTTACTTTTATCGGCAGGTAAGTCGCCCAACTCGCGTTAAATCTGAAGACTTGCACTGCGCGCCAATCCTCAGAATTTATTGACTGTGCCAGCTGTTGTCAGTGTCAGTTGTAGAATTTTGGAACATGTAATATGTTCCAGTATAATGCCATTTCTGTAGGAATCAGCAAGGGTTTCGGAAAAGGCGATCTTGTGAAACCCAGCTCGCGCTATTCGTCCACGAGACTCAGAGGACCAAAGACACGGGTTCTCAGGTAGATGCTGTGTTTCTTGACTTCTGCAAGGCGTTCGATATAGTACACCACAAACCTTTAATGAAAAAAGTAAAAGGAATTGTGTGATTGGATTGAGGAGTTACTAGATAACAGATTGCAGCATGTCATTCTCAATGGAGAGAACTCTTCAGAAGTGAGAGTGATGTCAGGTGTGCCACAGGGAAGTGTCGTGGGTCCGTTGCTGTTCACGATGTTTATAAATGACCTCGTGGATAACATGGAAAGTTCGCTGAGGCTTTTTGCGGATGATGATATAGTATATAGAGAGATTGTAACAATTAAAGATTGTATTGAAATGCAGGAGGATCTGCATCGAATTGATGCATGGTGCATGGAATGGCGCCGCGGTGGAGTAGCCGAGCGGTCTAAAGCGTCTCGCTGCGGAGCGCGCGGTTGCTCGCCGTGGAGGTTCCAGTCCTCCCTGGGGCATGGGTGTGTGTGTTTGTCCTTAGGTTAGTTTACCTAGGTTTAAGTAGTTTGTAAGCTACGGACTAATGACCATGCAGTTTGGTCCGATAGATTTACAAACATTTAAACATTTATTTAGATACACTATAGCGGGTCAGCAAGTGTAAACAGTTAATTCCATAAATTATCTGGGAGTAGGATTTAGGAGTGTTTTAAAATGGAAGGACCATATAAAATCAATCGTCGGTAAAGCAGATGCCAGACTTAGATTCATTGGAAGAATCCTAAGTAAGTGCAGTCCGAAAACAAAGGAAGTGGGTTACAGTACACTTGTTCGCCCACAGCTTGAATACTGCTCATCGGTGTGGGATCCGTACCAGGTGGAGTTTATAGAGGAAGTAGAAAAGATCCATCGGAGAGCAGCGCGCTTCGTTACAGGATCATTTGCTAATCATGAAAGCGTTACGGAGATGATCGATAAACTCCAGTGGAAGACTCTGCAGGAGAGACGCTCTGTCGCTCGGTACGGGCTTTTGTCGAAGTTTCGAGAACATGCCTTTACCTAGAAGTGTAGCAGTATGTTGCTCCCTCCTACGTATATCTCGCGAAGAGATCATGAAGATAAAATCAGAGAGATTAGAGCCACACAGAGGCATACTGACAATCTTTCTTTTCGCGAACAATATGTGACTGGAATAGGGGGGAGAACTAGGGTTGCCAACTTTTTTGTCAAAATAAGGGAGACTTCGACCCGACAAAATGAATACGCCTAACACCATTTATTTACATTTTATAACAGGTATATGGCATGGACCAATCACAAAACTTCTTCAAAACAACTATAAACTGAAGGTCTACAGAACCTTTAAAAAACTATATTTGTTTACACTTTTGGCAGCATTCTGAATTCACACTTGCAAAAGGTGCAATACGCTTTATAATTGTTTCCTTTCACAGGATTAACCCATGACTGAGTTTTTTCCCATTTTTTCTGAAATACACAGAAGTACTTGCCTCTCTTTTTAGGCGGAGTTTGGGATTCTTGCATTCCACGTAACTCGGATGAGACATAACGATAAAGAAACGAGATAATCGCAACGTGACTCGCGGCACTGTGTTTTTGTTTTGTTTTGTGTTTCCTACAGACGCTGTAGTAAATGTATCGATAGTACTATGCTGTATCGATTAATCAATGTTGTAACGATAGTCCAGCAACGAGATTTGAAAAATATGCGGCAGGTTTAAATTTTAATCGGTGTCATATTCCTCAAATACGGGAGATACAACCTCCCGTATAAAATAAAAACGGGAGACGGGAGTTGGCTTAAAAATTAAGAAAAATGCGGGAGTTCCCGTATAATACGGAAGAGTTGGCAACCCTAGGGAGAACGGATAGTGGTACTCAAGGTACCTTCCGCCACACACTATCCGGTGGCTTGCGTAGTATGCATGTATATGTAAATGTACCACGCATTATTACCTGATAACAAGTAATACTGGGATGCCCCATATTTTATGGGGTGAACAAAACCGGTTCACACGTGACACGCAAATGCAGCAGATTGTTTCTCAAATCTTGAGTTTCGTTTGCAGTAGTTGTGCCGCGTGTAAACACAGTGGAGGTGTTTGCGACGTCCTTCGCAGTCGGCGGGCGGGCGCCTCGGTACGGAGGGCAGGCGGATGGTGGGCCGAGTGAGTCAGAGCGGTGCGGCAAAAAGAGGAGCAGCGGCGTGACGGAACGCAACGCAACGCAGCGCAGCGCGCCGTGGCCGCGCGCGTACGCCCAAATTGCCAGGTGCCAGAGGCGGGGCGTGTGTTTGCAGAGCGCCGACCGCAGAGCGAGAGGCTGCCGCTGCCCAGGGATCAGTTCCACCCAGCGCCGGCAGGTGCCGCACCACACAACTATAGTCGGCGTCACGTAGGAAGGCGGTACCGCGCGTAGAGGCGGAGCGAGACGGAAGCGCGAAGGGGAGGACATGGTCTTAAATCCTACGAAAATCATCCGCTTAGTCACCGCCTGGCGAGTAATGTACGTAATTAATCGGGATGATGGTTTTATTCTTGATAAAATTTGGAATCGACACTCACAATCAAAGACAACGGCACCGTCAACTAAGAGATGGCATAGATGGCATTAACCCTTAAATGCATAGTGTTGCATGTCTGCAACATCGACTGTAATTTTGTTTTATCCGCGTCTAGTGGGAAGTTCGTAAACTAACGCGTGTTTAACAGATGCAGCAGAGTTTGTAGAAAGTGTCTGTGGTGTTTGTTGTGCCGGGGTAGGCTGCAGTGTGAACTTCTGTTAACATATTTGCTTGTGTTTGGAGAAAACGCCAGATAATGCAGATTTTGACGTTTTGTTTTCCATACAAAGAGCGAGTTTTGGAAGGAAGGAAAAATCACACCAATTGAGGCAGGTATATAGAACCATAATAAGCACAAAAATTTGTTTATACTATCCAAATTTGAGAATTATATAACAATATTTTGTATGTTGCATATGTGTTTTCCCCCTTTTCTGTACAACTTTTAAAACACAGAAACAATTTTATTTGGAGATTTAAAAAACCATGCATTTAAGGGTTAAGGCTTCAGACTTCTGTCGATAAAGTTAACCACAGATTATGATTATACATAATCTCCAAAGAGGACATCACACCCTATATATCTGCGCCATCGTAAGAAGGTGGACGAGAACACTCTGCCAACAGACGTGTAGTATAAGTATCGTTATGACGATGGCTTAACGAAATGCAGCCAATATACAGGGTGTTTGTAAATGAATAATCGGGGTTTTAAAGCTTTTTAATATTAAACTTTCAATTATAAATTATATGTCAAATGAAAGAGCAACTCAAACAGTTTTACCAAGAACCTTATAAATTTTCAATCTGAGCACAGCACACATCAAGTATATAGCCGAGTCCTTCGCAAACGTTAATAAGTTTGTCTTCAGTGATTGTAGCAACAGCTGCTTCAGTCAGGTTTTTTAACTCAGGGAAGTCAGCAGGTAGCAGAGACACGTACACACCATCCTTGATGAAGCCCCAGAAGAAAACATCGCATGGCGTTAGGTCGGGTGAACGTAGAGGCCATGCAAAGCAAGCCCTATCATTGGGCCCCTTACAGGCTATCCAGCACTTGGATGCAGTCACGTTCAACCAATCGCTTACTTCGCTATGCCAGTGAGGTGCATATCATGTTACTCGCGACTGAATAAAAATAAAGGATGGAGACGCTTGCGTTCATTCTGATGCTTGATGACAAATCTAAGAATGAATACCTTTCGTTTAAAGCAAAAATGAAGGAAATCGGTCGGATAGAACGGCCTCGCCGACTGACTTTAGTTTACGCCAAGGATATCACCATAAGAAATATACAGAAAGAAATCGCTTTTGAGTATAGAAAAAGGAAGGCGAGAGTTATGTAAATTCTGGTACTAGATTACAAATATGTAGATGATAGTTAAAAAAAGGTAATCGGCCGGGTAGTTTGGTCTGGCAAATTGACTTTAGTTTTCGTAGATTCCCTTAATTCATAAGATTAAAATGCCTTAAAACCCCGATATTCACCATAAACATATTGCATTGGAAACAAGTGGTTGCACTGAGTACCTGTAATTTTATTTTTTATGTCCACATTTTGTGCCGAAATCAAGTCTTCGTAGTGTCATAAAGTAATCAATTGAAAAACATCTCTTCGGTTGCAGAAGCCTTGGTAAAATATTTACCATGGTTTCGGCTTCAATAAGAGAGCCTTCATCAGGAGTAAAACAGTTTTTTTTTTTTTTTTTTTTTTTTTTTTTACATTTGAATGTGTAGTTAGCAGAAGGTCTCGAGCGACAGGGCTCGCGTTAAAAACTAAAAAGTTTGCACATTGCAAATTTTTAAAAACAAGTATTCCTTAACGTAAGCTCTATCGCACGAGACCTTCTGCTGGCTTTAGATTCTTATGTAAAAACACTCTTTTACTTCTGATGAAGGCTCCCCTAGTGAAGCCAAAACCAAGACATGTAAATATTTTAACAAAACAACCGCTACCAAAGAGCTGTTTTTCAAGTGTTTATTTTATATTTTGACGATCGGTTGCTGTCTTTAACAGCCATGTTTAAAATTCTTCTTAGTATTCTTACACGGCGGTTTACTGAACCGATCCGTAAAACCCAAAACAGCGTGACGCGATTTGCCTCATACGGAACCTCGCCTCTTGGAACAAGACAGAAAAAACGAAACTTCTCCAGCAGGCTGCGAAGAGCCCTCGCGGGAGGAGGAGGAGGGGGGGGGGTAGGGGGGCGGGAGGCTTCTGGGCGAAGCTAAAGGAGGCGTGGCGGCGGAACATTTCCCGTTAGAAGGACTGGCGCGATGATTGCTGGCGGCGCCCACAGCACGCAACTTTCTGCGAGGAAATTACATTTTGTATCTGCGCTGAGCGGCGGAGGCGAGGCGAGGCGAGGCGCCTGGGATTTCTTTAAATTAAAGCGCGCAGCCGACGCCGGCTCGCGACTCGTTCCCGACTGCAGCGCCGCCGGCGGCGGGCGGGCGCCCAGGGGTGAGGCGTTATCATCTCTGGAGCTGCCGCAGATGGATGTTATCGTCTCTGGTCGGCCGGAGTTTAATTGGCTGCGGGCGAGTGTCTCAGGGCGGCGGCGCGCTCGTGATTGGCGCGCAACTTTTGAGACGAGGGGGTGAGGGAAGGGAGGGGTCGCGGGGCCTTCTCGGCACGGGACAGAGGGCTGCGGTGGCGCTGTACCGCACTGCTCCCGAGAGGACAAGCGACTGTTGACCTGTTGTGGTGAGGCACCGAGCCTGCACACTGCTTCCGCTAGCGAATTACACCCCACGAAGGCGACACCACACAGTGTGGATATCAATTAATTAACCTGACTTAGTCATGGCCAGTTACCGTGTCGTAGCTTTTACCACATAGATATTGGTTAATTAACCAAACTTAGTCATGGCCAGTTACTGTGTCGTAGATTTTACCGTGTGGATATCGATTAATTAAACTGACTTAGCCATGACAAGTTACCGTGTCGTAGCTTTTACCACATAGATTTCGTTAATTAATCTGATTTAGTCAGCTGTCAGTTACCGTGTCATAACGTTTATTTTGGACTGGTTTCAAGCAATTATTGCCCTTCTTCAGTTGTCTAATTGTGTTCTACGTGTTGGATCTTGATTTGATGCTGTCACTTAAGTATGTCCTGATATGTTCGATCTGATCATGATGGAGTGGCACTAATCTTGTTCAGATCGAACACATAGGACATAGACACCTCAAGAAGGGCAATAATTGCCCAAAAGCACTCTGAAATAAAAGCTATGACCCTGTAATTGGTCGTTATCTTATTTAAATTAATATTAACCATAGTTGCTGAGACTCTTTCCAAGCAGAATCTTGCGTAGCATAGAATAAAATACTTCGGTAATACTTTTAACAATAATTTGAATACGCTTTAAATTTCCTAATTGGTGTTCATTTGTTTCTTTCTAATTGCTCCATATTCCACCAAAGTATGTCAGGAAACCAATACTAGGATATTAAATCAGTTCGTCTCTCTTCAATTATCAACGGGTTCTTTCTGCAATTTTTTCAATCCCTTCATGATCTGTATCTTCCAGAAATTCTTCAACATCATACACATCACCATCCATAAAAATTCTAGAGTCTGTACTACTGATAATTTAGACAGCTGGAAAGGGAAATTAAACTTCTTTATTCACAAAGCAGAGCCCATGCAGAATAAGGTAGACGATGCGCAGATACGAGTTTTCGGCTGCGGCGCAGTGACCAAGCACATTGAGGCGCGAGACTGTTGCCCATCGCGGGCTCGAATCATCCCTCGGGCTTGGATGTTTGTGCTGTCTTTAGTATAAGATAGTATAAGAGCATAAGTAGTTTGTATGTTTAGGGACTGATGACCCCACAATTAAGTCCCATAAGCTTAACAAACATTTGAACACGAGTTTTCGTCCGAAGCGCCAGGCGTTCATTCCTTCATTCAGATGGGGAGGCCGCGTCAGTCCACTTCCGCCTGCCGACCTGTGAGCTGGTCACTTCCCCTCCAGTGCTCGGTCACTGCTCTGGCCGCTACCCCCACCACTACCACTCTCCTCACGCTCGCCCAGCCGGCTGCGCATTTACCGGACAATTTATGCTGCGTGAACTACACACAAACTCACCTGCAAACCCAACTACCAATACTAACGTTCTCTCTAGATCTGTAACGTCCATTTGTTTATAACTTGGATTATTATAAGTAATTCAATAACTTATTTGTGAAACTATAATTTTTAATAACCATATTTACAAATGCATTAAGTAAGGAAATATAAAATATGGAAAAAAATACTTTTTTATTATATTCAAATCTTTGTAAAGTTAAGCGTCCAAACTGGTAAGATCTTAGGTTCCCATACAAACTATGTAAACTGACTTAAGCTACGTACAGCACACACACATGCATACCCGAGGGGGATACCCACACAGCAATAATTCAACACATTCCATCAATGCCTTGTGGAACAACTCATTTGATTCGGCTTATAAGGTGCTATACTTGCGATCCTGTTGATGCTGCCATCTAATGGTTTAGTTACGCCACTAGAACGCAGTGATGCTAATGAGGAGCCAATGAGATTTGATGTATTTGCAGAAATTTCCAAAAAACTGTAATGAATCTGGAAAGAGTTAAACAACGCTAATAATAGTGAGGTAGTACAGTATTACGGGGAATAAAAATGATTTAAATGATGATTAATTAAATTCAATACAAAGTGTAATTTTGAAAACTACGGTCAAGAACTGAATGTGTAATTTTAAATTAATTTCATTTTTATTTATTTATTTAATTAACAGTAAGTCTGAGAGAAATAAAGTATTGTGGTTAAAAAATGGAATGGAATAAGTCGTCGATTGTCTGCATTGGCGCCAGGAGCTCGGTCAGAAAGATGTTATGTTAGATTTTTCTGTAGGGCATATTCTAGGGAATATTAAATTATGTAAGTGATTGCATAGTTGGCTAAATAACTATAATAATCAATCAAAGTTAACTATTTCGAGTCGCATACATGATTTATCCAACCCCTTAGTCTTTTTATCATATTTCGGCAAAATTTATTCATATCACCGGCGCACTTTATTTCATCGATACGTCAACTTCCAACTTCACGCAGAACTAGATACATTCGGTGCTAATACCATATACATAAAAGAGAAATGTCTTTAATTTAGTAGACGCGCCCCTGCACCCTGCCAGATAATTTAATTTTGTCCGGTTTATGACTTTGAGTTGGTCGTGATTAATGTTGAATGAATCGGCAATGTGCACTCCAACAGTTCGTTTCTTCGGTAAACGCCAACAAATTAGCAACAAGCAGAGCCATTCGTACATCAGTACAGTCACCAGAGCGTGCACAATGTCGACGTTAGTATAATGTGTACCCTCCTTTTGCAGCAATGCAGGGTGCAACTTTCGCATGAAGACGATCGTAGACGTGCCGAATGAAGACTTGGGAGTGGCCTGCCTTACAGTTTCCACCTGGTGCCTCAGTTGGGCGACATTTCGTGCCGGTCGGGCAGACGCCGCAACATAACGTTTCATCCGGTCCCAAACATGCTCAGTGCGCGTCAGATCTGGGGATTGTGCTGACCTGGGTAGTTGACGTACAACTTGAAGAGCTCGTCGAGTGGTACGGGATACATGTGGACGTGCATTGCACTGTTGGAAAAGCAATTCGTTTTGTTGGTGCATGAACAGTAGCAAGACTGGTTGAATGGTGGTTTCAGTGTACCGTGCACTGTTCATTGTACCTCGACGATTACCAGAGGAAAACGATTAATGTAGGATACGGCTCTCCACACCGTGGTTCACGATCATGCATGCCGTCAAGGCATCTGCCGCTCACGCCCCAACATCGCTCAGCTCGCTTCCAGTGGTGTCGGGATAAACGCTTACGGAAGGACGATTGAAGACATGGTCATCTTCAGTAATGAGAGTCGCTTCTGCCTCAGTGCCAATAATGATCGTACGCGTGTGTGGCCTCCTTCAGGAAAGAGCGAAAATCTGGAGTGTATGCAACACAGACACAAGGTGACGACACCCGGCATCATGGTGTGGAGAGGCACATCCTACACTGCTGATCGTCGAGGGAACATGGAACAATGCACAGTACATAGAAACCACCATAAACCCGTCTTGCTACCGTTCATGCACCAACAAGGCGATTTGCTTTTCCAACAGGACAATGCATGTTCATATGTACCCAGTACCACCCAACGACCTCTTTAAGTTGTACGTCAAGTACCCTGATCAGCACTATCCACGAATCTGTCCCTCACTGAGCATGTTACGGACGAGATGAAACTTCTTGCGCGGTCTTTACGACCGGCACGAAATCTTGCGCACCTGAGGCAGCAGGTGGAAAACGCATGGCAGGCCATTCCGCAAGTCTACATTCGGCATCCCTACTATCGTCTCCATGGGATAATTGCAGCTAACATTGTTGCAAAAGAAGGTTATACACGGTACTAGCGTCGACATTTCGCATGCCCTGGCGCTCACGTGCGTATGGCTCTGCCTGTGTAATCGTCTGTTGTATACATCCTCATGTATATGTCAATAAAATTTACCTCTGCTGGGTTTACGGATTCATGGCGTTCGTGGCAGCATTAATAATTATAAGCAAAAACTGCATTTCATCAGGTTTTTTTTCGAGTGCATCTGGTGCACGCAGCACTTCAGTCAGATGCATGAACACTAATGTGAAGCTCATAATCTGCACTTGAGCTGATACAGGTTCGAACAATAATTTGAAGCAGTTTACGTCCAGTGCTATAGGAAAAAAAGTGCAACAAGAAAGCATTGAGCCTCTTCAGACAAATAAGAAAAAGCTTGTGTTTCCTTATATAGCCTTTTTATAAATTACCCAAGCATACAGAAAGTACAAATCAATTGAAACTTCCTGGCACATTAAAAATCTGTTCTGCAACTGGGATTATAATCTGGGAACTTCGACTTTCACTGACAAGAGTAGATAGGTTCGAATCCCAGTTCAGGCACACAGTTGTTTAAGTAAATTAGAGTTCTATGGTGTAACGGGAAACGATGCATAATGGTTCAAGTCATACCTTGAATTAAGCCATCAGTCATCTTCAGATTGGGAAAAAATTACATGTGGTGTCCCACAAGGATCCATATTTAGGCCATTACATTTTATTCTGTACATTAATGATGTCTCATTAGTTACACTGCCAGAAGCAGAGCTATTTTTCCTGATAGATGAAAAAAGTATTGCAATAAACTCCATATCGTGTTTACGGTATTTTGTCAAAAACTGACATTATGAGAACTGTGGCTGTGGTATTATAATGTTTATAATCAAAACAGCAACCAGTCACAATTACGGTAGAAATGATATATTCTTAAAGCATTACCGGTTTCGAATTTATGCAAATCCATCTTCAAATGGCTTCTCATGCTTTTGATCTTGGGCCTTGTTGTGCTGCAGCCATGTTGTGTCCGATTTTTCTGTGATGATGTTTACCTGTATTTTACACTTACTAAATGCGCACTGAATGTGTGCTTTTAATGTAGATGGATCACACGACACTCTGCACTGTAATAGCCCTGTTAATGTGTTTCACACGACACTAAGGTATAATTTATCGAAATGTGCACTATTACTAATTGTAAAACGTGGCACAGCTACACATTGTTTACTAAGATTTTGAAGTACACATTTAGTAAGTATAAAATACAGGAAAATATCATTGCAGAAAAATCGGATACAACATGGCTACTGTACTATAACTGATGCAAGAGAAGGTACAAGCTCAATAACATGAAAATCCATCGAAAGATGGATTTGTATCAATTCGAAATCGGTAATGGTTTAAGAAATTAAATATTTCTACCATACTTGTGGCTTGTTGTTGTTTTGATTATAAACATTATATCACGTATAGTTCTAGAACGTCTGCTAATGGTAAAAGCGTACTAATTGACATTAAATTCTGAAATTGACTACATGCATCTCTCAACATGTAAGAGGTTCCTATCCAGTATATGCAGGAGCTTTCATATATACAAGAGCATGAACAAAACCGATTTAAACGAGTACATAAAAGTACTTCAGTTCGAAAATGTATCCACTACTCAGGAAGACACATTTTTAATAATTTAAATGCAACCTTAAGATAGTAGCTGCATATAAAGATCAGTTTAAGAGGAGGCTGATACATTTACTAGTGACCAACTCCTTCTAATTCATTGAGAAATTTTTTGACTAGAACCAAATGATGTATGCATTCATAGTATTAATACAATTATTTCAAGCTGTAAAAAAGTTGACATGTTACATGTTACGGGAATCTCCTAAATACGTATCTATGGAACGAACAGCTAATCCAATCTAAGTTTCAACCTGAGAGAAAGTTTTATATCAGCGCACACTCCGCTGCAGAGTGAAAATTTCATTCTACAAATCAGTCGTGTAAATATGTAAAAGGGTTGATTTTGTATGATGCATATAGTAATATTGTTTTGATAATAAATATTATATCGCATATAGTTCTAGAACGTCTGCTAATAATAAATATTCAGTTTCTTGATAGATCGATTGTGATAAATCAGTCTCTTTGATATCGATATTTTCAGTGTTCAAATATTTGTAGAGCTTAAGGAACTTAACTATGGGGTGATCAGTCCCTAAACTTACAAACTACTTATGAACTGGAATGAAACTTTCACTCTGCAGCGGAGTGTGCGCTGATATGAAACTTCCTGGCAGATTAAAAGTGTGTGCCGGAACCGGGACTCGAACCTGGGACCTTTGCCTTTCGCGGGCAAGCGCACTACCGACTGTGCTATCCCGTCACGACTCACGATGCCGCCTCACAACTTTACTTCCTCCAGTACCTCGCCTCCTACTTTCCTAACTTCACAGAAGCTCTCCTGCGAACTATGCAAGACTACACTCCTGGCCGGCCGCAGTGGCCGAGGGGACTGAGGCGCGTCAGTCACGGTTTGCACGGCCACTACGGTCGGGGGTTCGAATCCCCCCTCGGGCATGGATATTTGTGCCGTCCTTCGTCTTAGCTAGTTCATAAGTAGTTTGTAAGCTTAGGGACTGATGACCCCGTAGTTAAGTCCCATAAATTGTACAAACATTTGAACATTTGAATTACATGGGATACTCTGCAAATCACATTTAAGTGCCTCGCAGAGGGTTCATCGAACCACAATTATACTATTTATCTCCCATTCCATTCTGGAATAGCGCCCGGGAAGAAAGAACACCTGAATCTCTCAGCTCGAGCTCTGATTTCTCGTATTTTATTCTGATGATCATTTCTACCTATGTAAGTGGGAGTCAACAATATATTTTCGCATTCGGAGGAGAATGTTGGTGATTGGAGTTTCGCAAGTAGCCCACGCCGCAGCCATGAGCGCCGTTGTTGTAATGATTCCCATCCCAGATCCTGTATCATTTCCGTAACACTGTCTCACCTGTATCATGACAATACGAAACGAGCTGCCCTTCTTTGGACTCTTTCGATGTCCTCCGTCAAACCTACCTGATAAGGATCCCACACTGGGCTGCAATACTCCAAAAATGGACGGACAAGCGTAGTGCAGTTTCTTTTGTAGTCCTGTTGCATGTTTTAAGGGTTCTGCCAAATAAAACGCAGTGTCTGGTTCGCCTTTCCCACGATATTACCTATGTGTTCTTTCCATTTTAAGACTGAAGTAATAGTAATTCCTAGGTATTTTGTGGAGTTTACGGCCTTCACATTTGATTGATTTATCTTGTAAACAAAGTTTAACGGATTTCTTTTCGTACTCAGTTTTCGCGTACAGTTCTAGAACGTATGCTAGTGATAAATATTGAGTTTCGTGATAGATCGATTACGGCGAATCAGTCTCTTTGATATCGATAATTTCCACAATCAATGCTCAGCGGTTCGATCTAGCAAGATCTGTAGAATCGAAGTTTTTGTACAAGTTGCCCATCCCTAGTTGGAAGAACGGCAGGCTCGCAGGAGCGTCGCAGAGACAGGCGAGGACACGGCGCATCCCCCGCAAGAGCCAATCGGGGGTAATGGACGCCGGAGGCGATCGCCGGCCCTGGAGAGGGGGCTAAGTGGCGCCCTGCATCACGGCCAACTCTTCCCTCCGTTGCCCTTCCCACCCCCTCTGCTCTCTGCTGTGTTTTGTCCATCGCCCTGCCTGTGCTCTCTCACGCCGACCTGTCCCGTAAAACGGAGCGAGCGCGTGGCCACCGCGGCAGAGAAAGGATGCAGGGCCACCAGACACTGACCACAACCCAAACTCTGGAGAAGAACGAGCTGCCACTCATCCCGTTTACATGGGCTCCCAAAACCGGATTTCGTAAACCGATTTCCCAATTCCGCTTTTGGTTGGTCATGTAAACACTCCAAAATCGATTCTGGAAATCCACTTCTCTAAAGCGGTTTTCCAGTTCCACAATCGGTTTTCGTGCGAATGTAAACGCAACCGTTTTTGGAGCGTTCTTGGCTTGTCAGATTTTTTTTTTTTTTTTTTTTTTTTTTTTTTTTGTAAGAATTTTCTGCACATAAGGACAGAGTGATATTTTCTAATGTGAAATTGAAATAGAAGTATTAATATTAGATTGAGCATGAATCTGTGCATTTAAGTAAAGAAAAATAGCGATTATGCTGACTAAATCGGAGACTGAATCAACTATTTTCCAGCCGCCATCTTAAGTGGATTAGGAAATCCGATTCAGGCTGTTCCATGTAAACACTAAAGCGAAAAACGGTTTACGAAAATCGGTTTTCGTCTTCCGGAAGATGTGTTACATGTAAACGTAGTGACTGTGGAAGTCCCCAGAAGACTACCACGTCATCTTACGGGAGGGAAGACGCCTTATCTTACACATAACAATTGCGTTATCTTACAATTACGTTATCTTACACATAACAATTGCGTTATTAAATTTCAGTACCGTAACACGTTCTTTGAGGACAGCAAAGTATTACCAGAAAGAAAAAAAATTGCAACAAGTACAGGCAACACGCACAGTGGAAGAACGATGCGTAAAACATACACGTTGTACCAGCCTTTTGCAACCCAGCCGAAAGACAAAATTTTAAATCTGGCCACAGAAATATGTTTTTGGGACTCCGTCATAAGAGAATCATTAGAAGCGTAGCAGTAGATATAATGATGATGATGGTCGTCAAAACAAAAATAATGGAATGCGGTCTTAGAAAATCAGGCGATGCTGAAGGAATTAGATTATGTAACGAAACAATGAAGGTGGTAGATGAGTTTTGTTACTTGGGTAGTAAAATAACATGTGATGGTCGCAGTACAGAGGATATAAAATGTAGAATGGCAATGGGAAGAAAGGCATTTTTGAAAAAGAGAAATTTGCTAACATCGAATATTAATTTAAGTATAAGGAAGTCTTTTCTGAAGGCATTTGTGTGGAGTGTTGCCTTGTACGGGAGCGAAACATGGACGATAAGCAGTGCGGACAGGAAGAGAATAGAGGCTTTTGAAATGTGGTGCTGCAGAAGAATGCTGAAGATTAGGTGTGTAGATCGCATGAAGAAGTACTGAACAGAATTGACTAAAAGAAGGTATCGCTTGGTAGGACACATTCTTAGACATTGAGGAATCGTAAATTTAGCATTGGAGGGAAGTGTGTGGGGAAGAAATCGCAGAGGGAGACCAAGAGACGCGTATAGTAAGCAGATTCAAGTGGATGTGGGTTGCCGTTCTTATGAGGAGATGAAAAGGCTTGCTCAGGATAGAGTAGGGTGGAGAGCTGCATCAAACCAGTCTCCGGACTGAAGACCATAACAACAACAACGATGGTCGTGTGGCATTTCTGGCTGATAGACCCCAGCTGGTATTGTGTTCCACCTGCGTGGTGCAAGTCTGTAAGTGACACCACATGGGCGACTTGCACATCGATGATGATGAAATGATGATGACGACGACACAACACCCAGTTCCTGAATGGTGAAAATCTCCAACCCGAACGGGAATCGAACTAGGGCCCAGGCGTGGTATTCTAGCATGCTGTCCACTGGACTACGGATGTGGACAGCAAACATGATAAACCGTGGCAGCGGCTACCAGCTGGATAATACATGGAATCCCGTCCAATACCTTAATAAAATACGTTACCATATAACACTTCTGGAGTAGACGATGTTTCGTCTGAACTGCTACAATCGCCGGCCGCGGTGGCCGAGGATACTGAGGCGCCGGCCGCGGTGGCCGAGGTGACTGAGGCGCTCCAGTCACGGTCAGCACGGCCACTACGGTCGGGGGTTCGAATCCCCCCTCGGGCATGGATATTTGTGCCATCCTTAGTCTTAGCTAGTTCATAAGTAGTTTGTAAGCTTAGGGACTGATGACCCCGTAGTTAAGTCCCATAAGTTTTACAAACATTTGAACATTTGAACTGCTATAATCGTTAGGAGAGCCAGTCATATAGAAATTCTTCCATCTGGTATGAGAAAGAGGAAACACCCTTAGACTTCAAGAAGAATATAGTGATTCCAATTCCGAAGAAAGCAAGTGCAGACAAATGCGAAAATTACATAACTAACAATTTAATAAGTAATGGTTGCAAGATACTTACAGACGATTGGAAAAACTGGTGGAATCCGACCTTGGATCAGATCAGTTTGGATTTACGAGAACTGTAGGAACATGGGAGGCAATAGTCACATTATGACTTATCTTAGAAGATAGATTAAGGAAAGGGAAACCTACGTTTTTGGCATTTGTATCGACAATGTCGACTGGAATACACTCTTTCAAATTCTGAAGGTAGCTTGGGTAAGATATAGTGAGCGAAGAGTTATATTCAACCTATACAAAAACCAGACAGCAGTTCTTAGAGTCGAGTGACAAGAAAGGGAAGTAGGGTTGTAGCCTTTTCACAATGTTGTTCAGTCTGTACATTGAGCAAGCAGTGAAGGATTGAAGGAGAAATTTGGAGAGGGAATTAAAGTTCAGGGAGAAGAAATAAAAACATTTGCGGTTTGCGCGATCGATGGCATAGTAATTTTGTCAGAGAGTGCAGAGGATCTGGAAGAGCAGTTGAATGGAATGGAGAGTGTGTCTATATAAGATGAACATTAACAAGTGTAAAACTGGGTTATGGAAATGTCTGAAAATCAGGCGTTACTGATGGAATTATATTAGGTAATGAGACAATAAAAGTAGTAGATGAGTTTCTTTATGTGGATCGCAAAATAACTTCTGATGGCCGAAGTAAATAAAATATAAAATTTCGATGGGCTATGGGAGGAAAAACATTTCTAAAGAAGCGAAACTTGTTAACATCCAATATTAATTTAAATGTTAGGAAGTCCTTTCTGAAAGCATATGTATTGAGTGTGTCATTGTATGTGAGTGAAACGTGGACAATAAGGAGTGCAGAAAAAACGATGATAGGAGTTTTTGAAATGTGGTGCTACAGAAGAATGATGACGATCAGGCGGGTAGATCACGGGACTAATGAGGAGGTGCTTAACCGAATTGGGAAGAAAAGGAGTTTTAAAAAAAGTATGTTAACCTTATGGGACTTAACTACGGGGTTATCAGTCCCCAAAACTTACAAACTACTTATCAACTACCTTATCCGAAGGACGGCACAAATATCCATGCCCGAGGGGGGATTGGAACCCCCGACCGTAGTGGCCGTGCAGACCGTGACTGAAGCGCCTCAGTCCCCTCGGCCACCGCGGCCGGCGAAAAGGAGTTTCTGGCATATCCTAAGAGAAGGGATAGGTTGGTGGAACATATTCTGAGACATCAAGGAATCGTCAGCATTAGAAGGAAGTGTCTGGAGTGAAAATCGTAGAGGGAGACCGAGGGACGAATACAGTAAGTAGATTCAAAAGGATATAGGTTGCCGAACGTATTCTCAGATGAAGAGACTTATACAGGACAAGGTAGTGAGGAGAGCTGCATCAAATCAGTATGCGGACTGCAGAAACAACAACATAACACTTCTGGAAATGAGAAAAGAAAATCACGAATTCGTGTACCCAACTGAGCAAAATTTTATTCACATATTCGGAATCTCTACGATCGTTACCATGGAAGAATTACAGCTTGAATTGCTGCAAAAGGAGGGTATACGCAGTACTAACGCCAACATTACGGTCGCTCTGGTGAATGACGTTCGTACGGCTCTGTCTATCTGATTGTGTGTTGTATACAACCTCAAGTCTGTGTGAACAAAATTTCCCTCTGCTGGGTCGACGAATTCATGGTGATCTTTTTTCAAATCAAATGTTTGTAAATCTACGGGACTCAACTGCTTGGTTATTAGTCCCTAGCAAACTACTTAATGTAAGGTAAACTAAAGTAAGGACAACACAAACACCCATGCGCGAGGGGGCAATAGAACCCCCGACGGCGGACGGATTTTTTTCCATTTTCCAGGAGTGTATATTTACGATATCTCTCCAGGTATCGTAATTGTGTTGAGCAATTTACTGTATATATTAATAAAAACTTGCGTAGAAGGGCTGAGAAGTTATGAAGACATGTCACTCCAATATTCAAGAAAGGCAATAAGAGTGATCCGCAAAATTACAGGCCTATATCATTAATGTAGTTTGAAGCAGGATGTTAGAACATATATTTTTCTCAAATACAATGGACACCCCGAAAAGAACGACCTATTGTCCCATAGTCAACACCGATTCAGAAAGTAACGTTCTTGTGAAGCACAGTTATCTCTTTTCTCCCACGATGTGATGTGTGCTACAAAGGATATCAAATAGATTCCGTATTTCTTGATTTCCAAAAGGATTTTGACACTGTACCTCACTAGCGTCTTCTAATCAAATTACGTGCGGCTGGGATATCGCCACAGCTGTGCGACTGGATTCGTGGTTTTCTGTCAGAAAGGACACAGTACGTTGTAACTGACGGTAAGTTATCGAGTAGAACAGAAGTGTCATCTGGCGTTCCGCAGGGAACTGTTGCAGGGTCCCTACTGTACCATATTTTTATAAACGATTTGTGAGACAGTCTGAGTAGCCCTCTTAGAATGTTCGCAAATGATGGTGTCACTTATCGGTTAGTAAAGTCATCAGAAGATGAAAAGCAACTGCAAAATGATTTAGATAAGATATCTGTTTGTGCAAAAATTGGCAGTTACGATAAAACTGAGGTCACCCATATGACCAGTAAAAGAAATCCTTTAAACTTCTGTTACACGATAAATTAGTCAGACCTACAAGCCGTCAATTCTACTAAATACCTAGGAGCAACAATTAAGAACAACGTAAATTAGAAAGAAAACAGAAAATATTGTAGGGAAGGCGAACCAAAGTTTCATTGGCAGAACACTTAGAAGATGGAATAGTTGTACTAAAGAAACTGCCTACGCTACACTCGTGCGTCCTATTTTGGATTATTGCTGCGCATTGGGGGATCCACACCAGGTGGGACTGACAGACGGTTTAGAGAAAATTCAGAGGAGGGCAGCTCGTTTTGTTTTAGCGTGATATAGGGGAGAGAATGTCACGGAAATGATGCACAAGTTGGAGTGGAAATCATTAAAAGAAAGGCGATATTTGTTGCGGCGAGATCTATTTGCGAAATTTCTTTCGCCAACTTCTTTTTCAGAATGTGAACATATATTGTTAGCACCCGCGTACATAGGGAGACTTGACCATCATCTATATCTATAAATGTGAATGTCTGTTCGGTGTACGTTTATCACATCTGCACCACAAGACATATAGAGCAAAAAATTAGTACAGCTACTAATGTTATCCGGGGAAGGATTTAGGCACAGTTTTATGGCGATCGGATAGCTATTTATCTATATGTATATTAATGAGAATGTATGTTCGGTGTACGCTTATCATGTCCGAACGACAAGACGCGGAGACTTAAATATTTGTACAGTTACTAATTTATACCTGAGGAATGTTTTAGGCACGGTTTTATAGCGATCTGATAGATATTTAGTAATTTGAAGAATATAACGCGAAATGCGGAACAATAATTACTCTTTGAAAATTATATTTACTCTTTGAAAATGGTTTTATTGGTTGTATTGTTGCTTGAGGGTTGATAATGATAAAAGGATGGAGTATATTGGAATGGAAAGTTATCGGTGTATATAAAATTATATGTGAGGGTGTGTTAATATTTCTCTCTGCGGCAAATGAATGGTCTGTGTGTAATTGTTATCCGAAGTCTCCATGCCGATAGCTATAAAGGGGTGGAAGATATGGTGGTTAAAAGTCGTCGAATTATAAAAACATTCGGACTGAAGGCCAGCGATGACGTTTGCGACTCTGTAGAAAGGAGGTTACGCACAGCGAAACGTGATGCCACAGACAATATGTTTGGTCTATGCGTGCTACAATGTCTTCAGCTCTTTCTCTGCAAGGTTAAGCATACGAATAAGGAAATATAAGAATAAATAAATAAATCAGTAAAAAATAAATTTCTTTTAATACAGATGTTAAAAAAATAACGATTTGACGTTTCTCGCATTACATCAAGTGATCGATCTGTGATATTATTACAATCATTATTGTTGAATTTCGTGATTGGATTCTTCGAAACGAGTGCATTTTTACGTGAATTTTTACGTGAAATTAATTACATTAATTTAATTGTTATTTAAACTCCGTAGATAAATGTGCATTGCGTTACTTCACAGATATTAGAACAGTACATCTACTTTCAATAGATCACATTCAGACAACATTCCTCAGGAATACATTTACGCTCCAAACAGTACTACAAATAACGTAGATTACCAGAATGCCCTAAAATAGAATTAAAATGAATTTGGACATTACTCTCACTATACGTGTAGAGATATTGCAACACAGGCTATAAGGAATAATGTATGTATTATTTATTGTAAATCATTAAGCACTTCACATAATTTTATTTTTTTATTTGAATGTTGAATAAAAATGTTTGTTTCTAAAGAAGTTATTGTATTTCATTTCATCCTTCAAAACCATGTCTTATAGCTCACTACTGAAAGATAGCTTATCTACGAGGCGCGTCCAGAAAGTAAGTTCCGTTTGGTTATATAAGACGAACGGGTACAAATACAGAAAAAATATTAATTGTACAAAAATCTACAACTGTTAAACTACTTTTCTACATAGCTTCCGAAATTTTGTAGGTAATTGTCATAGCATAGCACAAGGTTTTGTGTGCCTTTTTCATAGAATGTTGCCGCCTGTGTGTTCAACCATGTGGTAACATATTCTTTCAGCTCGTCATCATCGTTCAAGTGTTGTCCACCAAGGACAGATTTTATGTATAAGAAGAGGATTACTGTCAAAAGATTTTTTTTCACGATAATGACTGACCTGACACACCGAATGTGACCAAACAATTCTTACGGTAATTTCAATGGGACCTGTTTGATCATCCTCCATACAGCTCGGACTCGGACCTCTCTCCTAGCGACTTTCATCTCTCCTTACACCTAAAATCTGTCCTTGGTGGTCAACACTTCAACGACGTTAAAGAGCTGTTACCACATGGTTGAATACACAGACGGCAACCTTCTGTGAAGGATTCGTGTAAAAACTTGTGGCACGCTATGACAAGCGCCTACAAAATTTCAGCAGTTATGTGAAAAAGTAGTTTAAGAGTTGTAGAATTTTGTGCAATAAAAATTTCTTCTATATCTGTAGATCTTCCTTTTTTACCAAACGGAACTTACTTTCTGGACGCGCCTCGTATCATAATCAACCAACATGCGAGCGGAGCCGCGGGTTTAAGCTAGTAATGAAATAAGAGAAGTCAGATCGAAAACGGAAAGATTTAGATGTTCCTTTCTCCCGCGAGCTATTAGAGGGTGTAACTATAGAGAAATATCATAAAAGTGGTTCCACGAACCACTTCATCGTGATATGGAGAGTTTCCATGTAGATGTGGAACCAACCTGATACATTCACGAGCACGAGAATGAGATCGAACGCGACGCCGTAATCTGGCGGGATGCTTTCGGGTGTCGGTGTTGGAGGCTGTCCTGTCACAGTTAGCGTTGCCGTGGAAACAGCGCGCCGGATAATTCGGGACGGGCTCGACGAATGCCTTTTCCGGTCTCAAACAAGGGAAGGCCATTACGGGCGGCCGGTGGCTGGGGGGGTGGCAGCCCTGAGCCACCGCCGCGAGGCCGACGAGCGGCACCGCGCCGCGACCCGCCACACGTATAATTTTATCTAGCACGGGCCATTAACTCCGCGGGCCTAACGATTTCCAATTTTCGCCCGGCAGAGCTGTCGGCCGCGGCCCGCCGCGACTGATTATAGATCACCCGGCTAAAAAGGACCGACGCGCAGGGGTGGGGGGGGGGGGGAGGGCTGACGGGCCGGCCAGGATGATGGGGCGACTTTCTGACGGCCGAGGGGCGTCACCACCCCCACACAACGCCAGGGGAGAGAGAGAGATGTTGCCACTGAGCCACTGACTCTGGCCCACACCGCGAGTTCCGCAACGCCTTCCGCTCCTAACAAATATTCAAATACTTATTCACCCCGTTTACATGGGCTCCCAAAACCGGATTCCGTAAACCGATTTCCCAATTCCGCTTTTGGTTGGTCATGTAAACACTCCAAAATCGATTCTGGAAATCCATTTCTTTAAAGCGATTTTCCAGTTCCACAATCGATTTGCGCGCTCATGTAAACGCAACCGTTTTTGAAGCGTTCTTGGCGTGTCAGATTGTGTTTTTTTGGTAAGAATTTTCGGCACATATGGACAGAGTGGTATTTTCTAATGTGAAATCAAAGTATTAATATTAGAGTGATCATGAATCTGCGTATTTAAGTAAAGAAAAATAGCGATTATGATGACTAAATCGGGGACTGAATCAGCTGTTTTTCAGCCGCCATATTAAGTGGATTAGGAAATCCGATTCAGGCTGTGCCATGTAAACACGACAGCGAGAAACGGTTTACGAAAATCGGTTTTCGTCTTCCGGAAGATGTGTTACATGTAAACGTAGTGATTGTATTGGTATGGTGTCTGTTCTTTCGGACGTCCGATAGAACAGACACCAATACAATAAGTATTTATACGCGACGACGGCGTTTGCTTCACCTACTTCACCGCAGATGCGGTAGTACTTCCGACCTCGCACGGGAATCCGTAATGACGAATGTAAGAGGGCATGGAGGATAGGGGCGCTACAACCATAGCGTGCGATTTGTGAGAATTTGAGAGAGACGGGAGGCGAGCACGAGTGGCCAAGTAGTTAAGGCGACCGCTGACCGAGACGGGAGACCCGGGATCGATTCCCAGCCCGGCTCACATTTTCACTTGTCGCCATTGCTTAATTTCAATGATCAAATATGGTCACCGTCAATCTTTTCTTTTCTATCCTTCTTCCTTCCCTTCCTTTATGTATCATTTGCAAATGTTCAAATGTTTGTAAATATATGGGTTCGACCGAAAGACACGAAAAATAACTGAACAGTCACTTACAGTGACAAAGTCATGGGCGAAGTATCAGGACCCTTTGAAATAAAAATGGAGTCCGCCAGGGGGACGGACCACCCCCAATACTTTTCAATATTTTTTTTAGAAAAGTTCGTCAGGGAATGGGAACCTCACTTAAAAGGCATCCAAATTCGTATCAAAAAAGACAACCGAATTAAAGTCAAGTGGCTTGCTTTCGCTGATGATATTGCAATTATCACCAGTAGCAGAACAGAGGCGATTCATGCAGTCGAAAAAGTACATTAAATTTCTCAATAAACCGAACTACAGGTATCTTACGAAAAAACCCAATATATGGCAAGACATCCGTAAAATAAATCCTCTTTAATTACAAAATATGGTAAAATTGCACAAGTCAGCCATTTTAAATATTCGGAGAAACTATACAGACTTCAGGATTAAACCGAATCGCCAATCAACAAACAGCCACCAAGCTCCAGAAGGCCTACAAGCTAATATGGACGCATTACAACAAGAAGTACACTTCCACAGACGCATAATTGAGACACTATAGAACAGTAATTCTTCCAGTAGCAGTCTATGGAGCTAAAAAAAAAAAAAAAAAAAAAAAAACGTGATCGATGGTCATTCAAAAATTAGTGAAATACAAAAGCAGGGAAGAAAAATTCTCAGGAAGATTTACCACGGTAAATAAACAAAAACGGCATTTTAATGAAGAGACCACAAAACGTACTTTATAGCAAGATCTACACAATAACAGATGAAATCAGAAAACGCCGAGCGAAATTTTATACACACATTTACAGGATGGAAGACTCAAGAACAGCAAAGGAACTATTCAGTATTATAGTAAAGAGTAAATGCGGCACAGAATGGCTGGAAGAATTCCAAAGGGATCTACAGCAGAGTTAAATCACAAGTGTGAAATTTGAGGAAAGATCGTCACGCCAGCCTGGTAAAAAATGGACAGAGGACCGGAAGACTGAGCATTCTAAGAAGATGAAGAGTTTTTGGGGAGCAATGAAGAAAAGCATTCGAAGATGAAATTATGAACTCGAGTTAAATCGCTCTCTTTAAGGGGAACAATTGTGTAAATAAATAAATATATGGGAGTTAACTTCTTTGGTTATTAGTCCCTAGGCTTACAAACTACTTACAGTAAGTTGAACTAAACTAACGACAACTCACACACAAAAAGGAATATTTGTGTTCATCCGTATGACCCCTGGCCTCTCTGACCTTATCTGTGTGGTCTTTACGCCAAATGTAGGTTGGCGGCAGTAGAATCGTTTTGCATTTTTTTCTCAAATTCCGGCCCTCTAAATTTCTTCAATATAAATACGTCGCCTTCCCTCAAGCGACTCCCATTTGAGTTCCCGAAGCATTTCAGTAAGACTCGCGCATTGATCGAATCTACCAGTTACAAACCTCGCCGCCCACCTCTGAACTAGCTCTATGTCCTCCTTTAAACTTATCTAGTGAGGATCCAAACACTTGATGAATATTACAGACGGGGTCGTACATGCGTTTCACATGCCGTTGTAGCGTAGAGCATGTTGGGCAATTCACCTGCAGCTCTTCTGTCCCATGCAGTCGGATTTCGTCTCTTACTGCAGGGGTTTCAACACCTGGTAAAAGGTTCACAAAAAGGGACAGAGAGGGAAGCTACAGGCAATCAAAATCGGGATAGCCAGTCGAAACATATATTAAAATCAAAGCACATAGAGGCGAGGTAGCCCTGTCACAAATTTCCATAAACCCTCACTCACTAAATGCAGCCACTGGGCGTAGAATGGACTTGTTGTAGGACAATTCGAAAAGTGCATACAAGAGTAAGAATATAAATAATAACTAGTCTTCAGAGAGAGTTTGAAACGAAAGGTAAGAAACTAGCCACGAGTTCGCGCACGATCACAAGAACAGGGGTCGGACCTAGGCATAGAACATGCTACATACCGGAGTAGCAGCTCACGAATAGTCGGCGCAAATGCAGAACTAAGGCGATCGCGACCACGGAAGATGCGAAGTATGTCGTATCGGTGATCATGTCGAGTCTAGCGCGAAAGTCTAAGACACGCTGCTTGTACCCAAGGTAATGGAAATCACGTGTCACTAAACGATGGTAACTGCCGCTCACTGACTTCCCGATGTCGATACCGAATGGGCTCGGGAGCTGCTCTTGAGCCTTTTAAAAGAAGTGACCACTGTATTCATGTGCACCACCACGGTTGGCGGAACGGTCCCTGTAGCCAACCTAACAGAGGAAGGAGCACTCAACCACTACCTATCTTGTGGCTGCCGGCAGCGCCGCAGTTACAGCCGTCAGGTTGGGTGGCCTGAAGTGCTGCAGCGACCGTTTGAAATAACGGCCGAAGGGAAACTGAACAACATTTCGCCATCTTTGCCATTTTCTGTAAGAATTAAATGTTTAGTGCCAAAATTATGCCTGCTCCCTCCAACCGATGCTGCTCTATGCAGACAATACATCGGTAGTATTTGTGGGCCTGGAAAAATTAGTTTTATGCCTATAATCGTAAGATGAAATTTTAATGATTATTAACTAATTAACCGGTCTAAGTATGTAATCACTAAACTTGGAATTTCATCTGGATTCAGAATTTGTAATTAAATTTAACGTATTGTTTTTATAAATCATTCATTCTTTATCTGAGGAGTGGCCTGACAGATTCTGTGCCTTTATCACGTGTCTTTTGGCGTTAGCAGAATTAAGTGCGTTACACGGTCTCTTTTATGGAGGAAACACACCTTCCCAAAATTCTCCCAATAAACCGAAGTGGACCATTAACCTTTCCCACGACTGTCTTTATATTCTCGTTCCATTTCAGTGTTATGCCTAGATATTTAATTGACGCAACTTTGTCAAGTAGCACACTGCTATTGCTGTAATCGAACATTACGGGACTGATTCTCCTACTCGTCTGCATCACCTCACATGTTACTTGCCATTCCTCGAACTACCTAGAAAATTGATTCACGTTATCTTGCATCCTTCTACAGTCATTCTCTCAAAGGCTTTTGATTGTATAAATCATGGGATTCTTCTAGATAAGCTTAAGTATTATGGTATGGGTGGGACAGTGCACAAATGGTTTAAATCATACTTAACCGGAAGAGTGCAGAAAATTGAAATAAGCTGTTAACATGATATAGATGATACAATGAATTCCTCTAACTGGGGAGTTATCAAAAATTGGGTCCTACAAGGTTCGGTCTTGGGTTCCTTGCTGTTCTTAATATATATTAATGACTTGCCATTCTACATTCACGAGGATGCTAAGCTAGTACTTTTTGATGATGATACAAGTACAGCTATCACACCTGACAAACAGAAATTAACTGATGAAATTGTAAATGATATCTTTCAGAAAGTTGTTAAGAGGTTCTCTACAAATGGACTCTCAGTAAACCTTGATAAAACTCAGTATATACAGTTTCATACAGTAAATGGCATGACACCATTAATAAATTTAGACTTTGAACATAAATCTGTAGCTAAGGTAGAATATTCAAAAATTTTAGGTGTTTGGATTGACGAGGGACTGAATTGGAAGAAACATATTGAAGATCTCCTGAAACGTTTGAGTTCAGCTACTTACGCTATCCGAGTCAAAATTTGGTGATATACATCTCAGTAAACTAGCTTACTACGCCTATTTTCATTCATTGCTTTCATATGGTATCATATTCTGGGGCAATTCAACATTGAGTAAAAAAGTATTCATAGCACAAAAGCGTGTAATAAGAATAATTGCTGGAGCTCACCCAAGAGCATCCTTCAAATATTTATTTAGGGATCTAGGGACCTTCACTGTAGCTTCACAATACATATATTCACTCATTAAATTTGTTATTAACGATCCGATTCAATTCAAAAGTAATAGCAGTGGGCATAGCTACAACACTAGGAGAAAGGATGATATTCACTGTTCAAGGTTAAATATAACTTTGGCTCAGAAAGGGGTGAATTATGCTGCCACAAAAGTCTTCGGTCACTTACCAAGTAGCATCAAAAGTCTGACAGATAGCTAACTAATATTTAAAAAGAAATTAAAGGAATATCTGAATGGCAACTCCTTCTACAATGTAGATGAATTTCTAGATAAAACTTTTTTTTTTTTTTTTTTTTTTTTTTTTTTTTAAAGTAATAAAAAAGCTTTAAAATATTGATTGTCAACTGTAGACAAAACAACATTTACTAGACTGACACGTTCCACATCATTACGATTATGTCGTATATATGATCTACGGAACAAGTATTAATCTAATCTAATTCAATGTCGACACCCTCTTGTACACCACTGCATCAGCAGAAAACAACCCCAGATTGAAAGTCACTCTTTCCATCATTTCGATAGACTGGAAATAATAGCGGTCCTATCACACTTCCTTGGGGCACCCCTGACGATACCATACCACGGCGCAACCTATGCGCTATAGTGCACCACAGGGCCGTCATGCGGTCAGTCTCACAACTTATTGACTGTTCCGCGTATACGGGAACCTGTTCCATATGTTCGTCCTTCATTAGCAGTCTGCAGTGAGATAACGTGTCAAACGCCTTTCGGAAATTGGTAAATATGTTTCATGTGAAACTCAGCTTGCCCTTTTCTCACATGACATCTTGCGAGCCATGGATGAAGGGCACCAGACTAATTGCGTTTTTCTCGACTTTAAAAAGACGTTCGAGTCGGTGCCACACTGCAGACTGCTAACGAAGATACCAGCTTATGGAATAGATTCACAGATTTGTGAATGGCTGGAAGACGTACTAAGTAAATAGAACGCAGTACGTTTTTCTCGACGGCGAGTGTTCATCAGAGAGGAGTTTATTGTCAGGCGTGCCCCAGGGGAGTATGATAGGACCGCTATTATTTTCTATCTATATAAATGTTCTGATAGACAAAGTAAGTTTTAGTTTGCGGCTGTTTGCTGATGATGCTGTGGTGTATGGGAGGGTGTCGTCTTTAACTGACTGTAATAGCATACAGGATAACGTGGACAATATTTCTAGTTGGTGCGAAGAATGGCGGCTAGCGGCTCTCAATGTAGAAAAATGTAAGGTGATGCGCCTGAGTAGGAAAAACAATTCCTTAATTTTCGAATACAGCATTAGCTTCTTGATGCTGTTGCGTCGTTCAAATATCTAGGCGTAACATTGCAGAGCGATATGAAACGGAACGAACATGTAAGGACAGTTGTGAGTAAGGCGGACAGCCTACTTCGATTTATTGGAAGAATTTTGGGAAGATGTACTTCATTTGTAAAGGAGACCGCGTATAAAACGCTTGTACGACCACGTCTTGAGTATCGCTCAAGTGTTTGGAACCCGCAGCAGATCAGTTTAAAGGAAGACATAGAAGCAGTTCTAATGTTCAAATGTTTGTATAGTCTATGGGACTTAACTGCGGGGTTATTAGTCCCTAAACTTACAAACTACTTATGAACTAACTAAGACTAAGGACGGCACAAATATCCATGCCCGAGGGGGAATTCTAACCCCCGAACCGTAGTGGAAGCAGTTCAGAGGCGAGCAGCTAGGTTTGTTACTGGTAGGTTCGACCAATGCGCGAGTGTCACGGAAATGCTTCGGCAACTCAATTGGGGATCGTTGGAGGAAAGACGACGTTCTTTTCGTGAATTTCTGTTGAGGAAATTTAGAGGGCCGGAATTTGAAGCTGAGTATAGTACGATCTTGCTGCCTCCAACTTACATTTCGCGTAGTGATCACAAAGACAAGATAAGAGAAATTAGGGCTCGTACGGAGGAATATAGGCATTGTTTTTTTCCTCGTTTTGTTTGGGAGTGGAGCAGGAAAGAAAATGCCTAGTAGTGGTACAGTGTACCCTCCGCCATGCACTTTACGGTGGATTGAGGAGTATGTATGTAGATGTAGATGCAGATATGCCTCTTGTCTTTCATCCATGGTTCGCAAGGTGTCACAGCCGAGTTCACCGACGCTGTACGCTGTCTCGGGCAGGAACTGCGCGAAACTCGTCACATAGACTGCGGTTCTGCAGACGAGACGTGCAGGTCGGGTCGGCCCTCTGCAGCCAGCGCGTCATTGGTCCGGGGACCTCCAGCTCCGGAATTAGACAGGCGGCGCCGGGAAGAACGGGCCCCTGTCTTGTCCCACCGCTCCCAAATAAACCACTTGGAGATTAAAGGACTACCGCGAGCACACATGTTGCGGTTTTCCGAGGCAGAAAAAGCGTCGCGACGGGGGAACTTCCGAAGATTATTTACCGCTCACCGACAAAAGGGCTCTCATTTCGTTTCGTCTCTTCTTTTCACTTTTTTCCCCCTTTTCTTTACTCCCCACTCTTCTGGCATCGCCAGCAGCGTCGCTTTGTCGCGATGAGCGCAACAAACCGATTGTATTGCGAAGTAAACAGAGGGTACTGGCAAAGCAACGTTGTCTTTTAAAAGCTACCGCGAGCCATGTTTGAGTTCCAAAGAAGTGAATATCAAATAACGGTTTGCAGCGAAATACTATCATCACCGTACGGAGGAGTCTGCGTAGTGTGAGAGTACTGAATCGCATCAAGTGGTTTAAGTGTCAGTAAAGTCATTTACTCACTTCTTCAGAGATTAAGGGGATACACCCTTGAGCGGGTTGCGTTTTAGCATTTTTTCTCCATTCCGATGGTACTGGTGTATCAATTAGCCGTTGCTCGAAATTTGTAATCAAAAATATGTTCAGATGTTTGTAAATCTATCGGACCAAACTGCGTGGTTATTAGTCCGTAGCTTACAAACCACTTAAACTAAGGTAAACTAACCTAAGGACAACACACACATACCCATGCCCCAGGGAGACGGGGGGGGGGGGAGACTCGAACGCCCGACGGCGTGCAACCGCACGCTCCGCAGCGAGGCGCCTTAGAGCGCTCGGCTACTCCACCGCGGAAATTTGTAATCACAATTAGTGTTAAGAGCCAACTCAATTCCGAGAATTTCAATAAAATTAAACAGCTCACAAGTTGAGTAGTATATATACAGGGTGTTACAAAAAGGTACGGCCAAACTTTCAGGAAACATTCCTCACACACAAAGAAAGAAAATATTTCAGTGTTTTAGCGTTCTTAATTGTATTTCGCACACAAAATTTGATGCAAAATTATTTGCTTCTTTTTTTATAATAATAGCAAATCGTCGACCGTACTGAAACACGTCAAAGCTTTCTGCACTGGTCAAAGAATTAAGGAATTAGTTGTGAGATCTAGAGTCTCAAGTATTGTCATCCGCAGAATAAACTAAAGCGGTTCGACGTCTTTCTGTCAGTTCTACGGAGGGGAGACGACGACATTTCCACAAGCAAGATAGTGGTTGTGACATTGTTGCTGCAGAGGGCATTAGTGTTGAACTTGTGTTCAATCTACCAAACGAATTACACTAGCAGTTGGGTTGCCCGAAGCTATGGCATGGAGAGCCATAGTAAGGTTAGTACGGGACAGACACAAAGGGAGATGGCTACAGCTATTGGAATGTCACAAAGTGTAATTTCCAGAACCTGGACGCGATTATCACACGAAAGGAACCTTAAAAAAAAAGCAAGGCCAACGGCGTTCACAGGTAACATCAGCAAGAGATGACCATTGTCTCCGGTCAACAGCCCGTCGAGACAGGAGGCTGAATGGAACTCAGCTGCAACGTACTCTCCAGGCAGCAACAGGAACTGCAATATCAACACAAACAGTCCGAAATCTCCTTCGGGAATGTGACCTCTACCTACGGAGGCCTATGGTGTGTGTCCCATTAAAACCACAACACCGTTTAGTCTGCAGAAACTGGGCGTAACGAACGGCGCCGGATTATATTCACAGATGAGTCAATATTTTTTTGTTGAGCCAGGCAATCGTCGTTCTATGAAGTAGAGAGAACGTGGAAATCGGAACAATCCTGCTTATGTGTAGCAAACATCAACTTATCATGGTGGTGGACGAATGGTGTGGACAGTAGTCAGTATTGGCGGACGTACGGACCTCTATGTCATTCAAAATGGCGCTTTGACTGCTCAGAGGTAAGGAGACGAGATTCTTCAACCGCTCGACCCCTCACCCTTACACTGCTGAGGGAACTGAACGAATGGAGTATGGAGTGGCCAGCTTGTTGAGCATGTATGGAATGCACTTGGCAGGCGGTTTGCAGCTGACAAGCACCTCTCACAACGTTTGCAAAGTTAGACATTGCACTCTTGGAAGAATGGCGAAATATCCCTCAAAAGCTGACTGATAGCCTCACACTGTCTATGCTAAGCAGGTGTGCAACCGTACTGGACGTCCGAGGTGATCACACACCATATTAGAGGGCAACAAGAATGGCTGTTGAACTGTTATGGTAATCCCGGGGTGCCTTGCTCTAAGTAAACGCCATGTAAACCTCAAGTAAAGAGGTGAGACATCAAACTATCGTACTGTATCACACACAAATTACAATTGTAACCAAAATATAAATAATTATTTACCATAGGATGAAAGGAGTCTGTCTTAAACCATAACACATTTGTTGTATCTGTAGACGGCAGTACCTAAAGTTCACATTTGTGAAGGACATTTATACATTTATTATAGAGTTAACATATCTGTGAAAAACGTTGGTAGAAGACAGCCACATAACTATGAGCAGTAGGCTCTTTGGGGATGTGCAGATGAAATGCGCATGGTGACTGAAAGAGGTCTGGTATAGCGGCGCCAGAGAGCAGCGGTGGTGTGGAGGAAGGCCGGAGGGTGTCAGGCGAGGCAGGAGGGCCGTGGTCGGAACGTGGCCAGTCACAGCGGGTAGGCTGAGTGTAAACAGTCAGTGAAGAATTTCTGTGAAGGAAGGCAGTGGTCAGTTAAAGGAAGTGGCGAGTTGCCAATTGGAGTTTGCTAGTTGCTAGTGGCGAGTGGCAGTCGCCGTTATGTACAGTGTCGTGGAGTAATACTGCCAGGATACTTGTTTACAACTGTACCGGCACGGCGCACTGAGCCGCTGTTGCATATTTTCCTGTTGGAAGGAAGTAACGCCCCAGGAAGAGAGATATACTGATTACCTATTTTGAGACGGAACAAACAAGGAAAGTACATGGGCTCGAACAAACATATCTGTATGAACGTTTGCTTAGAGGATCTCAATGTGCTGGTGGGTGTCGTTTTTTGCAAAACTCTGCAATGATGCTCTAGCTAGCTAGCACTGTAGATGTAATTGTAGACGCCATACGTAGTGCAGATATCTTAACTACAACTTATGTAATAATCCTCGTACCTGTCATGGTATTGTCATCAAAAACCGTGATGATAGTTACAAATTTAACCTTCTTCTCGGAAGACTGTTGGTATTCACTGCCACTGCTTCCATCGCCTCATCCCGCACTTACCGTAGCACTACCGCTTGCAATGAGTTGTTCGTCATTATCATCCCTATTATCATCGTTATGTGTTAGTGTTACAACAGTATCTAACTTATGCTCATATTTCTGTACCATAACAGATACGAGAAAGCATGCGAATGAATCATCTTCTACACTAATACCATATTCACGAAGACGGGTTCTTTGTAACTTCATCTCAACCAATCGCAATACATCAGCAGAACTGATTACCAATCACCAGCCCATCTGACGTTTCACCACACAAATAACATCGCAAAACGCAAGTTCGGAGGCTCAGTGCACCGTCCCTACTGGCGAACCGACAGGTCAAAGTGTAATGTGGCAAGGCACACGCAAAGGCTTCTAACGGAGGATTGCAGAGTTTTGCAGATGCGGGAGTATCACTAGTGCAATAAGGGTTCGTTATCTGTCATACGATTTTGGTGTATATGTGTTTGTTCGCGCCCAAGTACTTTCCTTGTAAGACCAGTATTGATGAGAATTGTATGGCATATGTATTACAAAGAGAGCAAGGTAATTTTAAAATTAATGTTCAATAATAATTAGTCTTCTTGTTCGCAGCAAGTGTCTATTTGGTAGATTTGATTTTTCCTTCTTATATCCATGAGTAAAGCGTAAAGCATTTCCGCTAATTCCCAATTTTATAAGTTTTAAGCAGCCAACCCTAGTTATGTCAAACTTTTAGGATTTAACGAATTTCCCACCTGCAGAAAGACATAGCTGATGTGTTTGCCGATTCTGATTGAATTTAGAAATACATTTTTTGATAGGAACTTTTATATAGCATGGAAGTAACGGTGTAGAAAGTAATCCACTGAACAGAGAATAATTTTCAATGCTTTTCGTCCCCCATGGTTATGAGAAATTAATTAAACTGTGCAGCATCCCCAGTTCAACCACATACACGTAATTGAACCACTTGCCTTGTGTAACTTCCTGGCAGATTAAAATTGTGTGCCTGAACCGGAACTCGAACCTGGGACCTTTGCCTTTCGCGGGCAAGCGCACTACCGACTGTGCTATCCTGACTCGACTCACAATGCCGCCTCACAACTTTACTTCTGCCAGTACCTCGTTTCCTACTTAATTTCACAGAAGCTCTCTTGCGAACCATGCAAGACTAGCACTCCTGGGAGAAAGGATATGGTGGAGACATGGCTTAGCCACAGCCTAAGGGATGTTTCCAGAATGAAACTTTCACACTGCAGCGGAGTGTGCGCTGATATGAAACTTCCTGGCAGATTAAAATTGTGTGTCCTTATGTTTACTCATTTCCGTTGTGCATAGGCTAATCGAAGAATTCGATAGTGTCATACCCACACGAAAACACGTGATCTCTTAACCACTGCCGGCCGCGGTGGCCGAGGGGACTGAGGCGCTTCAGTCACGGTCTGCACGGCCACTACGGTCGGGGGTTCGAATCCCCCCTCGGGCATGGATATTTGTGCCGTCCTTAGGATAAGCTAGTTGATAAGTAGTTTGTAAGTTTAGGGACTGATGACCTCGTAGTTAAGTCCCATAAGCTTAACAAACATTTGAACATTTCTTAACCACCCACATAGATAAACAAAACTAGACAGACCCCTTTCAAGGTATATTGTGTACGATTTCATACCCTATACCCTAATTGTTTCGAGCAGTTTATCTGTGGAAAACCAACGAAGTATGCTGTACACTTGAATCTGTGAACATGTGTTCGGTACATGTGTACGAACGTAACATAAAAAAGGTAAATAATTGAATGTACTTTGTCCTCACTTTCTGAACAGTGCTCTTACACGCTCCGTGTGCCGACGGCTTCGGACTCCGACGAACCGGTGACCAGTTATTCGTCGTCTGGTTGTCGCTGCCGCCTCGCCCTCCGCCTCGTAAACAGTGAGGGTGCCTCTTGCAGGCCGCGACGCCTCTATGGGCAATAATTCGGAGCCCCGCTGTGGTTTTTGTGCGCCGCCCCTCTACTTTATACGGTATTCTGCCCCCTCCCCGGTCGCTTTGTTTTGTGTCCTTCCCGGCGTCTGCAATTACGTCACGGAGAGGAGGCGCGCAGCTCCGTTGTGGGTGGCCCGCGTGTGGCGTGGCGCCTGTGTACTGTACTGTACACGCGAGGCCTCGTCTGTCAGCCGAGGCCACGTGTCTGTCTGGCCGCCGTTTACATCTCTCTGTACGGTGAATTCCGAAACTTTCCAGACCACACTTGAGATACACGCACGAATCAAAATACTGTGGTGAATATCCACCGCAGACTGAATGCCACCAGATGTTGCTGCCGACGCCCGACACACTAAGAAATCTACCAGACGAATCTTGAAAATAATTTGCTCTATTTATTTAAAACGAAGTCAACATCGTAACCTGAAAAACTTTATTAGCAGCACATACAACAGGTTTTGAGCTATTTCCGATGTAACTATGATGGGGATTTTATATGTGAGGGTAAGTCAATTATTATCCGCAATTTAGTTATATTTTTGTTGATTTTGGTACTGTCGTTTTACGTTGATGACGCATGCTTTGTTTATTTGTTCTTATATCTTTGTAACTTTCAAGCTGCTAGGTTAGTTTCGTTATCGCTGACGTGCTATTAATCATGGCTGCTCCACGGTCTATTTGCACCAAAGAAGAGCAACTTTCAGTGATCAGATTTTTGTGGTCGGAGGGTGCATCAGGGACAGAAATTCATCGAAGACTTTCGGTACAGGACGGAAACAATGTTTTGACACAACTGGGAGTCTAGGAATGGACTGAAAAATTCCGAAATGGTCGCACAAGTGTTACACACGATGAAGGAGCCGTACGACAGTTTACCGCCACAAGTGAAGAAACCATTGAGCTTTCAGGTGAAATGATTCTCTTAGACAGAAGATTAATTATTGACAAAGTGGCACATCGTCTGCAAATTAGTCACGGTTCTGCCTACTAAATCATCCGCAACAGACTATGGTTTTATTAAGTTTGTGCAAGATGGCCCCCAAAACAACTCACACAGTGCATAAACAAACGAGCTTAGAAATCTGCAAATAAATAAATAAATAAATAAATAAATAAAATATTTGGATAACTATGGTAACGAAGGGGACAACTTCTTAGACAGGATCATTACTGGTCACGAAACATGGATCCATCATTACAAGCCGGAGAGTGAACGGCAGAGTATGGAACGGAAACATCCAAATTAGCCGTGCAAGTAAAAGTTCAATACCCAACACGCCGCAGGAAAACTGATGCTTACCGTTTTTGGGACGCATAAGGTCCACTACTGGAACAATATGGGAAAAGTGGTACAAAAATTAACAAGTACCTTATAGTGAGATGCGTACTCCCAAGCTAAAGCCTGCAATTCGAAGAAAACACCGATGATGCTGTGAAAAGGTGTAGTGTTGTTGTACTACAATGTCCGTCGTCATACTGCTGCCCACACTGCTGAATTGCTCCAGAAACGCAAATTTGAAGTACTGTATCATCCTCCATATAGTCCCGATCTTGCCCCTTGGGACTAGCACTTGTTTGGTCCACTAAAACAGGCATTAAGGGGCCGTCGATTTGCCCCGGACGAAGCAGTGAAAGAAGCGGTGCATTCCTAACTCGCAACTCTGCCGAGAACTTTCTTTTATGGGGGCATCAGGAAGTTTGTACGATGGACCAAGAGCGATGAAACGCAAGGAGATTATGTTGAAAAAGTCTAGAGTGAAATGATTTTTATTTAATCAACCAGTTTCGGTCCTTTTTTTTCTTTTTTTACCGTCTTCATGATTGTAACTCTGAAATGTATCATACTTACATTTAGAGGACCTTGAAGCAATATACGATAGTGTCAAGTGTCAACAACATTAACCTAGGATAATAAAGAGAAATAAAATAAAACGATGTTATACTCATTGATGTCATGGAGCTGGGCAGGTGCTTGGGAGCCTTCCAGTGTCTCACTATTGGCTGGAGCAAGGTTTACTGCTCTTAAATAGCTAAGGCTCCGCCCCTTTGTCAGCTCCACCCATCTTTGGTAGCCAATGAAAATACTACAACATAAATTTTTGCCAAAAATGTAGGATTATAATTAATTATACTTATCTTTGTCATTGTCTGAGATAAAATAATTATGGCCATCCTTCTGATATGTAATATGAAGTTCAAAACATTTAAATACTGACGTAAATTGCACCATGTTCTTATCGATATTTTCAGAGATATTCTATAACTGGTTCTGAAGTGTTGTATGCAAATTTACTGGCATTTCAATGAGAAAAGAACATAATAGTTTTTGGAGAGTTAGCTATCTTGAATTGGTTTCCACGTGCCTTAAATAAGTTTTACAGTTAATCTTTTAAAGCTTTACACACATTTCAATGATAAAAGAACATAATTGTTTTTGCAAAGTAAGCTGTATTCAATGTTTGTGATGTACCTCAAATAAGTTTTATAGTTAATCTTGTTATGCCAGTAAATTTGCAGGCCGGCCGCGGTGGTCGAGGAGACTGAGGCAATCTTCAAGGTAGTAGAAAGAAAAAGAGGACCGAAACTAATCGATTAAATAAAAATCATTGCACTCTAGACTGTTTTTATATAAAATTTAAATAAGAGTGCTGTTACCTCAAAAAGTGAAAAATATGTTTCCAGAAATATGTATGATGGGGATGTTTGGCCGCCTGTGCAAATACAAATAAAACGCGATTTTTTTTTTAAATTTTTTTATTTTTATTTTTTTTAATTTAATTTTTTTTATCAGACGTGTTTCGTTTTAATGATAGTAAAACTTTTCAGTGGTCTGTAATCAGAAACTTACACTTGTTTTGATATGCGGATCAAAAACAGTTTGTTAGCAAAACGTGTGAAGTACTGTTGGCTACTTACTGAAATTTTTGGTCTTGGTTTTAACCTTACATCATCCAGTGTCGATCTGTTTTTTCTGAAGTATTGTAGATTCATTTTTCTGAATCACTATTTTTCTCCTAATCTTCACTTTGACTTGTGCACTGTCCATAATTACATTTTTCACACGTCAGGAGCATTTGTTTTGAATGTGAGTGATGTGTGAAAAACGTATTTTATGGAAAGTGTAGCAGTCAAAGTGGAGATAAAGGAAAATAGTGATTCGGAAAGAAGAATCTACAGTAGTGCAGGGAACAGATCAACACTGCGTGATGTAAGATGAAAACCAGGAACAAAAATTTTCATAAGAAGCCAAACAAAATTATTTATGAAGGAGGGAAAGGAAGAAGGGTTAGGAAGGAAAGGAATGACAGTGGCTGCATTAGGGCATTCAAATTAAACAATGTCGACAAGTCAAAATGTGAGACGGCCGGGAATCAAACCCGGATCTTCCACTTCGGGCCAGCGGTCGTCTTAACTACTTGGCTACCCGCGCTCGCATCCCGTCCGCCTCGAATATCCACAAGTCGCATACCCTCTTACACTCGCCGTTACGAATTTCCGTGCGAAGTCGAACGTATGACCGCATCTGCGGTGAAGTAAGTGAAGCAAACGCCATCTTCGCGTGTAAATACTTAATATATTAGTGTGGTGTAGGGTGGCGTCTGTATTTTCGGACATGTTCGAAGTAAATGAAGCAAACGCCGTCTTCGGGTGTAAATACTTATTATCTTAAGACTGCCTGACATAGTTGGGTTTGGAGGCGATCTGATCGTTTTATACTTTTCAAAATGAAAGGCGAAGATCTCACATTAATAAATTATTCAATAACGACCGGTTTCGGTGAACTGTGTCACCATCATCTGGTCACATACATATTAAAAGATTTCCAGCTTGTAATACGTATGTGACCAGATGATGGTCACACGGTTCACCGAAACCGGTCGTTATTGAATAAATTATTAATGTGCAATCTTGGCATTTCACTTTTAAAACTATAAAACTTATTTTATTGGTGTGGTGTCTGAAAGAACAGAAACCACACCAATATAATAAGTAGTTACACGTGAAGACGGCGTTCGCTACATTTACTTCACTGCAGATGCGGTCATACGTTCGACCTCGCACGGAAATCCGTTATGGCGAGTATACGAGGGTATCCCCAATTGAGTTGGTCGAACCTACCAGTAACAAACCTAGCTGCTCGACTCTGAACTGGTTCTATGTCTTCCTCTAAACTTATCTGATGTGGGTCCCAAACACTTGAGCAATACTCAAGACGTGGTCGTACAAGCGTTTTATACGCGGTCTCCTTTACAAATGAAGTACATCTTCCCAGAATTCTCCCAATAAACGAAGTCGGCTGACCACCTTACTGACAACTGTCCTTACATGTTGCTCTGCAATGTTGCGCCTAGATATTTGAACGGCGTGACTGCATCAAGAAGCTCACTACTAATGCTGTATTCGAACATTATGGGATTGTTTTTTCTACTCATGTGCATCACCTTACATTTTTCCACATTGAAAGCTAGTTGCTATTCTTCACACCAACTAGAAATTTTGTGTAAGTTATCCTGTATGCTATTACAGTTAGTTAAAGTCGACACCCTCCTATACACCACAGCATCATCAGTAAACAGCCGCAAATTACAAGTTACTGTGTCCATCAGATCATTTATATACGAGGTATGTCCACAAAGTAAGTTCCGTTTGGTTATATAAAACAAACGTGTACAGATACAGAAAAAAATATTTATTGAACAAAAATATACAACTATTAAACTACTTTTCTACATAGCTTCCGAAATTTTGTAGACATTTGTCATAGCGTGGCAGAAGTCTTTGTATGCCTTCGTAGAAGGTTGCCGCCTGTGTATTCAACCATGTGGTAACATGTTCTTTCTGCTCGTCATCATCACTGAAGTGTTGACCACCATGGACAGGTTTTAGGTGTAAGAAGAAAGTCGCTATGAGCGAGACTGTACGGAGGATGATCAAACACGTCCCAGTGAAATTCCCGTAAGAGTTGTTTGGTCACATTCGCCTTGTGAGGTCGGGCGGCAACGTGAAGGGGAGAAGAAGACTCCTTTCATCTCTTCTTACACCTAAAATCAGTCCTTAGTGGTCAACACTTCAATGATGATGAGCTGAAAGAACATGTTTGCCACATGGTTGAATACACAGGCAGCATTTTTCTATGAAGAAGGCACACAAAAACTTGTCCCACGCTATGACAAGTGCCTACAAAATTTCGGATGTTATGTAGAAAAGTAGTTGAACAGTTGCAGATTTTTATACACTAAATATTTCTTTCTGTATCTGTTCAAGTTTGGTTTATATAACCAAACGGAACTTACTTTGTGGACATACCTCGTAGATAGAAAATTATAGCGGTCCTATCACACTCCCCTGGGGCTCGCCTGACGATACACTCGTCTCTGATGAACACTCGCCGTCGAGAACAACGTCCTGTGTTCTATTTACTTACGAAGTCTTCCAGCCAGACATACATCTGTGAACCTATCGCATAAGCTGGTATCTTCGTTAGCAGTCTGCAATGTGTGCATTTGCATTATTTGCAAACATAGTTTTGCAAGGCTGTTGGTGATTATGGACTCGGAAGGCGCCGAGCGAGGTGGCGCAGTGGTAGCACACTAGACTGGCATTCGGAAGGATGGTGGTTCAAATCCAACTCCGGCCATCCAGATTTAGGTTTTCCGTGATTTCCCTAAATCACTCCTGGCAAATGCCGGGATGGTTCCTTTGAAAGGGCACGACCGATTTCCTTCCACATCCTTACCCACTCCTTCCGGGCGTAAGCTCCGTCTCTAATGACCACGCTGTCGACGGGACGTTAAACTCCAAGCTTCCTTCCTTCTTCGGAAGGCGTGACTGTTTTTTAAATTGGGTCGAGAAGAAAATATCTCGAGACATTCCTCGGGGGGAACGCTGGCGCCTGTCGAGAAGTGGAGTCGTGTGTATGACAGGTAGCGACCACGTGGCAGTTCGCAGCGGGGCGCCTGCCGCCGGCTACCGCGTTCCGCCGGGCCGCTTAATGCGAGAACGAGTGGGTGTCCGCGTTTCGTGGCAGCACAATCAGTCAGTCCGCACGGGGGCCGACATTCCGGAGAGGCAGCCACCGCGGAAGCGAGGTGTCGAGGTGTCCGGTTGACGGACGACGCTAGCCGTGTTAACGAGACCGCGAGCGAGTGGGGAGCAGCGACTCCAATCCGGCCATCGGCCGATAGGCATCGCACCGCTATTCAATCACGGCCGCCTTGCTTTCCGACAGTCGCCGTTTCCCACAGCCGGGCCCGGCCCGCGCTATCAGATCCCATTCGCCTCATCGCGTCTTTGTTATCGTTTTCTTCCCGTCTGACGCCGGCATTAATCTTAGTCAAACACGAGACGACACGAGCCACAAGAGGCTCCGGGGGGCCCAAAGAAAAAAAAATCGTATTGTAAGAGAGAGCTAGTCGTTGTTTTGTACTATTTCTGCCCTAATAACGTAATCACGTTCCTCGTAGCGTCGCAGCAATCTTAAAAATTTTTCACGAACTGGTTTGAGCGGCTATTCCCCTCGCGCTTCCCACGAAGCTACCGTGCAGGAAATTCCTGCTTATTGACTTGCAGCTGAAAGCAATCTGACAAGTTGTAACGTTTCTGCTATGTTGCGCACTCCATACAAAAATCAGTTGCCAGCATATAAACACGAAATATCGGACACCTAAAATAAAACTTCACTACCGGACATGTAAAATATCACATTTTCGCCTTCAGTTTGAAATTCCATTAACACTATTAGTAAAACGCTTTTAAGAAATAGTACTTTGATTTAAACATAACTTTGGCTGTCCTTTTACATAATTTTCAATTTTTAATACTTTCGTAAATAATAGCTGCAAACACTAAAATTGCATTACGCTTAGTTCCGGAAATTGCTGAACCTATATAGATACTAATTTGTATAAAAACAACAATACTACATGTTATAACTATTGCACAACATGATTTCATATATATCTTTTGTTTAAATAAATTAGGGCAGACCATGTTTTATATATCACTGGATCCTAAATTAAATGCTGATAATTTTTCATGCACTAAAATTAATAATCCGTTTGGTACTAAGAAACTATATTCGAAATTAACAAAACTACGACAACCATATACAAATCCGTATTAATAAAAAATTAGACCGCAAACTGAAATACATTAAAATTCCATGTCACAATAATAGTACGCCTACACAATATTGGCAAAACAAATATGTGTGCACTTCGAAAACACAAATAATGTAAATAATTTGAGCACTGTAAACACTAGTCAAAGCATGACTTTAAATTTGTGTCCCACATTAAATACAAATTTCATGAAACATGTACATACATTGAGATAAATAGTGAAAGCTTAAATGTAATGTTTTAATTTCTGTATTTTGGCATATTTAATGTAAAAGAATATTGTTTAATTGTGAATTACAAAACTTTTTCATCAGTCTTATTACGCGGTTACGTAGAAAGATGTTTGAGAGAAACCATGTTTACTCAGTCTTCTAGCAGTCACAAACCTGTAAGCAGCTCTGTTGGCTTGCCGCTGCATTTTTTTTTATTCTGCAACAAATGTAATTGATTTAAACTTTATTTAAATGGAAATAAAATCAGTTTCCATATCAACTGACATGTTTATGATTTACGAAAAGATCCTGTAACGTCAAATCTTTTAGTGAATGCCGAAGACAGCTCACAACGCAATGGACCTCAGCCAGCGTATAAGATAAGTTCAACTTCACCTACAGTGGAATGACTTTGTTATAGAGACTGTGAACTAATAAAACTTTCCGTGATTTAGGAAAATATTAGGGCTCAGTTTGAGTCGTTCCGAAAAGGGGTGACGGTCGTTAGAAAGTTACGCGCCGCTACACTACGCGTCCCTACGACAAAGATATGGAAACATCGCGACTGGTTCGTCGTGTTGCATACAGTTATTGCTGCTTTAAGGGGACACGCCCCTGAACGGGCTGCATTTTTAGCTTTATATTCTCCCTCACGTTGCTACTGATCTATAAATGAGAGATAGCTCAAACTTTTTACAAACAGTTAGGGTCATCAGGCAAAGCAGTTTCCAAAAAAATTATTGGAATATTTATTATAGTATGGTACTGAAAAAAATATTTACAATAGTACAAAAACGGAAAACTATTTCACTGCGGTACCATTTTCTCTGGAACTACTGACCTCACAGCTTGTAAAAGAGAGTCACAGTACACACAACATTCACATAAATGTTTTATGCCTCCAATTTCATTCCCTGATGCTGATCTGTGAAAAAGACAAGTAATTTATTTTACAACAATAAAAATGTTAAAAAAGTAGCTCAAATATCACCTATATCATCATCATGTTATAAGTTTTTCAGAGAAATAATAGGCAAGGGAGGTAGAGGAGGTCATTCCAAATATATGTACACATTTTTGTGAGTTTAACTTCAGTCATTTAGGAGAAACGTGTACCTGAAAGATGAAAATTCAAGTTTTCGGTAATTCGCAAACGAAGATTTACAGATTTATTAACTTACCACTATGGTGGTTTAGAATATTCCAGCTGCATAATCCAATTGTTGTCCTGTTTCCTTATCGTCCATACTCTTTCTCTTCATTCTTTTCTTTATCCTTGACTCCTTGGTAGCATCTTTTGCAGCTCAGCCTATATATAGGCTTAATTGCCTTCATTACAGCAAGTGCCAAGGAATTCTTGTGGGTATATTGTATGCCTGTAGCATTGCTCAACTAGTACTTGCACCATGAATCTTCCCCTTTTGGACATAAACCATGCTGTGGGGTTTCATCTGTTGACACTATGTGGAACGATGTTGCCCAAACAACTCGTCTCATGTTCTCTAAATCTCCTACATTTCTGCTTATTGCTAGTCCATAATATTGTGTCAAAGAATCAATTTCACTTTTTGTAAGAGGACCTGCACCACCTATGTGTTTTCCATCTATTAGTTTTTTTCCACTGTAGTCTTTACATAATTTTCTCAGCCGAGCTCCCATTCTTTTTTGTATATGCCCAACACATTCAAGCTTTTCTATCAGTGGGTACCTATATGGCCTGTCATCACGGACTCTGACTCACTTCAAACTGACAGATAGGCGTGGCCCCTGTGCACCATTACGTTTTTAGAACGAGCGGAAAATGATAATGCCCGTAAACTATACATTTTTGAAATCAGCTTGAAAATCACTTTCCTACAGATCAAAAAACAATTTGCAAATTTTTGGTAATTTTCACGAGCATGTCCCCTTAAACACTACTTTTTCAATCTCTGTTCCATATTTCAAGGAAATAAAATACCCCTAAATTGGCAGCAACACGACAAAATAGGACGGACAAGTGTAGTGTAGGCAGTTTCTGTTGTAGAACTGCTACATCTTCTAAGTTTTCTGCCAATAAAACGTAGCCTGTGGTTCGCTTACCCTTCAATATTTTCGTTATGTACTTTCCATTTAAAATTGTTCGTAATTGTAATTCCTAAGTATGTAGTTGAATTTACGGCCTGTTTATTTGACTGATTTATCGTGTTAACGAAGCTTAAGGCACTTATTTTACAGCTCGTATGCATAACTTCACACTTTTCATTATTTAGCGTCACTTGCCAATCTTTTCACAACGTAGATATTTTATCTAAATCGTTTTGTTGTTGCTTTTGATCTTCTGGTGATTTTACTAATCGACAAAAGACAGCAGCATCCGCGAACAGTGTAAAAGAACTGCTCACATTGTCTCATAAATCGTTTATGGATGTGAAGGACAGTACGGGCCTTATAATAGTTCCCTGGGTAACTCCAGATACCACTTACGTTCTACTCGACGGCTTTCCGTTAATTACAACGTACAATTTGATAAGAAGACGCGTGTGAGGTACAGTGTCAAATATCCGTAAATCTAGAATACGGAATCGATTTGTCATATTTTGTCGATAGCACTGATCACATCAAGTGAGTCAAGAGCAAGCTGTGTTTCACAAGAACGATACGTTCTGAATCCGTGTTGACTATGGCTCAATAGATAGTTATCTTCGAGGTAATTCATAATTTTTGAGGAAACTATATGTTCTACAATCCTCCTGCAAATCAACGTTACGATATAGGTTTGTAATTTTGCGGATCATTCCTATTGCCTTTCTTGAATATTGGAGTGACTTGTGTAAGTTTCCAGTCTTTGGGTATGGATCTTTCGCTGAGCCTGTGAGCCTGCTATTGATTAGGACAGCTAGGTACGGGGCTACTGCATGAGCATACTCTGAAAGGAACCTAACTGATATACAATCGGGATCAGGAGCCTTGCTTTAGTTAAGTGATTTAGGTTGCTTCAATGGTCCAGGGATATCTACTTCTAAATTATGCATGCTGGCAGCTGTACTTGATTCTTATTGGTGAAAAGAATTTCGGATAGCTGTGTTTAGAAATTCTGCTTTAGCACAACTGTCAAAATTAGCAACACCACTGCTGTCACATAGTGAAGGTATAAATCATCAATATACATACTGTATATATAAATGGAACGTGAGACGTGTGTCCGAATGTTTCACTTGGTAGCCAAAATTATTCACTGCAGTCCAATGGCGGTTATACATGAAAGTAGCCTTTAGGTTCGCGGTGTGCACTATGGTGTTTTTGTCGCGGTGTGTGGCGGTACGTGAGTGTGGCGAACAAAAATCCCTAAAATGTGGAGCAATAAGACGATCAACAGATGTTCAAAGATAACAAGACTGAAAGATAAAATACTGGGAAACACAGACCATACATTAACTGAGCATTAACAACACTGGCAATACACCAATGATCTCAGTGTAAACACTGGAAAGGCAACTGTAGTGGTTAGGATCAAAATACTGACAACTGGATTAGAGAGACAAATAGCCTATACGTCGAGCGTCACGGTTTCACAATACATAGTACCATCTCCATATTATCTTTGAGCTCACTGCAATACACGGACTCTAGACATACGTTAATGTATGTCTGTGATGGAAAGTTCGTAAGTCATATATAAGTATATGCTGCTCAATTGGTAAAATTGCATTGCCAGTTCCAAAATTACCTCCATGTGAATTATTTGAATATATTCACGTAAGAATTTTTTGCAAGGAAAATCGAATTCATGCAGTTTCCTTTCTGATTTCAGTGTGGGCCTATCCTCATTACATTTTGAATTCGTTGTGTTTAGGAATGCGTAGAAAATACTTTAGTACAGGAAAGGACAAATTGATTAGATGTTAGTTACATAGCACACCAAATAACTAACAGATGTCGATGCTTCGTTTTTTCATTATCATAACTGTTGTGTAATACACTACAACAAGGGGTACAATTTTACTTACGGCATCGGCGTAGTGTGCCGATGTTAGCAACGGCCGATTTTTGAAAAATCAGTTACGTAAAGTGAGGGGCATAATTCATTATGTTGGTGATGAAATAAATAATTAGTGCTGTCCCGGTCAGAATATTAATCATCCTCCTTAATCGAATATTTCGTTGCCAACGATACCACACTAAACTGCTGGCACTGCAAGTAAAATTTATCCCAGGTAGGACACAAAGAATAATTAGCTGTATCCCGCATGCCTTGCAATATCATGGATACGAAAAAAGTGCTTCTTTCAATAGGTATCTTTTGAATTTAACACATAATGACGTTCCTTCGCATCTATCAATGTTTTCATTTAATAAGAATTCTTTGCTAGGAAAATGTATGTAGTATCCTTCTTCAATAACCATTGTCTGATTCTGTGGAATGAAAGTTACTGCAAGTGAAATAAATAACGTGAAAATATATTACAGGAAAATGCCCAAATGTAAAAGCAACTTTTCGCGATCACGAATATTATCGAAAAGACAAAATATGAAGCGGAACACCGAAAGCGATGCAGAAGAAGCGCTTCCTGCAGTTTTACGACAAGATTCTCAACTAATAAGAAATGATCGAACAGAAGATAACCGTGAGAAAAAAATACTATTACGAAATACTAACTCGCCCAAATTATGTAATGGCACAAGACTGTGTGTCAAACAACTACTTCATAACGTTATTGAAGCAATAATTCTAACTGGTAAACAAAAAGGAAAACCAGTGTTCATAGGACGAATCCCATTAATCTCAACTCCTATGCCGTTTTCTTTTAGAAGATTACAATTTCCTTTGAAATTAGCTTACAGTATGACACTCAATAAGGCTCAGGGCCAAATGTTTCGCTACTGCGGAGTCAATTTGAAGGAAGACTGTTTCTCACATGGTCAACTCTACGTTGCATTTTCACGTGTCGAAGTAGCACAAAATATATTTGTATGTGTCACAATACCAAACATCAAATATAGTTTATAAGAATGTAATGTAAAAATTTTGCATTTAAGATATATGTGCAAATAAAAAAGGTAATAATAAAAAGAGAATTAAAAAAAATGAAGAACTAAACACAAAGTCTCTCACTGCATTCTTTTCCCCTTCAATATTGTTGTTGTTGTTATTGTTGTGGTCTTCAGTCCGGAACCTGGTTTGATACAGCTCTCCACAATACCCTATCTTGAGCAAGTCTCTTCAACTCCACATAAGAACTGCAACCTACATCTGTTTGAATCTGCTTACTGTATCCATCTCTTGGTCTTCCTCTGCGGTTTTTACCCCACACACTTCCCTCAAACGCTAAATTCACAATTTCTTAATGTCTAAGAATATGTCCTACCAATAGATCCCTTCTTTTAGTCGAGGTATGCCAAAAATTCCTTTTACCCCTACTTCTGTTCAGTACCTCCTCATTAGTTACGCGATCCACCCACCTAATCTTCAGTGTTCTTCTGTAGCAACACATTTCAAAAGCTTCTATCCTCTTCCTGTCCGCACTGTTTATCGTCCATGTTTCACTCCCAAACAAGGCAACACTCCACACAAATGCCTTCAGAAAGGACTTCCTTAGGCTTAAATCAATATTCGATGTTAACAAATTTCTCTTTTTCAAGAAAGCTTTTCTACCCATTGCCATTTTGCATTTTATATCCTCTGTACTGCGACCATCATTTGTTATTTTACTGCCCAAGTAACAAAACTCATCTACCTCCGTTACTGGTTCGTTGCCTAATCTAATTCCTTCAGCATCACCTGATTTTCTTAGACTGCACTCCATTACCCAGCTTCGCTGGGTTAAAGTTTTAATATCAGTAGTTTTATAAACCTTCAATATTACATTTATAAAACTACTGATATAAAACTTTAACCCAGCGAAGCTGGTAATCATAAGCTAGTAAAATATAATAATAAAACAGTTGTTCATGGAGAGCCTTTCTGGAGGATAATGAGGTAGAAAGTGCCAAGCCAATTTCAAAGTTTAGACCCACATCTTAACCGTATACACGACTAGTCTCTCATCAACGAAGTTGAGCCCAACAATCAACCGAATGCTGGTCGTTGCCTAGCGACGGCGCAGCTCGTAGTCCGGGCTCATACGTAGGGAGTCCAGCTGCATCGGCTGCCCGTGGTCCAACTGGAGAGAGAAGATACAGCGTACGGGCAGAACTGTGAGTAATAACAATTAATATTATATCAAGAAGGTCAGCAATACTGCCATCAACTTGATCGTGACGTAATGGTAATGACCGTTGTGATTACACTTCCCCTTGATGCGTATATTTAGTGGTATTATTAGCATGTTGGTGTTCATATTTCTGCTGCTTTCAACACAACTTATTTAATGTTTGGTGAATAATCGAAGAAAATATTGCATTTTTTGTTCGAAGATTTCGTCATGTTATCAGTGTTTATTAGTAGCTATAAATGGATCCGGTCACAAATGCTAAAATGTTTCGTCTTGTGAATGTAGATCGAGAAATTTCTGCATTAGTTAATTAAACCTATTAGTGCATAATGTACATTATCAGCTGATAACTTCATTTTTTACATAGCTCTCAAACTGACCAAAATTTTATCACAAATCGTATGTAACTGCTTGTAAAGAAAGTTTTCATATTCTAGTAGTGCGGTTCCTAGATTTGCGTTCTACGCAAGCACGTTCACAGTTAGGTGGGTCAAGTTACCGCTAAAATATATGTTTCTTCACTTAAGTATCCATTCATTGCCATTCATTGTCCTATCAGAAGGAAATACCCAAAATAACGAAGAACAAACAAGACGATTTCGATGATAGCATATAAAATCAAATTTAAGACCGCTTACGATGAGCATGTACTCGAAATCGGTTATATGAAATAAATAAGTGAAAAGGAAGCTGTCTGTCATTAAATTCAAGTAATAATGTAGGTTTTTTAATGTGTCAAAGTAGTAGAACACATTCAAAAGTTGCAATACGAGTAACTTTATAAAAAGAGGAGCTACACAATAGAGACGTTTACTGCCTCTGGTAGTTCAGAAAAGGCTACACATGCATTTGCAGTGTTTTGCCCCGCAGCAGTGCTACTGCTCACGTACTGAAATATTGCCATAGACATCGTGAAAACTGTTTTGACGTTAGCATAAGTACCCGTCTTACGCCTCATGTCCCTCAAAAATCTTCTCACCACTAGCGATCCTGATGGGCAATGCCATGGATGTTGTGAAAGACATTAAGTGTGAAAGGATACCAGTGCTTCCCGTAGGTCACACCTCTCTTGTCGGCTTTTATTAGTTGTAAACGCCCAGTAGACATTGAGCAGTTGTTTGTGGGGATGAAACGTGGTGTAACAAAATACGTGTTTAATTGGACCAATTGACGCTTCTCCATCGGCCCACGGTCCAACTAGCGATGACCTCGTTCCCACTGCAGTCCAATTCACCACGCCATTGGGGCAGTATTAGTGACCTTAGGTCTGTTGGTAGAATGTCACGGAGAAGCTTTAAGAACTGAACTGGTGGACTTTTTGTGACAGATGTAAGCTTTCGCCAGAAAGCATACTGTTGTTGAAATGGCCACTATAATACATGCGCAGATGTAATTTGTATATGGTGACCGTATCAAGAAAAAGTTATATCATATGCATAAAACATCGTTTTGGTGATTTCGCTCTGAACCATGTGGAGATGTTCTCGTTGTCTTACTAGGACACTTGCATAACATATTAAAGTTAACTATGTTTTATGTATGACTTAATGTATGAAGTTTTTCGTATTCCTTTCATTGAAAGACTCATTTAGTTGGCGCTATGACGTCACAGAGATGATTAGGGAACTCCAGTGGTAGACACTACAAAAGAGACGTTCTGTTTCCTGATGAGTCAACCAAAATATTGCTCCCTCCTACGTGTATCTCGCGATGTGACATCGAGGATAAGATCAGGGAGATTAAGGCGCACACAGACGCATACCGTTAATCATTTTTGCCGCGAACCATACGCGACTGGAATAGGAGAAAGTGAGAATTGTACGCAAAGTACCCTCCACCACATTCCGTGAGATGGCTTGCGTAGTGTGGGTGTAGACGTACAACCAGTAGTGCAGAATAATTCGCGGAGCTAGTATATTAGATCTCCTCAACAAGTGCACTCAAAATTCTCCTAACGAATCTGTGCTGTGACTTACATCTACTAACAAGGAAAGTACATGGGCTCGAGCAAACATATCTGTAGGAACGTTTGATTACAGGATCTCTACGTACACCTCAATGTGCTGTTGGGTGTAGTTTTTATGCAAAACTCTGCAATGATGCTCTAGATAGCACTATAGATGTAATTGTAGACGCCATACGTAATGCAGGTATCTTAACTATAACTTATGTAGTAATCATCGTACATGTTCTCTAGCGAATTGTCATCAAAAGCTGTGATGATAGTTGCAACTTTAACCTTCTTCCCGAAAGACTGTTGGTATTCACTGCCACTGCTTCCATCGCCTCTTCCCGCACTCACCGTAGCACTACCGCTTGCAATGAGTTGTTCGTCATTATCATCCCTATTATCATTATTATGAGTTTGTAACAACAGTATCTAACTTATGCTCATATTTCTGTACCATAACAGATACCAAAAAGCATGCGAATGATTCATCTTCTACTCTAATACCATCTTCGCGAAGAAGGGTTCTTCGTAACTTCATCTCAACCAATCGCAATACATTAGCAGGATTGATTAGCAATCGCCGCTCCATCTGACACTTCACCACACAAATAACATCACAAAACGCAACTTCAGAGGCACACTGCACCGTCCCTACTGGCGAACCGACAGGTCAAAGTGCAATGTGGCAAGGCACACGCAGAGGCCTCTAACGGACGACTGCAGAGTTTTGCAGATGCGGGAGTATAACTACGATTTTGGTGTATCTGTGTTTCTTCGAGCCCAGTACTTTCCTTGTAAGTAGACAAATTTGCTCCAAGGTAATTCACAACTGATACGTGTCTAGTTTCGTATTATTTACGTCTACAGGTAGTCAGAAGAAATTATATGTCTACCATGTGTGTTCACAACCACTGAAACGCTAGTTGTATTCCACATGGAGATTCTTCCGTATGGAAAGCCTTACGACGGTAAACACTCAACAGAAAAACAGGGCGTAATCTACCCAGACAGGAGTAAGACATTAGTTTTCCCAAGCGTCTGGTAATCACGTCTAGTTCGTGGAGAAATTTGCTCCTAAGTGGTGAGTAACAGACATCTGTTATATTCTCTCCGTGCGAGACCCACTCCTTTAGCCTACGTGGATGTTCATGTTTCATTGAAAGAAAACGTTACATAATCTGAAGGAATCGACATTTCTCCGACCTGTCAAGTGGTTAAAAATGTATCACAAAGCGTTGTGCTTCTTTATCGATCCCAAATCCTGACACGCAACTGAGTCGTGTTATTGATTTTGCCAGCCAAGTATTTCTTAAACGTATTCTGTATCCAGTAGCGAATAATTTATTAATTAATCTACCTGTTTCGACACAAGGAATTAGCTTCGTGGCCTGAAACGAGACCGCAGGTGGAGTGTGCAACTAAATTCTCATGAGAAACAAGAACGTTTTCCTAGTTCATTAATCATATCCTTCATCATACTATTACACCTCTACCACATACTGCCATATTTAACCACTTTAACACCTCTTACATGTAAACCGCCCACGAAAAAACGAAGAATCGAAAGTCTCGTCGGGGGAGGTGCCTCCACATATTTCATATATCGTTCGTTTATGTAGAAAGTCTTATATCTCAACATATAAATTACAAATATTTTATTTATATACATGTGGCGTCCATTCCAAAAGAACAGACGTCACTTTTGATCCTGCAGTTGTCATTCTTTTATATTCACAATATGTATAACACCAACTGCCAATGGGCAAAGTCGAAAATGTGTACCCAGGCGGGATTCGAACCCGGGTCTCCAGCTTTCTAGACAGTTCCCCTGACCACTACACCACTGGGGACACAGTGAGCACCGTTCCTGCAAGGACTACCCAAGCGCGCTTCCCGAAAGCAGGGTAGGACTGGAAATTTGGGTCTGACGGGAGGCGTGCTCGGGTAGTCCTTGCAGGTGCGGTGATCACCGTGCACCGTGTCCCCAGTGGTGTACTGATCAGTGCAACTGCCTAGGATGCAGGAGACCCGGGTTTGAATTCTGGCTGGGTACACATTTTCGGCTTTGCCCAATCGCAGTTGATATCGTATATTCTGTGGATAAGAAATATTTTATTATGTTGCCACATAAAAAAACCTATATTCTCAAAACAAGTACACCAGTGAGAAGTAATAACCTCTGTGCTACACTCTAGTGAGGAACGAAAGAAGCCATACATATTTCCAAGCAACCATTTTTCATCGAGAAAGCTTAATTACATTTTTTGACGTACTAGATTTGCAATATACGTCGACGATTTATAGTTTTGTAGGTAAACTGAAACAGCTTGTGTTAGCAAGCACCTATGAATTAAAAATTTAAAAAACTTACGTACTGGATGTCAATAATTACAGAAACACTGTTAGTATCAAGGAGCAAAAAAAAAAAAAAAAAAAAAAAAAAAAAAAAAAAAAAATATATATATATGGCGATGTAAGATTAAGATAATAAAAACATAATACACTGAAGGTAAAAAACTTTCCAAAACATGTTTGGATACTAAAACAAGAAGAACTGTGTTTTCTCAAGGCTGAACCATCTCTCAATCCTATGTATTTGTGCACCTTTTGCATCAGCAGAGCTGAACAGAATTGTAGCTATAACATTTCCCTGTTAGTTTCTCTGAGTTATGATTAGCATCAAGCAACGTTTATGAATGTATGTAGGGCGAGGCATTTAAAACCGTTTTTCGGAACATTTGGAAAAATACAAATCGGATTTTTAAAAATTGTTCACCTCCAAGAGGGACATTCATTAAAATGAAGCTCCACATCCCCTGCACAACCCCCGGGGGCGAGAGGTGTGACTTGGAAATAGGAACACCTATTTATATTCCACATTTGGATTATCTGTGAAACAAATATGCAACTTTTGTATAAAACATTTCTTTTATTTCGTCATACGTGGCGTTGTAACTGAAAAAAAAAAAGTTCAAAAAATGTCCGACAGGTGGTGCTTTATCTGATCAGAAAAGCAATAATTAGCATAACAAATTAAGTCAAAGCAAAGATGTTCTTTACAGGAAATGCTCAATACGTTCACCATCATTCCTCAACAATAGCTGTAGTCGAGGAATAATGTTGTGAATAGCACTGTAAAGCATGTCCGGAGTTATGGTGAGGCATTGGCGTTGGATGTTGTCTTTCAGCATCCCTAGAGATATCGGTCGATCACGATATACTTGCTATACAAATATTTAGCATGTACGACTAGCCAGCATATTAGTGATAAACTTCAATAGCGAAAACTGTTCTTACGAAATACCTGGTGTCGTCCAAATCATTCTCCCAGCTCATCAACCAGACAGGATCCTTGTCCTACTCAGTATTATTCCGAGACAAGCCTTGTTTAGTTACAGACTGAATTATTGCTTCTATATCCTCATAAAGAAAGCAGCAGTAATGTTTGTTCAGTTAAATGTTTGTGTATTTCGACTTTATTGAACATAGTTAAATTCCAAACATTTGTAGTTAAATTCAAAATATTTGTGACCAGTAAATATTTTACAAGTTTTGCAAAGTTTAACAACTGAGTAATTGTAGGCTCTGTTTGTTGCACACGGAAGTACAATTAAAATTTCATCGGATAAATCAAACTATCATAACAAAAGGTTAATTATTAGTAATATTAAATCAAAACTGTGGTTCGAGTCTTAATGAGTTTTGCTTACGTAAATTTGTTCCCAACCGCGTAGTGAAATACTTAGAACATTGCAATTGCTTAGTAACAGGTTTAATAATTACTATTCATGAAATTAGTGAATCTATCAGCATTCAATCAAGCTTTAAGGTGAGATGTTTGCAGTGTGATAAATACTTGAGTTGCATTTGCTACCACGCTTTGGTAATTATTGCTTGCCACCAATTTGCTATTGAACCTCTCATATGCCATTTTGTTGTTTTATATCTGAGTGTCTTTTGCCGCCTTGCCTCGTTGTTGCTAGTTGGGTTTGTTTCATGCCCCCCGTTAACAGAATTTTGTGTTATTAATCTGACAGTCATTAATTCCCTTTGTTATTATTCTTTCTGTTCTCGTTTCTCGAGATAGCGACCGTATATTTGCTTACCTGCTATATTCAATTGTTTATACCATTTATACTTTTCCTCATTTTACTAATGATTTATTTTTCCAAATTTTCCCTTTTTTTCGGTGGATGCACGTTGTCACGAGAGTGCGAAAGTACATCATCGTCTCAGTTGTAACTTCCACTACAGTAGCGGTTTCATTTCCGATAGCTTTACCCGAACAATTAGAGAATATTAGGCACACTGGTTTAATTAATTGATCACTACATTGCCGATAGTGTGGGGTGGGAAGGTTGCATGTGGCGATATTCCAGAAGCACGCAGTTTGATTAATAGCCGCTTGTGAGATAGTGTCAAAAGCGTTCCGGAAATGTAGACATATGAAATAGATTTCAGATACCTTGTCGGTAGCACTCATCACTTAAAGTGTTTTTGTGTTTCGCAAGAACGATAGTTTCTATACCCGTGTTGACTATGGACCAGTAAGTGCTCACTCGGTGCTGCTATAACTCCTAGTTTTTACTTACATTTATTTTTATTAAGTCGTCTCATCTTTTAGACATGAAGTGTCATCTTAACTGGTAATTTTGTAAGCGGGTGTTTCTGCAACATGCCGCGAATATGTACTGTGTTGGATGTAGCAGCCTGTTCTTGCAACGGTAGTAACGTGAATGCGGAAACACGTTGCTGAGAAACTGCACAGCCAGTAAGACTGCCTGTCGCCTCGCTGATAAGGGCCGCAGGCGCACTTAGGACGCTCTGAACGACTGCCTTGTGTCTGCAGGCACACACAGGTGTTCCCAGCCACCGCACTCTGGGGGGAAAGGCTGTGCGTCTCAGCGAAAAGAGGCGTGTTTATCTGAGGATGGAAACAGCCGCCGAAACACAAACACGAGAGGACCGCCGCCGGCAAACACGGCACTGTCCGTCTCTCAGCGACGGCAGGCTCCACGTGGGTAGCCCCCAGTACAAAGGCAAGCCTTTCCTGATTTTGTTTATTTTTTTATTTTCTGCTATTGGATGTAGCAGCGAACGGAGACATGACTCGACAGAACTCAAAGCATTTTCGCAGAGCTACCCAGAAGTGGCGTTCGACAGTGCGTGTGATGCATGGAAAGCTTCAAAAAAATCCGCTGTAAGGGAAGGCTGGTATTACGTAATATTTTCAGGAACCTGTAGAGATGAATCTACATTTACTGTCTACGGCGACGAACACTCTAGTATTTTCCAGATTCTCCCGTATAGTAGCAATCTTTTTAGTTCTTCCAGCTCCACTACCGGCCATTAAAATTGCTACAACAAGAAGTAATGCAGATGACAAATAGGTATTCATTAGACAAACATATTATACTAGAACTGACATGTGACTACATTTTCACGCAATTTTGTTGCACATATCCTCAGAAATCAGTATCCAGAACAACCACCTCTGGCCGTAGTAAAAGCCTTGATATGCCTGGGCATTGAGTCAAACAGAGCTTGGATGGCGTGCACAGGTAAAGATGCCCCCGCAGCTTTAACACGATACCACAGTTCATCAAGAGTAGTGACTGGCGTATTGTGAAGAGCCAGTTGCTCGGCCACCATTGACCAGTCGTTTTCAATTGGTAAGAGATCTGGAGAATGTGCTGGCCAGGGCAGCAGTCGAACATTTTCCGTATCTAGAAAGGCCCACACAGGACCTGCAACTTGTGGTCGTGCATTAACCCTGAAATGTAGGGTTTCGCAGAGATCGAATGAAGGGTAGAGCTACGGGTCGTAAAACATCTGAAATGTAACGGCCACTGTTCAAAGTGCTGTCGATGCGAACAAGAGGTGACCGAGACGCGTAACCAATGGCACCCCATACCATCACGCCAGGTGATACGCCAGTATGGCGATGACGAATATACGCTTCCAATGTGCGTTCACCACGATGTCGCCAAACACAGATGCGACCATCATGATGCTGTAAACAGAACGTTTTTCCACCCAGGTTCGTCGTTACGTACACCATCCCAGGTGCTCCTGTCTGTGATGCAGTCTCAAGAGTAACCGGAGTCATAGTCTACGAGCTGATAGTCCATGCTGCTGCAAACGTCGTCGAACTGTTCATGCAGATGGTTATTGTCTTGCAAACGTCCCCATCTGTTGACTCAGGGATCGAGACGTGGCTGCACGATTCGTTACAGCCAAGCTGATAAGATGCCTGTAATCTCGACTGCTAGTGGTACGAGGCCGCTGTGATCGAACACGGCATTCCGTATTGTCCTCCTCAACCCTCCGATTCCATATTCTGCTAACAGTCATTGGATCGCGACCAACGCGAGCAACAATGTCGCGACACGGTAAACCGCAATCGAGAAAGGCTGCAATCCGACCTTTATCAAAGTCGGAAACGTGATGGTACGCATTTCTCCTCCTTATACGAAGCATCACAACGACGTTTCATCAGGCAACGCCGGTCAACTGCAGTTTGTATGTGAGAAATGGGTTGCAAACTTCCCTCATGTCAGCACGTTGTAGGTGTCGCCACCGCCGCCAACTTTGTGTGAATGCTCTGAAAAGCTAATCATTTGCATATCACAGCATCTTCTTCCTGTCGATTAAATTTCGAGTCTGTAGCACGTCATCTTCGTGGTGTAGCAGTTTTAATGGCCGGGAGTGTACCTTAATGATTTTCAGTTCATTCCATTTGTATCAGTGTCTTCGCGAAATCACCGATGAAAAACCTTACTTTTAGCGGAGTAAGGCTCTAAATATACATTGATATAAACAAATTCGCAACTATTTCTTCATGTGGAAGTTGTTGCTTATGTCAATGGATCATTGTAATTCGGCTTTTTATGTTTATTTGAAGATTATTCATGTCTCACGACATTTTGCTAATGCTTGGAAATTATACTATTTCGTAACTTACGAAGATAATTATAAATGAATATAAATCTTACGGGGGCTTGGCCGCCGCTGGAAGTGCTGATGTCGTTGCAACTGTCAGTCGATAACCACTTGCACTACATTGACTGTCGCGATTTTCTGTGTTAAGACTGTGGTATTGATTTGATTTCTATTTTGTCTGTGAATTTGCGATGGCTTTTGTGCGGATGACTTCGTTGAGTATGGTTGTGACATATTGTAAGGGTAAGGTTGTGATACGTTTCCTGCGTAAACTGGAGCCGTTTTCATCTTTTTTATTGGGAGATTTTTCAATCCCAAGTCAAGTATTAGGGCGCAAACCGCCTCATCTTCAGCCACAACACTTTTTATCTCGTCTTAACTCGTTCGATCTTCTCCGAAGACTTCCCAAAGAAAAACAATAAATTCCAGAACTAAAAAGTCAATCATTTATACAGACACACCTGGAAAAGAGGCAGTCAGGCAAGGGAAAAAAAGAAAAATGATTGAAGGCTCAGCAGGTAAAGAAACATCTTACTGAATCAGATGCAATAAATAAAAGGAAGATATCGCCGTCGGACGAAGATTTATTTTGTTTGATGTGCGTAGGCACATATTCTGAAAGTAGTCCAGGCGAGAAATGATTTAAATGTCAAGGAAAATATGAGATCCGGTCCTACTCCGAGTGTGGAGAGAGCAATCGGTATTACATTTGTTATAATTCTGATGCATCAGACTAGATCTCACTATCTTACTTTTGCAGTTTTAGAACTAAGAATGAACCTTATATTTCTGTTGTTTATTATTTTGTTGATCACACTTATAGAAATATTCATTTTTCCTTGAAGACTTTTCAGATTTTTCTTTCATTGATTTTTAGAATGCTTACTCATTTATGTGCTTTGTCTTTCGACCGAGTTACTGTATTGTATAATTCGGAATGTTCAGTTAACTGCTTTTACTGATTGTAATATGATGACATAATAACAGCTATAGATGTTACAGCTCCTTATTAATTATGAGCGATTAAAATGTTCCAAGATTAAATATTTGTTGTTACTTAGAAGTTGTGCGACTCGGTAGCGCAGTGGTAGAGTGCCAGACTACAAATCCAAAGGTTGTGGGTTCGATCCCCACCAGGACCTGTCACTTTCCACTTCTTTCACCTCTGGCAGAATTGCTGATGTGAAAATTATCGAGTAGCACCGTGGTTCGGAACCCACGTTAAACTGTAGGTCCCCCTATAAGTGGATGCGTATACCACCTCCAAACAGGACCATGCCTAATAAAGTACTGTGATGTTGTAACCAATCTTCTGCTTGTGGACTGCTGTACCCTTCTTTTTTATATACCTTACTTAGAAGTTAAATTTTTACAGAGGAATATTATGTTACATGTTACTTGCTATGAAAGAGATTTTAGATTATTTTGGTGCATGTCTTTAACGCGTCACTACCGACCCCAAGTACTTTCACAACCACCCTTGGTGTGTGATAGATTGGGACTCTATTTATATTTTTATAATTTGCTCCTATGAGCTAACCTCTGTACTGAAGGATAAAGTTTTAAGCCGGCCGAGGGGACTGAGGCGCTTCAGTCACGGTCTGCACGGCCACTACGGTCGGGGGTTCGAATCCCGCCTAGGGCATGGATATTTGTGCCGTCCTTAGGATAAGCTAGTTGATAAGTAGTTTGTAAGTTTAGGGACTGATGACCCCGTAATTAAGTCCCATAAGCTAACAAACATTTCAACATTTTTTTAAAAGTTTTAATATTTTTACTTACAAGGAAAGTACTCGGGCTCGAACAAACACAAATATACCAAAATCGTGTGAGAGGCAATGTAGAGGTCCCTTATTGCACTAGCGATACTCTGGCATCTGCAAAACTCTGCAGTCGGCCATTAGAGGCCTCTTCGTGTTCAACGCCGCATTGCACTTTGACCTGTCGGTACGCCAGTCTGGACCAGTAAGGACAGTGCGGTGTGCCTCTGAAGTTTTGTTTTGTGACGTTATTTGTGCAGTGAAGCGTCAGATGGGTCGCCGACTGGTAATCAATCCTGCTAATGTATTGCGACTGGTTGAGATGAAATTCTTAAGAGCCGTTCTTCGTGAAGACGGATTTGGTGTAGAAGATGAATCATTCACATGTTTTCTGGTATCTATTATAGTGCAGAAATATGAGCATAGATTAGAAACACTATAATAGATACCAGGTAACATGCGAATGACTCATCTTCTGCACCAATACCATATTCACGAAGGAGGTTTCTTCGTAACTTCTCAACCAATCACACTATATTAGCAGGATTGATTACCAATCGCCAACCCATCCGACGCTTCACTACACAAATAACGTCACAAAACCTAACTTCAGAGGTACACTGCACCGTCACTACTGGCGTACCGGCAGCTCAATGTGCAATGCGGCATGGCATACGCAGAGGCCTCTAATGGGCGACTGCAGAGTTTTGCACATGCGGGATTATCACTAGTGCAACAAGGGACATTTACATTATCTATCATACGAGTTTGGTGTATTTCTGTTTGTTCGAGCCTAAGTACTTTCCTTTTTAGAGAAATGTACGCTATACTACGAAAAACATCTTTATATAGTTAACTCGCGTGGTGACAATGTTGTACGGGATCAAATGAAAATTGCACACAGTCTACCGTGCGGTCTACGGAAGTGCCCACATTTCTAGGCAATCATCAATACAGTCTGCTGCAGCTTTTGACAATCCGGAGTCTTCCCGCTGCCTGAAGATCTTTCACCTCGCGAGTGCTGCGTCGTAGAAGCTGTATTCCACGCCCTGGCAGGTTCTTCATTGCGCTCTACGGAACGAAAGTGCGAGAATTCCTCGCCTTAATTGGCCGTCGTAAGCTATCGACTTTCGCTCGGGACGACACCCGCTCGGAAAGGCACTCGTAACTCCCAAAAGCGACGCCTGCTGTTGCTCAAGCGGTGAGACAGACAAATGCCAACCGCATTCACCGCCCACTTGCTCTTCGCTTTTCCCTCAGTTAATTGCTCCTCCCTGTCACGTAGTCGCCAGCTAGACGCGGTCACACGGCCTCGGAGCGTCTGCTTGTAATTGACTCCTCGCAATTACAAACACGTATAAGGAACCAAGTTCTTTGCATTTCAAATCGCCCTGTTCTCAGGAACTCTACACAAGAGTCTTTGTACTCTTATTTCTCACAGTGGAGTCGTAGTTCAAAGAGTACCGTTTTCGGTGCTTGGAAACATGAGAAAACTTCACCACAACTATTCTACATCCTTTTTGGCGTCTTTTTCCTTCTTCTAAAGTGAATTAAGCCAACAGTCATCATCAGGTTGGGAAGAATTTACATGTGGTGTCCCACAAGGATCCATCTTAGGACCATTGCTTTTTCTAGTGTATATTAATGACCTCTCATCCGTTACAATGCCATAAGCAGAGTACGTTTTGTTTTCAGATGATAAGTAGCATGTCGAGCATAGTTCTGGAAAGATCTGCTAACGATACTTTCATTAACATTATTAAATGGTTTAAAGCCAGCTCCTTGACATTAAACTTTGAAAAGACTCACTAGATGCAGTTTGAACAAGTAAGAGATTCCCATCCAGTAGGTATGCATAAAGTATGGAGAAGTGCAGATAGAAGAGGTTGACAGTATACAATTCCTGGGATTACAGCTTGATAATAAATTCAGTTGGGAGAAGCACACCACAGAACTGCAGGAACGACATAACAAATCTGTATTTGCAATACGAGTGGTATCAGACATAGTAGACATAAAAATAAAAAATCTTGCATACTTTGCTTACTTTCACTCCATAATGTCATACGGTATAATACTTTGGGGTAACTCTTTGAAGTCAACCGGACACTATTCTCTCTCTGTTCAAATTCTCAAATTACCCTCATCTATTTCTGCAAGGGATAGGATTTAATTGTGCATAGCACTAAAACTGCCTTTTCCGTATTTGAGTCAAACACACAATTGCATATTTTTTCGAAATAAGTCATCCTAATAATTTTTACACTTATTTGATAACTGACGGTTACAATATTCTTACCTATTTTTTATGTCCGTCTTAATAAAATGTTGCTTTACCTCTATTTCTTTTATATACGTATCAAGGTTTTTATCACGTTTGGAAAGAAAAACTTTCTTTCTCTATTTGGCCATATTCTTGCACATGCAGGGTCGACTTTGTTAAATTCGGATTTGGCGTGTTAATATTTACAGGGTGGCGGGATGCCCTTCCTGTCACCACCCCATGCCCCCTTGGAGGAAATGTGTACTCCAAATGTTTGCGTATAGTGTTACATGTCTGAAAATGTTAAGTATTACGAAATGTTTGCTAATCGTGTAACTGAGGCGGAACTTGGGTACCAGCCCGGTGTTCACCTATGGGGATGTGGAAAAGCGCCAAACAACCACATCCGGCATTCCGACCCCCTCCGTTAATCCGCGTTAGACCACACGGCTAACCGAGCGGGTACATTTGGCAAGAGAAACAAACAAGATTTAAAATCATATGCACTTAACAGATACTGGTGCACCAATCTAATATCGTGTAGACCCCATGCGAGCTTGGAGAACTGCCAAACATGATGTCACATGGATTCGAATAATGGCTGAAGTAGTGCTGGAGTGCGTCGATACCATGAATCGTGCAGGGCTATCCATAAATCAGCAAGACTGCGACGCAGTGATCTCTTACGGGCAGAACGTTGCAAGCCATCCCAGATATGATCTATGTCTGGGGAGTTTGGTGGGCAGCGGAGGTGTCTAAACTCAGAAGAGTGTTCCTGGAGCCACTGTAGCAATTGTGGACGTCTGGCGTGTCGCACTGTCCTGCTGAAATTGCCCTAGTCCGTCTGAATTGCACAATGGACATGAATGGATGTAGATGATCAACCAGGATGCTTACTTGTATCAGGGCTCCCATATCATCCAACTGCACACGCCATACAGCATCACAGGGTCTCCACCAGCTCCAACAGTGGCCTACTGACCAGCAGGGTCCATGGATTCACGACATTGTCTCCAACCGCGGGATACACTTGAAAACTAGAATCGTCAGACCACGCATAATTCCACTCGTCAACAGTGAGAAGTCGGCGTTCACGGGCTTAGGCGAGGCGTGAAGCTTCGTGTCATGCATCATCAAGGGTTGACGACGGGGCCTTCGGATCCAAAAGCCTATGAGATGATGATGAATAATTCGCACGCTGACACATACTGCTGGCTGAAATCATGGAAGGGTTGCACTTCTGTCAAGTTGAACGATTCTCTTCAGTGGTCCAGCTCTTGCAGGATTTCATTCCGGTCGTAGCGGTGACGGAGATGTGATTTTCTACTAGATTTCCTATATTCACAGTGCATCGTGACATGATCGTATGGGAAAATCCCCACCTCAGCGCTGCTCAGAGATGCCAACTACAACACTCCGTTCTATTTCACTTAAATCGTGATACCCTGTCATTGTAGCAGCAGTAACCGATCTAACTTCTGCTTCCAGACACCTGTTGTCTTATGAGCGTTACCTACCACAGCGTCGTCCTCCGAGTGTCTACATATCTCAGTGGTTTGCATAGTCATGCATATACCAGTTTCTCTGTAGATTTGCATGGAAGTGTTTACTACTTCACGCCTAAAAAAAAGGTGTTAATACTGAAATGACAGCCAGTAGCTACTAATGACACTGTGCTTTATCGGTAGAACATGGAAAACTGTAGAACGTTATAGAGAACACCACCACTTGAAGAAAGGAAAAAGTAGCAACGCAATAGTAGACATTTTATGAAACCGTACTGTGTTGTACAAATATAATTACAATTTTATGAAACAGCAAGATTCGGCGGAGAATTCGACTACAGCGATATAGTGGGAATCGATGCACTCACAATACAGTAACAAGTAGCACATTTACTTAAAATCAAAGAAAGAATAAAATCACACGAGGAAATGAAACGTCTTTACAACCAACAAGTATCTGTACGATTGGAGCCATTCCAAACTTAGGTGCAAATTATCAGTTGTCTCCATTGAGTCAACAAGAGCTAAAAATTACAATGGAAATGTTCAATCGTTTTTAAACCTACTGGATCAAACTGCTGTGGCTATCAGTCCCTAGACTTACAAACTACTTAAACTAACTTACATTAAAGACAACTCACACACACACATGCCCGAGGGAGGACTCGAACCTGCGGCGGGAGCGGCCGCCCAGTCTGCAGCATGGTGCCTTAGACCACCCGGCTACTCACTCATGGAAAAAAAAAGAACTTATTGATCCAGTTACGATTGATGATGCGATAACTTTGTTTACAAACGCCTCCTAGAGCTATTGGTAACTTCATCTGAAAGAATGCTGTGCTAACCATAATTCCATGGCTACTGATGGTTGCAGACGACACATTCAAAGTCAGACTCCGTGGTATCATGTCGGATAATACGTAGAGCCTGGTTGCGGAGGCGGAGGTTGTTAAGAAATTTAGCAGGAAACCCAAATAGATTCCGGCCGCATATACAGTGTACTAGGGGCAACTCACAAATAATACTTTCACCACGCGATAGTAATGGAGATGCTGCCGATGACAGTGTTGCTCAAGCAGAATTACGAATCACAGCCTTCCGAAATTCCTTAACAAATGTAGACGAAGCCAGTACTCCAGATCTCTAATTAAGAACACCTGCCAATATGAGAAACGTGTAAGTAGATGACCTCCGAGTAGTGAACCAAATTAAAACGCCTAATAAAAATGAGTCTTACGGTCCAGTCTGTAGGAACAATTATGTTCTTATCGATGTATTCTGCTGCTATAGCTCCGTACTTAACAGACGTAAACAATCTCTCGGTCAACGAAGGATCTGTACCTAAATACTGGAAAGTTGGAGCAAGTTACGAGTGGATTCAAAAAAGGCAATAGGAGTAACCCACTAAATTACAGGCCCATTTCATTGTCGTTCGTTTTCAACAACGTATTGCAACAAATCCTGTGTTCAGACTTTATGAATTACCTCGAACACAATGATCTATTGGTCTCATTTAGACACGGATATAGGCCTAGAAATATAATTCTAACTTTCTACTCTCATTAAGTGACGACTGCTATTGATAAAGGATCTCAAATTGTCTCCATATTTCTAGATATTCAGAAGGCCTTTGATAACGAAGCTCACAAATTACGTTTAATAAAATTCCGTTGTTTTGGAATATCGTCTCAGATTTAAGAGAGGACACAGTTCGAGTACTGATGCACAGTCATACACTAAAACAGACTGATTTCTGGCGTTCCCCAGGGTAGCGTTTTTGTTCTTCTACTGTTCCTTAGATACATAACAATCTGGGACAAAATCTAAGAAATTTTACAAGACTGTTCGCAGATGATGCTGTTATTTATGATCTAGTACAGTCATCTGAAAATAAAAAACAACTGCAGAATTTATATAAGATATCCGTATGGTGCGAAAATTGATAATTTATCCTAAATAAAGAAGAATAGGAATTTGTCCACGTGAGTACTAAAAACAATCCTTCTAAAGTTCAATCAATCAAATATGAAGGCCACAAATTCATCTAGATACCTAGGAATTATAACTACGACATACTTAAATTGTAAAGGACGCATAGATAATGTCATTGGGAAAGCGAACGAAATCCTGCGCTTTATGGTCAGAACACATCGAAGATGTAACATAACTACTAAACAGACTACTTGCACTACGCTTGTTCCTCCTCTTTTGGAATATTTCTGCGCATTGTGGGATCCTTATGCGGTAGGTCTGATGTAGAACATCAGAAGATTACTATGAAGGGCAGGCCGTTCCGTTTTATCGTGAAACAAGAGAGAGTGTCACGAAAATGAAACAGGAGTCGGAGAGGGAATCGTTACAGCAAAGGTGTTAATTACCCTGAAACAGAACGGCGAAGCATGAAATGGCGTTCTCCGACTTCACCTCGCCATAAAGAGGTCAGAGCCGAAAAATCAAGCATCAGAACGATGCCCATCACATTTTTCGATAGTCAAGGCATTATCAACGTGGAATTTCTACCTGAAACGACAACGCTGCAAGGGATGTTGAAATTTTGACTCGTTTCATGTAACGTCTACGCAGGGTACGACCCAAGTACGCACAACAAGTTTCCTGATTTTTAATCACGACAACGCCGCCCAACGCACAACCTATATCGTCAATCATTTGCTGGCAAGAAAAGGGGGTGGTGCAACTTGAACATCCACCACACTCGTCGGATATCAATCCTCCAAGCTATAACATTGACTGAAACTCCCTTTGCAAGGAAACCGATTTGACGATGTTCCGGAGATCCAATGAAACGTGACGAGGCTTTTGAACATCGTACCAAAAGAAAGACTTCCTGCAAAGTTTCCAGGATAGTTATCGCAGAGCTCGGTGGTGTATAGTTATGGGAGATGGCTGTTTTCGAAGGACAGTAAGTTAACTGTAGCTCATAGTTCATCTACGTTAATGTATACACCGAACTTTGTGAGCGGTTGAAGTTCCACTTCTAAACGCGTCTCTGTTGAAATTACGTTTGTTTGTTTTTGGTGCTACTTATTGTCTGACTAATGTGAAAGAAGGACTAGCTGATGAGTAGGTGAGCGACGCAATCCGTCAAGTGTAACGTGAGAACCGGCTACGTGAACGTCTCGCCTCCGACGAAGATGGACGACCGAGGCAATCTATCCGCATTCGCAGCACTTTGTTTTGACAGCGGTACGGCTATAATTACACGTGCTAATGAGGTACGTCAATGTAAATACAAATGCACGCGGTGCAGGCTGACGATGAGCAATGAGAAACGCTCAAGAGTAGTTCTGAGAATTTCTAAATGGCGGAACGATACTGTGACTGTTGACGGAATCCTGAAACGAAACGTTAAATTGGATTTGGAATAGGTGACTTTCACGGTTTCGCACGGATGTGACTATGGTCGGATGACTGGTCTGGCCTGACGACAATAAATTACAAACATACTTTCCTAGTAAATCAAATGTTCAAATGTTTGTTAAGCTTATGGGACTTAACTACGGGGTCATTAGTCCCTAAACTTACAAACTACTTATGAACTACTTACGAACTAGGACGGCACAAATATCCATGCCCGAGGGGGGATTCGAACCCCCGACCGTAGTGGCCGTGCTGACCGTGACTGGAGCGCCTCAGTCACCTCGGCCACCGCGGCCGGCTCCTAGTAAATAAATATATTAGTTAATGAAAACAGTATTACAGTTCTTACGGTAGTTATGAAATCGAAATATTGCAATATTTCGACCGTTTTGGGGCGTTGAAATAAATTCAAGGACGAAGGTAAAGGGCAGTATTTACCGTCGTTCTACGCACGGTTTATATTTAAACCGGAAACTTTTCTTTTATCCTGCTGTTCCTGGTCGTAACTTAAGAACAAAGTTGCGAAATTATTGTGCTTTCGATGATCTTTGAGACACATGCACGGACGTGAACGCTATCGATGCCGCGGGTAAGAACTTTTATATACAGGGTGGTCCTACAATATGTATATAAAAAATTAAACGATCGTAGGGGGGTCCGAAAATAGCAGATTTCGAACAGGAATGTGTGATCGGTAATAAAGTCTCGAGACTGTAGAAAGTGCTGAACATGCGCTGTTTAACTTGCCGCACATACAAAATAGTCCTACAGGAGATCACGCCCGAACTTCTGGACGACGTTCCAGTAGCTGTTCACAGACGAATGAGGTTCCACACGATGGAGCCTCAGTACACTTCAGTCGAAACGTCAGGAATTAGTAGGTAGGACTGGGAGTACCAGATCCCTGGCCACCCCATTCACCTGATTCAACCTGCGCTGATTTCTTCCTTTGGGGTCATAATAAAAGCCTGGCGTATGAGAGTCCTGTCACATCTGAAGAAGATCTGCCCGCGTGTCTGTTGCTCCTGGACATGGGGTCGACATGCCTCACGCCTTTTCTGATGTACGCCTATCCATGCACCTTCACCGTGAATCTTGTATCGATGTTGGATGGCGCTCTTTCGAACTATCGAACCTCTTGTAAACTATCGATAAATATATTTTTTGTCTGTACTGACTTTTTCAGTTTCCATTCTTTCATACTACTGTACACGCTAGTGCTGTAATATGTTATTAGCGATCTATACAAAATATGCTTATCTTATATATTAAAAGAATCTGCGAAAACTAAAGTCAGTCGCCAGACGAAACTACCCAGCCGATTTATTTCACTTCTGTTTTAAAAGGAAGGTATCCATCCACAGATTTGTAATCAAGTATCAGAATTTACATAACTCTCGCCTTCCTTTTTGTATACTAAAACACGATTTCCTTCTGTATATTTGTTATGGGGCTGCCCTTGTTGTAAACTAAAGTCAGTCGGTCAGGCCGTTCTATCCGACCGATTTCCTTCATTTTTTGCTTTAAACGTTAGGTATTCATTCACTGATGTGTCATAAAGTATCAGAATTAACTTAAGTCTATACGTCTTTTATTTTTATTCAAACGCGGTATCCTTCTGTCTTTGCACTGAATATTTTAATCGGTTTGTTTAACTATATCTGCGCTTCTAATTAAGGTACGCAGCTCTTTTTGACCTAACAAAACTCAGCGGATCGAGCCTTTCGATTGCGCTTTTAAACACTTGCATTGATTGATCATGTAGAAAGCTATGGTTAAACATTCAACTTTACTTCAATTTTTCCCCAACTTACAGTCACCGAGCGAGGTGGCGCAGTGGTAAGACACTGGACTCGTATTCGGAAGGATGGTGCTTCAAATCCACCTCCGGCCATCCAGATTTAGGTTTTCCGTGATTTCCCTAAATCACTCCAGGCAAATGACGGGATGGTTCCTTTGAAAGGGCACGGCCGATTTCCTTCCATATCCTTACCCAAACACTCAGAGCGTAAGCTCCGTCTCTAATGACCACGCTGTCGACGGGACGTTAAACACCCAATGTTCCATCCATCCAACTTACAGCCAGTCCGCTCTTCTCAACTGATTCCGTTTCCTTTTTGTAAATTACATCTCCTAGATCTATGATATTGTTGTACATTTTTCTGTCTATTAGTCTGGCCACTAATGATGCAAAATATTTCCACAGGTCATCTAGTTTCTTATTATAATGAAGATATTTATTAAGTCATCTATAGAAGTGAATAATACAAGTTTATTTTCCCATATGCATTTCGCCTTTATTTGTGAGGCAAAATAAACTTGTGTTATTCAGTTGCATAGATGCCTTACATAAATATCTTCATTATAATATAAAAACTAACTGTGGACAGAAAGGACAAAAAAGAACTAACACTGCTTATTTCGGTCTCTTCTACCTACCGCCGGCCGCGGTGGCCGAGGGGACTGCGGCTCGCCAGTCACGGTCTGCACGGCCACTACGGTCGGGGGTTCGAATCCCCTCGCGCAATGATATTTGTGCCGTCCTTAGTGTAAGCTAGTTCATAAGTAGTTTGTAAGTTTAGGGACTGATAACCCCGTAGTTAAATCGCATAAGATATACAAACATTTGAACATTTTGAAACTTCTACCTACCGTTTTATATTTCACATATATTTTAGGACCACCGTGTACACCTCAAGTACTTCATTATCATATATATCAAAATAGACTTCGTAAACCTATGCCGTAGAAAATTTCTTTTGTTCTTATGTGTTATCAGTGGAAGAAACAGAAGTATATACGATGTTAACAGAAAACAAGGTAATTAAAGTGTCAGTGCTATAATGGATTACTGGCGAAGGCTCAGGAGGGGTACCTCCATTTCCGGCCGTTTGCCCGGGGCTGTCCTGACCAGCTCGGAACACGTTTCCATACGCGCCCTAATGAGAAGCTGTTGTTGATCACCGTTTTTTGTGCCCGGATGTAGCGTAATACCTGGCAGCTGTGAGGCAATTAATACCGACGAAACAAGACAACAGGAAGCCGGGCTCATGTGGAGACCAGTTCTGGCGCAGTACCTACCTTTGCCGGAGGTGCCTGGGAATTCATTACGGCACTGGCTGGTAGGGAAGGGCAAGACGAGAACTCACTGCGCGATGACCAGGACGTGAGCCTACGTATGAGATAGCCGGCACACTGCTACACGATTGCTCGGGGCAGCGTCTGTGGCCGTGACCATGCACTGCACTATCAGGCGTGTGGCATACGTGTTTCTAGCACTACTATATCATGCCTCAAATAAAAACTGGTACACCCTCTTAGAGATTTGCATTTCACTCAATATTTATTGTTGAAACGGTGCATATGTGGTAAGTGAAATTATAACTTTTACAGTTTAATAACTCAAGCGGTAGCGAGGTACAGTCGTACTAGTACCTGGTGTAACCTCCTCTGGTGGCTATGTAGGCGCTGACACCGACATCGATTCGATAATACTGAAGATGAAACACTGTCTTGGGATAAGAGTGGTTTTCAAATGAAAAGGTACGAAACCTCTTAACAAACAATCCGGTTGATATTTGAATATGCCGCTTTGGTGTAAAGTAGTGCAACTTAAAGGGACGCAAAACAATCGTCAACTCCATCTAAAAGATTCAAGGTTGTGCCCTCAGCAGGCAAGGTTATGATCGCCGTCTTTTTCGACGTTTATCGAACTCCTCGAGCATAGAAAACCCATTAATAGTGGCTTTTAGTGTTAGACACTCCGTAGCCTACGTAAGTCCATCAATAGCAAACGGCCTGGACTGCTCACGGAGTGATTCTGCTCTATGACAACGAGCGTCCAAATGTCTCCAGGGTCACAAAGTGTACTGGCCAAGTGCAAGTGGGAGCAGATTGAGCATCCACCGTACAGCCCTAGGATTTTCATCTGTTTGGTCCGCTTAAAAAACGTCTCAGAGAAAAGCGCTTCAACTCGGGTGACGAACTGAAGGACACAGTAGAGGATTTGCTCTTGTCCCAGCCACAGGAATTCTGGGAACAGGGAATCTTTCGCCTCGTTAAACAGTGGTACAGTTGTGTCCAGGCGACTGGTATATATACCGGGCGATCAAAAAGTCAGAATAAATTTGAAAACTTAATAAATCACGGAATAATGTAGATAGAGAGGTGAAAATTGATACACGTGCTTGGAATGACATGGGGTTTTATTAGAAAAAAGAAGATGATGAAAAGTATTGCTTGACGCGTGAAAGATCTCTTGCGCGCGTCGTTTGGTGATGATCGTGTGCTCAGCCGCCACTATCGTCATGCTTGGCCTTCCAGGTCCCCAGACCTCAGTCCGTGCCATTATTGGATGTCATTCCAAGCATGTGTGTCAATTTTTACCTCTCTATCTACATTACATTATCCGTGATTTATTAAGTTTTCAAATTTATACTGACTTTTTGATCTGCCAGTATATATAATAAGGTACAATGCCAGCTACATAAGAATTACTATAATTCTCTAGTAACGTATAATAGTTTCTATCAAATAAGATGAACATATCTCTGTCATAGAGCCAAGTCCATCTCCTTTCACTATTGGACAGATTCCTGGCTGACTAGATGGAGTTTGGTCATCCCTACTGAAAATGATCGTTCTGGCCCAGTTGAATTTAGGCGAGAAGCTAAGCTCATGTAGTTGCACAGGTGTTTTAAGAGGTGGTTTACGCGTTTTCAGCTGGTGATTACTTTGAATAAAGCCTTCAGTTATACCCACGGTGTCGATTCGTGCCATTTCATTTGAACACGTCTCGTACATTTTCCCGCACCTGTTCAATCTATTCGGATAGTTCTGCAAGAGTTGTGGGTTGACGAGGCACAAGTGTGTTTTGTAAGGCCAGTATGTCCTATGTTACTACAAGTCTTTTAGAGCATGTTGACTTTCACGCGAAGATTGTGGGCGAGAATTATCCTGTTGGAATCAAACATCACCTACCTGTTGCAAGAATGCAATAAGAACGGGTCTTACGAAAGTTTCTCTTTTTTACACGCAAAACAGGCCACTATATCGTTCATCTTTTCCTTGCCATCAAATACGTATCCAAATTGACGATTTCCATTTCTTTTTATTCACTAATGTCACAAATGTATCAGATAATGTCGCGTTCATTTTAAGAAAGAACTGTCACTGTACTTACTACGATATACGTTGTCACTAGGTCATTACAGAGCGCTAACTGGAAGCAGCGAAAATTTGGCATGGCACATCTAGTGGGCGGTGGGCCGGTTTGACACCCAGAAAGCACTTGACAGACCGCAGGAAAGACACGGTCGCGTAAACGGACTAGGCGCAGGTCCCTCGGGTAGAGCTACGTCCACTGTGGCCAGGGGACGAGGACAACAGACTTCCGCTCTACCTGTGCCTCTACAAGGATTCCAAGAATGTTCACAGGCTTGATGTTTTCAGCTAACATTTCGACAGACGTTCTCGGCAGATACCTCGTTCTTCATTCGCATATAACACGCGGATATCCGCATCGCTCACAATTTTACTCGCAAAGTAAGAAATACTGCGGATATCCGCGGATATCTGCATCCGCGCAGACCTCTATCCTATGTGTACCACATCTCGCTGCAAAACGTAGGCTATCACTTAATGCTTGCCAACTTGCCAACCCGTCTCCACTTGCACCAAGTGTGGTGCCATTCGGATGCTTCCTTTTGCTGTGTTGTACTTTTCACAAACGGCAGCGTATTTTCTTCCCCCCCCCCCCCCCCCCCCACGCCGGACAGTCACAGCGCAGGCACGCTGCCCTCACAGTTATGAGCGCGCACACAAACACGCAGAACTCTGACCCTGTTCGTGGGACAGAATGTCTGTCTGTCTCACATCTCAGCCCTCCCTCCGGCGAATTACTGAAGTTTCTCGCTGCTCGGTTTATCTGAGCCGAGTGAGAGAGTGCCAGTAGGGTCACGTAACAGAACTTGTGGCGCGACTTCAGAAAGACGGGACCGGCACGGGGGAGGGGGGAGGAGGGGTGGAAGCGGAGTCGCCGGCGCAGCAGCGCGTAATTGAGCGACGAGGCGCGACTGTCGGCGACACGCGAGACGCGAGACGCCAGCGCGGCGACTGGCGCCAGTTAACATTCCGGCGCTGCTAATGAGTCACCGCCGCGATAGCCGGCCGCGGCAATTACCACGCGACACGTGACTCCCTGCGGAAGTCCACACGACTCGCCAATTATCGCTCCGTGGCGCCAGCGACGACGCAGACCTGGGCGCTGCTAGCGAACGCCTGTTTACGACGCACACTCTCCACCCGCCGGTCAGCGTTACGATGCCTCCCATCATGAACTGCCGTCTTTTATTTTGTAGCTTTGCTTGCGAATGTTTAGGAATCCGGCCGCGTATATACAGGGTGAGTCACAAATGGGGAAAAATATTTCGTGCAAATTGTCACACACTAAGCTACGAACATAAATTCGTTTTCCGCATGATCCTGTGTCAATAAATGACAATGCAATTGAATGGTAAATATCTGGAAATGTGAAGCGGATTTTTGGGTGTGACTGTGTGCCGACATTGGCCAAGGGGACAGACCGGCAACAGGGCACAACATGCGAGTGTTGTAGGTAGTCTAGCCGCTCACGAGAAGGCGAGGCATGCGGCGTCAAGCGACGGTCTGCGTGACACTGTGAGCAATGACAGCGCTCACGTCTACCTTGTGCCATTTTCGCTGGCCGTTATTATTATTGTGCCTGGTTGTCATAGGGAAAGGAACTTTTGCCCTGTTTCCGCGTTGCCCTGTTGCCGATCTGTCCTCTATCGGTACACAGTAACACCCAAAAGTCCACTTCATATTTCTAGATTTTTACCATTCAATTGCATTGCCATTTATTGACATAGGAATATTTGGAAAACGAATTTGTGTTTGTAGCTCAGTCTGACAATTTGTAGGAAATATTTTTAAAGATAAAAATAACAGTCTAGTTCACAAAATTTGACAATTAATTGGTTAGTTATTATTATGTGTTATTTATATATAAATACACATTTATTGTCTTAGCTTTTACAGTATGACGTTCCTCATTGGTTTAAGATGTGCTGATGCATCAGGCGATGGGCGGGGCTTATCCTTTATAACGCATAGCGTTTTCTCGCTGGTTAGCAGTCGCCGCACGCTCACTGCCTGAACATCTACAGCGAGGTATACTGTTTTAAGTAATTTTCTAACCCTGTTTGTGAATTTATCGTAGCTATTAATGGTGTACCTGTTTTCCTCTATAGCATAGCGTCTTTTATTGTATTTTACAGAGATCTAAAGATGATGTAATCTTAGATCAAAACCGGTTACCTGTACTAAAAAATTGTCATATTTTGTGAACTAGACTGTTATTTGTATCTTTAAACAATTATAAGTTCGCTGTTTTTTCCAAATAAGGAAACCATGTTTTCCAAACTGAAATATTTTTCCTCATTTATGACTCACCCTGTACGTATGTTTAACTGACAACCTGATTTTCACGGCAATCAAATGTCGATGGCTTCCAATATGACACTACATGGAACTACAGCAATATGTACTAATATTCACACACACACACACACACACACACACACACACACACAAGGTGTTTCAGACCACCCATCCACCCTTCACAAAGTCTTCGGAGACTTATCAAATGTAAAATGCAATACGTCCTAGCAGCCGGGTCGGTAGCATAGTGGTAGAGTGCCACACTATCTATCTAAAAGTTGCGGGTTCGATCCCCGCCAGGTCCAGGGCTTTTGCTCTGTCACTTTCCACTTATTTCACCTCTGGCAGTGTTGCTGATGTGAAAAATACCAAGTGTCATAGTGGTTCGGAATCCTCGTTTAACTGTAGGTTCCCGTATAACTGGGCGGGGAAGTCTGTTCGAAGGTCGGAGGAAGGCAACGGCATATCACCTCCAAATAGGACCAAGCCTAGTAAAGCACTGTGGTGTTCAAACCAATCTTCGGATTGTTAACTACTTCACTTTAGCATGTATACTACGTCGGATCGAATGATGCTCTTTCTACTTCCGATTCACACTGGAAGTGGGCTATTCACACCGGAGGGTTTTTTTTTCAATAGTATACTTTTTCTTACTGATTTCGCTTCTGTGCCGAAAATGGACATTGTCTTGCTAAAAAATAAAAAATAAAAATAAACCTAAAGCGCCATTCTCCACTTGCAAATCCTTTTTGTAATGTGTTTCCTGAGAAGTCACACGAAACGATGAAGCACAGTACTAGCAGGAACATGAACGAAGTTGTTCCTACTGTGAGGGTGTGTTCAATAAATGGCCTTCGACTTGAGCTGATTCAGTCCAGATTTCAAGCGCGAGTATGTGTTTATCTGTCCGTACACTACTTGGTATCCGCGTGGGCCCGTATCACTGCATGGTCGATTGCCTAGCGTTTCAAGATACTATTGGATACACTGTACGCAACTTAATAACATGTTACATTATGAGATGTGTGTAACTTATTTGGATTTAGTATCTAATTATACCAAGTATCTATGAATCCCGCTTTCTAGGTGGGCCATCAAACTACACAAGGCATTTTGAAAGGGTGAATGACTATTTAGAAATTTCTTAAAATAAATCATTCTCCATTTTCTGCATAGAATCGAAATCGACAAAATAAAGTATTCAATTCCATTTTAAAAATTATATTTCCAGTCTGAATAGCTCACTTCAGAAGCATTGGACGGATGATTTGGGACACCATATATACATATATATCCTTTTACGGACGGCCGTCTTGTAAAAAAGTCTTTTGTAATGTTTTCTGATGTGATATGCTCGTCTGTAGTGGCCCCGCTTGAGGCATTAAGTTTGTCTGAACGTACAATGTCTCGACGAGTGCAAGATATTGGCGCAGAATTAAAGAACGAGTTGCGGAATAAATGTCGTAACTTCGTATAGTACTCGATTGTCTTGAATGAGAGCAATGACACTAGTAGCTTAACTCAACTTGCAATTTTGGTAAGGGGTGTCAAAAAATAAGTCAGTGTTATATTGTTTCTATGAAAAGTACAATAACAGGAAAAGATATAGGAGGTTTAGAATGATATTCATTTGTTACCTGACTTCCTGAACAGCAATGTTTCTTCAACGTTGTCGGAAGGGGTAGGTTTCGTAGGGAATATAGAAAAAGAAACGTGCGTTTAGCCCAATTTAAACAATTTACTGCCTTTTAGATCAGTATTACACAACTAGAGGTCCATCATGGATAAAATTGCAAAAATTATGAATTATTTTATAAAGGAAGGATTGCATCAGAGATAATCTTGGACGACATTGAATCAGTTCACACAGACATTCCTTTTTATTGTGCGGCACGATTGTTGAGTTGTTAAAATTACTCTCAGTCTTTTTCTATTTCAGACAAGAAATTGTTCCGTTCACTGCTATGAAAAGTTCTCCACACTCAGACTTGGCAGCAATCGATTGTTGATCTCGCTTTCATGAAAGACGTCAAGGGTTATTTATACAATTTAAATAAATCGTTGCAACGTAAAAATTAAAAGAAATTGGTACTATGTGTGACCGTACTGAAAGTTTCAAATTGCAGCTTTCGCATTTTTAAAGACAGCTTCAAGAAGAGAATCTGCACAATTACCCTTCTCTAACATCCTTCAATTTAAGTACTAGCCACTTCATAGAGTACACAAAACCGTTACTGTCATTGCATAAATAATTTGAAGAAGGGATGTGTTTGTTATTAAAACCCAACTTATCCCTCCCATCTGATGTTCGAATCACACCCTGGCTCACTTCTGACTGCAAACTATTTCCGTTTCCGCGTGCAGCTGCGCAGAAGCGTGCCGTCGTCCGGTGTTGCTATCGCCACATGGTGGAAGACTGGTACAGCAACCGAATACATGTCATTCACTTTCACGCCCTCCTCCTATTGAAATTCTTGTGCTTTTAACAAGTTCTTTGGTCTGTCTGTGCAGCCTTTTATGGAACCAGTTTGTGGCTGCAGTACCTGGGTTTTATCGAATTGAATATGTTGGTCTCCTGCCTGAAACTATTTTTTCGAATAGCTAACCTGCTGATCTCTCCTATTCTAGAATAATACTTGTACTCTTATAGTTGGTATTTAATTGTCTTCTTTTATTGTACAAACATTCTTGTATACGTCCCTACAATTCCACACGATCCTGTAAATTCCCACCTTCCTCAGCGGTTTGCGAACATTCTTTGCCAATTTTAGTTGATCCTGTATCTTCAGATAGGTTTCTACGACGGTTAGAACTTAAATAGTGGCAACTATTCATTCACAACCGATACAAAACCGTTACATGTTTACTGTCCTTCAAAGTTGTCACCAGTGTTGTGTACAACGCGTTGTCAGCGATGTGGAAGGCGTCATATACCGGTAGCAGAGCCTGTTGATGGTGCGAATGGAGCGGTCTACTGCCTGTCGAACCTCTGAAACAGTTCTGAAGCAAATGCTACGAAGTTGTTCCTTCTTCATCGGAATCAAATCAAAGTCACAAGTACTTTACCCCGGGACGTAGGGTGGATGGTACAGTTCTTCCCAGTCCCATCGACCGAACAAATCAGACACAGCTTACGCTGTATTCGCCCGCGCATTGTCGTGCAAAACGGTGGGTGGGTTGCGCAGAAAATGGATCACTGTCGACTAACGCGGCAACAGTATGCACTTCTTCTTTAGAAATGCTAGGACGAGCTGGCCGATTCATGTCTGCCACAGTCAGCCGACCTTCGTTGAAGGCTTTTACCCTACGTGTCACAGTTCTGTACGGCAATGCCGAATTCCCGCACGCCTCTTGAAGATCTTGATGACACTGTCGTACTGTAAGACCTCTGGCACATTCAATATTGATCCAACTGCGCTGTTGCTTTATCGAAAACGTAGTGACACTGATACGTTAGACCGCTCGCTCACAAGTGACTATGTTTCCCTCGATTGTGCACACGCCGGTATCGTGGGACGGGTGGGTCCATTTGCTTGGAGATAAGGTAGGTAGGTCAAGAAAGTGTGCTATCAATGACAACAGTAGATTCCATTGCATAGTCTCTCGACAACAATGTTGCCACTATTTAATATTCAACCCTCGTATATTACGGCGATGTTCATTTTAGAAACGTCGGTAACGTCCTTAATGAAATATTCTCCTTTATTGTATCTTGTCACAGAATGATTATGTAATTCGTTTTTAAACGGTGTAGGATCTTGACCATTAACATACTTTATCGCTTTAGTGACTCAGGCACTCTAACTTGCAAATGCAAAAATACACATAAATGTACAAACGGTATGAACAGGTAGGTACTACAAACAAAACATTTTATTATAAGTACCCTGCTGTAATCATTCTCCCAGTCTCCAAAAAGTTACACATTACTGGAAGCATAAATACGTACTCATTTCGTGGCTAGTTAAATAACTATTCTGTCAAAAGCTGCTTCCATAAAGTCGTCCGTTAAATACGAGGAAGTACGTATAATGAAATAAGAAAAAACCGGCGGTAAAAAATAAACAAATAAAATATATACGAACGATATATTAACACCGGCCGCGGTGGAGTAGCCGAGCGGTCTAAAGCGTCTCACTGCGGAGCGCGCGGTTGCTCGCCGTGGAGGTTCGAGTCCTCCCTGGGGCATGGGTGTGTGTGTGTTGTCCTTAGGTTAGTTTACATTAGTTTAAGTAGTTTGTAAGCTACGGACTGATAACCACGCAGTTTGGTCCGATAGAATTACAAACAACATATTAACACCGTCTTTAAATCCAGTGGTTCACATGCGGAATCATAAGCAACAATAGATGTCCACAGAACACTGTGCAACAAAAACTCATCCTTTTTTGATAAAATAAATGTGGAGTGTTTTGTGCCACCCAGTATTATCAGTGCAGTAAAAAAAAAAAAATAATAATAAAAAAATAAAAATAAAATAAAATAAAATAAAATAGAGTACGAGTAACTTATCACAATGCAGTTTAAAGAGTACAGTACACACACACACACAATGTCAAAATTTGAAACGTGCTGTATTTTTGATCGGATAGAGTAATAGGCTTGCAAGCGTCCACCGTTCATCTTTCTGCGCAGCTGTTCCCTTAATGAAAGAGGGACAAAGTACACAGTGTAGGTAACTGTATAGACAAAAAATCTGTAAAGCTCAGGGAGCAAAAGAAAAGAAAAGAAGACAGGCGATACCTCAGGGCAATAAAAGCACGGCTAAACACACCAGCTGGGCATTTCGTGCGGGTGCCATAGAACAACGTGATGTGCGATCGGCGCTCAGATAGCGGCCGCAGGACCTCTTAAGGACCATTAGCGTGGCTGCCGACTGCAGCGGGCCGTGTCCACGTGACCGCCTCCTCGTGCCCTTCGAATTACCCACTCCCTCCGCCGCCGCCAGATACTTTTCTTCCAATTAAATTTTACGACGCGGACAAGTACTTACGTACAAGTTACACCGTCTCTTCTTTCGGTCCCAGATTTGTGTTTTTCTCGGGGGCGTTGACCCCTGTTCCGTAATATACGATACCGCGCGCTACGACAACTTTACGGTAATGTGCTCGCAGCTTATTAACAATTCCTTACCGTTACCCTCGTCTCTGGGCGGACATAATGGCTGGCGCACTTGCCACCAGTACTGCCTGCTACTGGAAAACATTCTTAGCGTGACAGATTTGTATTCCGGTAAACAACAACCTGTAGCCTGGTGGATGTTGATGGAAGTAACTGTAGCTGCAATGTCTCGCTTTAGGAGTCTGACTCACTGAAAGATGGAATAGTTAACTTCCAAGAAGGACGGACTAAAATTTTTCCCTAACAGATCGCTCAACTTCAGATCTTTTGGCCCAGGTGATTCGACATCGTTTCTTCACTTGGTTTTTCGTTGTGTAGTAGATGATTAATTGAAAGAATTTAACAGGAAGAGAAGCTACAGACGATGTAAGTCGGCAGAGTAGGGTGAAAAATATATTCAGAATAATCTCTATCTTCACTCCTGGCCATTAAAATTGCTACACCACGAAGATGAAATGCTACAGACGCAAAATTTAACCGACACAAAGAAGATGCTGTGATATGCAAATTATTAGCTTTTAAGAGCATTCACACAGGTTGGCGACGGTGTCGACACCTACAACGTGCTGGCATGAGGAAAGTTTCCAACCGATTTCTCATACTCAAACAGCAGTTGACCGGCGTTGCCTGATGTAACGTTGTTGTGATGCCTCCTGTAAGAAGAAGAAATGCGTGCGATTACGTTTCCGACTTTGATAAACGTTGGATTGTAGCCTATCTCGATTGCGGTTTATCGTATCGCGACATTGCTGCTCACTAATCCAATGACTTTTAGCAGAATATGGAATCGGTGGGTTCAGAAGGGCAATACGGAACGCAGTGCTGGATCCCAACGGTCTCGTATCACTAGCAGTCAAAGATGAAAGGCATCTTATCCGAATGGCTGTAACGGATCTTGCAACCAGATCTCGATCCTTGAGTCATCAGATGGGGACGTTTGCAAGACAACAACCATCTGCTCGAACAGTTCCACTTTGAACAGTGGCCGTTACATTTCAAATGTTACGACCCGTGGCTCTAGCCTTCATTGGATCCCTGCGAAACCCTTCATTTCAGCAGGATAATGCACGAACACATGTTGCAGGTCCTGTACGGGCCATTCTGGGTGCGGAAAATGTTCGACTACTGCCCTGGCCAGCACATTCTCCAGATGTCTCACCAACTGAAAACGTCTGGTGAATGGTGGCCGAGCAACTGGCTCGTCACAATACGCCAGTCACTACTCTTGATGAACTGTCTTGTAGAAGCTGCATGGGCATCTGTACCTGCACACGCCATCCAAGCTCTGCTTTGACTCAATGCCGAGGCGTATGAAGGCCGTTCTTACGGCTAGAGGTGTTTGTTCTGGGTACTGATTTCTCAGGATCTATGCATCAAAACTGCGTGAAAATGTAATCACATGTCAGTTCTGGTATAATATACTTGACCATACCCGTTTATCATCTGCATTTCTTCTTGGTGTAGCAATTTTAATGGCCAGTAGTGTATTAGCGGTAGCCGTGTCACAAGTTTTGATATACCATTGCTCATTGAACATAACCGTTGGGCGAGAGCTCGACATTCTGTAGGACATGTCGGTAAGACAATGATGTGCACATGAAGAGAATGACGTGCAGTCCTCAGAGAGAGCTCACAGATAAAACAGAACTAGTCATAGGTTACGCGTACGATGACAGAAATAGGGGCCGGACAAGGTTAACTATTCACGCTACATATCTTTTGCAGCACCAGAATCTGGCGGTGTAAATGCAGCGATAGCACTATCACACGGTTGCGATAGCGGAGTACGTCGAAACCCGATACATCACGAGTCCTTCGCGGCTGGCTAAGATAGACTATTCCGAAGCTAATGTAAAGTATGTGATACTCAGTGACGAAAACAGAAGTACGCGATGTTGATACCTCTAGAAACTGCAGAGGAGTGGGGCAGCACTCCAGGTTACGTTAAAGGCACGACCAGCAGACACTCTGCACATCCGCGGTATGCGAAAAGGTCCCTGTAGCCAACATAACAGAGCGAGGGAGGGGAAAGCGGACCGGTGTTCCTGTCCGCCGGCAAGATAAAAGCAGATAAAAATTCGATTGATGCTTTCCTGAGCGAGAATTTCCATTCTTTCGAAACTATGTTAAGGACTGATATTAGTGTCTCTGGGCGTTGATATATCTTTGTACTGTTCCTTATTACATCTTTCTACTAAGGTATTCAATCTGTGTCTGTGTGATAAATACACAGTGTGTTAAAGGGTATTAAAGACCCTCTCTCTCTCTCTCTCTCTCTCTCTCTCTCTCTCTCTCTCTCTCTCTCTCTCTCTCTCTCTCGTCTGTTGCCAGTTTCCTGTGACTAATCACGACAATGTGAGTGAATATCAGATGTGGCTTACATTCAAAGAAATAAAAGCGACAACCATTGACAGATTCATACAAAAAAAGTTAACAATAGAGAGAGCTCACCCGCCCTCGTACACTAAACATGTTAGATCACTGCTGCAAAAGCAAATAAAATAGCGTTCCAAATTATTGTAGGAGGAAGCGAACCAAAGATACGTTTCGTTGGCAGAACACTTATAAGATGCAACACTTCTACTAAAGAAACTACCTACACCACACTTCTTCGTCCTATTTTGGAGTGCTGTTACGCGCTGTGGGATATGCACTAAGTGGGACTGAAAGACTATTTAGAGAAAGTTCAGAGAAGGGCATCTCGTTTTGTATTACCGCGATGTATAGGAGAGAGTGTCACAGTAGTGATCCACGAGTTAGAGTGGAAATCATAAAAAAGGCGTTATTTGTTACTGCGAGATCTATTTGCGAAGTTTCTTTCACCAACAGATTAAAATGTTCAATGCAAGGACATAAGGCTACCGCGTTTGAATAACAATAAAGGATGGAGAGACTTAAGTTAATTATGGCACTTGATGACAAATCTGTGGATGATTATCTTTCGTTTAAAGCAAAAATGAAGAAAATCGGTTGGGTAGTTTGGTCTAGCCGACTGACTTTAGTTTTCGTAGATTCTTTCAACATATAAGACTAGATGACTCGTGCGAATACTTCGCGCCGTTAGTTGAATGACTAAAAGATTGGGGAAAAATTGAAGTAAAGTTGAATGTTCACCCATAGCTTTCTTCATAATCAATCAATGCAAGTGCTTAATAGCCCAAATGAAAGAGCTTGATAGGCTGAGTGTTGTTAGGTCAAAAGGAACTGCGTACCTTAATTAGAATGGAAGATATCGTAAAACAAACCGATAAAAATATTCAGTGTAAGGTCAGAGGATACCGCATTTGAATAAAAATAAAGAAAGAGATACTTAACTTAATTATGACACCTGATGACAAACGTGCGAATGGCCGGTCGCGGTGGCCGAGGGGACTGAGGCGCTCCATTCACGGTCTGCACGGCCACTACGGTCGGGGTATCCAATCCCCCCTCGGGCATGGATATTTGTGCCGTCTTTAGGATTAGCTAGTTCATAAGTTAAGTCCCATAACCTATACAAACATTTGAACATTTTGAAACCTGTAAATGAATACTTTTGGTTCAACCCTTTATTCCCTGATATAAGAAAAGATATAGTTTTTTACATTTTGTTTGTAGAATTTAAGCTGTTGTAACCTCAAGAGACACTATGATTTTTTGCAAAATTGTATTTTATTATTTCCAGATTTTTTCACTACCGGTACACATGTACTTAAAAAAAGATATTAATGCTTTTTCTGAAAAAGAGTAACTTTTTGACAGTATGTCATTTTTCATACATATCACATATTTTGCGATATCTCATGAAATTGTAATAATTTAAATGTTTGTATAGTTTATGGGACTTAACTATGGGGTCATCAGTCCCTAAACTTACAAACTACTTATGAACTACTTACGAACTAGGACGGCACAAATATACATGCCCGAGGGGGGATTCGAACCCCCGACCGTAGTGGCCGTGCAGACCGTGACTGGAGCGCCTCAGTCCCCTCGGCCGGCTGAAATTGTAAGAAACAGTTCTTTTTTCATTTCAACCCAAAAATACTTTACATGCACTACACTGTAAATATGGTCTCGACTGAATTTAATTTTTTGCACACATTTCACACCTTTCTGTTTTATGACTGAACACTACAGAATGGTTTTCTCAGTTGCCGAAACGTATATTTTTAGGAACAAGATGATTGTTTCCTTCTCTTTGGAGCAGTTATTTCATCTCTTTTAGAGTTTCTGTTTTTGTGAATGGCACTTGCTGCTCATTCATTAGCCCTAGTGCCACAGCACACCTGAATTCCAGCATTGGGAGTGCCCCAGGGAAATTACTGAAAATGTCATAAACATTGACAAAAGCAATTTCAATTGCCCCCGGAAGAGATGGTGCCACCATTTGCTTGATCGCCTGTCAGGACCGTAAGTTCATCTTAATCTGTCTGCATTATGCACTCCACCCACGTTTTTATTGTAATCGCATACGATAACTGGACATAATATAGTCATACTAGTTCCATCTTTCTGCTTTCTTGACAATACACTCTGCTCAGTGGCATGGAAGTTTGACACAAAATACACTACTTTATTGTCCCTCCATGTCAGTATGTTCCGAAATATCAGAGGGATTGTCCTCATACAAAATTGCTTCCATATTTGCATCATAACCACCAGTTCACCGATTTTCGTCCATCTGTGTGATAAAAAGTAGACCGAACAACTAGAGAGATATAACGCATTGTAGCTACAATAATGTTCGCACAACCTGAAGGTACTAATAAGTCCACTTTATAATTTCCACTTTATCTCACTTGCTTGCAATGAAAAGCTTCAAACTATTATATATATACAGGGTGTTACAAAAAGGTACGGCCAGACTTTCAGAAAACATTCCTCACACACAAATAAAGAAAATATGTTATGTGGACATGTGTCCGGAAACGTTTAATTTCCATGTTAGAGCTCATTTTATTACTTCTCTTCCATTAATCATGGAACAGAAACACACAGCAACAGAACGTACCACCGTGACTTAAAACACTTTGTTACAGGAAATGTTCAAAATGTCCTCCGTTAGCGAAGATACGTGCATCCAACCTCCGTCGCATGGAATCCCTGATGCGCTGATGCAGCCCTGGAGAATGGCGTATTGTATCACAGCCGTCCACAATACGAGCACGAAGAGTCTCTACATTTGGTACCGGGATTGCGCAGACAAGAGCTTTCAAATGCCCCCATAAATGAAAGTCAAGAGGGTTGAGGTCAGGAGAGCGTGGAGGCCACCGAATCTGTTGTTGGGAAGCGTACGAACACGTCGACTGAAATGTGCAGGAGCTCCATCGTGCATGAACCACATGTTGTGTCGTACTTGTAAAGGCACATGTTCTACAAGCACAGGTAGAGAGATCCCGTATGAAATCATGATAACGTGCTCCAGTGAGCGTAGGTGGAAGAACATGAGGCCCAATCAAGACATCACCAACAAGTACCAACATTACCTTCCTTCAATTGGGCCAACTGCCGGTGAATCGAGAAAGTACAATACATACTAACGAAACAATTGGGTATTTTGACAATTGTCTGCACGAATTATTTCAACTTACATTTAAAGAGAAATACTAAAATGAACTCTAACGTGGAAATTAAGCGTTTCCGGACATATGTCCACATAACATATTTTGTTTCTTTGTGTGTGAGGAATATTTCCTGACAGTTTGGCCGTATCTTTTTGTAAAATATATATATATATATATATATATATATATATATATATATATATATATATATATATATTTCAATGAAAGTTCAGTGATAACGTTAAGTTAAACTACAAGACTAATCAAAGAAAAAGCTTCCTCGATGCGCTGTTAGACTGCCGACTGTCGCCGCACACGGCAGTATACCCGACAGTTGGAGCCGGGTCTCAATATACCACAATTACTGACATCGGATGACGATGGCATACACGAACAACAGCGCATCGAGGAAGCTTCTCGCTCCGTGACACCTGCGACGTTACAACTCGGCCGCACCTCATTTAAATGGCGCATTGCATTATGCGCAGCGTTTGTGGTATCTGCCCCTGAAACTTTGAAGGGTTGTAGCTCCCAAACTAACAGTGATAAGAATGTAGTTTAAATTGATTAGGACGCAGCTGGTTTCAACGAATCCAATGCACGATATAAAAAAAACTATTGTTCCATTTAAAAAATTATATCCTTGTGGTGTAACTCTTTGGGAAATGATACAATAAACTATGTTCATAGCTCCGCAGAAAGTGTAACATTTCTTGTATTGACCTACCGCATTATTTTTTCCCGTCACCTATTATTTTATAAGTTACAGAGGCAAACAGACTTAGTGAAACAAGAGGTTATGGACTAATGTTGGAAAACCCAACGGAAGTTTCAGTAAATTGCGCACAAAGCAGAAGCCTACAGTCTGGCCGACTGACTTTAGTTTTCGTAGATTTTTTTAAAAATATGTGAGATAACCTCTCGCACCCTGGCGACCCGTGAAGTCTCCATCTGGCGACCACCCCTTTCGTCCCGGGCGCTGCTCTTCCCTCCGCCAGTGGGCGTATTTCTCTCGGCCAGTTGACGTCAGCCACAGCTGAGTTTCTCCCTCAGGCGCGGCGCCGTAACGTCGTTGTGGACGGCGCAGGGCGCTCGCCATCTGCGGCCTCTGTCGGCAGGGCTAGCGCGCTTGCCGCCCCTAAACTCTCTCCCCCTCCCCTCCCCTCCCCTCCTTCTCCCCCCCCCCCTCCAATGTCACAGTCTCCCCCCTCCCTCTTCACCGCCCCGCCTCTCCGCCGCGCTGTGTTTGTGGATCCCGCGAGGCCCCGCCGCTTTCCGTTTTTCTCGCCCTCTCCGCCGGAAAGTAAGCTGACGTGTTTCTTGTGAAGCGCCCCACTTAGCCGGAACGGCGACCGTAAACTTGTGAGAGCGGCCCGCTCCTCAGCACGTGCGAACCGCGGCGCAAGGCGGCCCCGCCCACCGCTTACGCTTCACCTGCCCAATAGCCTCCTTTCCATTTTGCGCTCGTATATATCGACTCGTACAGGAGCCTACCTCGACCCCTTCCCTTAAGAGGACGTAGGGATGAGAAAAACCGACCGGCTGAAACCGATACTGGTAGGTTAGTTTCTCGGTTTTTATTTGATGTCGGCTGTAAATTGGTAAATTGTTGTTTTATTAAAAAAAAAAAAAAACCTTGCCGGACGCCGTAGCCGAGGGGTCTGAGGCGCTCCAGTCACGGTCTGCACGGCAACTACGGTCGGGGGTTCGAATCCCCCCTCGGGCATGGATATTTGTGCCGTCCTAGTTCGTAAGTAGTTCATAAGTAGTTTGTAAGTTTAGTAAGTTTAGGGACTGATGACCCCGTAGTTAAGTCCCATAAGCTTAACAAACATATGAATTTTTTTTTAAAAAAAGCTATTGTCAATAACCAGGTATAAAACACCAGAAAAACTAGTCCCTGTAGTTGTGGTTTTGTTTGTTGATTTAAATAATGAAAAATATTAAAAACTAAAAATACGAGGGTTACTCCAAAAGACGTGCACACTAGTTTTATTTTATTTTAATACAGTTTTTATTCTACATGTTTGAAAGTTTTACACTGTGTTGATAGATCCTTTAGGAACAACATTTCCATTTCTCCGGATAATCACCATCCCTCTCAACTGCCTTACGCCATCTTGGAACCAGCGCCTGTATACCCTGAGTTGTTCCGATGCCGTCTACTGTTAAAGTATCTCAACCAACCGTGCGTGTCGGGAACAAACTCATTATCACTTCTTTACGATAAGGTCTCTTCATTCGTTAAATGTGTGTAATAAGAATGTAGTTGCCAAATATAAGAGGACCGGCTAGTCCGTGCCTCCTAACATAGGAACATATCTTGATAGGTCTTCTTCGGTGTTAACTCTTTTCCAATCGTCACAAGAGAACCCAAAATACCAAACACTTCTCATTTAAGCCATTATTAATTCAAGCAAGCAGTGTGTTACTTATTAGAACAAGTACAATGCTTATTTTATCACTTGCGTACATACATACAAAGGCTTATTATCTGCCTTGTTTCTCCAACATGTCCAGACAAAGAATAATTATAACATAGTGAAAGCTACGGAATATACATACAGCCCATAGGTTTAATTTATCTCGGAATAATTATATCACTTGCACAGTGCATTCTTCGCCGATTCTTTTTCTTCTGCACAAAACCTGTACAGAGAAAAACTGGAGCCTCAAAATATTCTCCTACCACTTTCCTAAATTAAATATGACTCATTAAATAATTATACTCGACTTTCTTGAGCCTTTAGCAGGAAACATGTAGTGTAAGTTGTTACACTACAACCCGCACGGTAAAATTTCGGACCAACACGTTGCAGCCACTGTTTGTCAGTGTGCACAAGGGACTCATCGTCTTCAATCCTTGTTCCACGAAGAGAGTCTTTCAGTTTCCCAAAGAGATGATAGTCACATGGAGTCAGGTCAGGACTGCAGCCACGGCGGAGAGGCCGAGCGCATTGAGGCGCTATGCTCCGATGTGCGAGGCCGTTCCCCGTCGGAAGTTCGATTCCCCCCCTCGGGCATGGATATTTGTGTCGTTCTTAATATAAGGTAGTTGATATGTAGTTTTTAAGTTTACGGACTAATGACCCCGCAGTTAAGTTCCTTAAGCTTAACAAAAATTTGAATATTTTTCCAGGACTGTGCGGCGGGTGTTTTAGTGTTGTCCTTTTTGTGATCGCTTCGATGGTTTTTGACTGACATGTGCCCGTACATTGTCGTGCAACAGAAAAACATCCTACTTTTGCCGATGTGGTCGAAGATGACTCAGTCGAGTTTGAAGTTTCTTCAGTGTCGTCACATATGCATCAGAATTGATGGTGGTTCCATGTGGCATGATGTCCACAAGCAAGAGTCTTTCGGAAACGAAAAACACCATAGCCATAACTTTTCCAGCAGAAGGAGTGGTTTTGAATTTTTGTTTTCTTGGGTTAATCTGCATGATGCAACTACATTGATTGCCTCTTCGTCTGTGATGAAAAATTATGGAGCCATATTTCATCACCTGTCACATTTCTTCCTAGAAATCCATCTTCACCATTCCTGTACTGTTCCAAAAGTTCGTTTTCCATCTTTCTTTGTGAGCCACTGTCAACATCCTGGGAACCCACCTGACACACAACTTTTTTACCCTATCCCAAAGTAGCGTGACAATTCGTTCGCTGTGATGCGCCTGTCAGCATTCACCAATTCGTTAACTCTCTACACATTGTCTGGAGTGTGTGCAGTACGAGGCCTGCTGCTGCGACGACGATCCTCAATATTGCCGTGCCCACTTTCATCACGTAACCTGCTTGCCCACTGACTATCTGTACTGCGATCTACACCAGCACTCCCATACACCTTTTTCAAGCTCTTGTGGATGTTTCCACTGTCTAGTTTTCAGAGCACAGGAATTCACTGACAGCACGTTCCTTCTGACGAACGTCAACTGTAGCAGCCATCTTGACGACATGCTGTGACGGCGCCACTCACGAGAACAGGTTGAACTGAGTTTGAAAACAAGCGGGAGAGATATCTCTACACACTGAAAAACTTAAAATAGTTTAAAAGTTTGTAGAGTTTATGGTACTTAACTACGGGATCATCAGTCCCTAAAGTTACAAACTACTTATGAATTAGCCTACACTAAAGACGTCACAAACATCCCAAACATCCATGCCCGAGTGGGGATTCGAACCCCCGACCGCTGCGGTCGTGCAGACCGTGACTGGCACGCCGCAGACCGCTCGTCCACCACGGTCGGCGATAAACTTTCAAACATCGGAATGTAAACTGTATTAAAAAAATAGTGTGCATTTCTTTTGGAGTGACCCTGGTATTTACTCCTAAAATTTCGCCTGCTGTGAAATATCGGGTTATCCCGGAAATTGGAAATGCAATCAGTGATAATTTAAGAACAATTCGGAGTCATAAAGAAGCAACAAAGGCGTAGCATAAGAATTGGCACAGCTGTTGTTCAGGCATTAGTACACCTGTTGCCTTGTGTTGTGGCCAATTGGGCGTCGCGTGCGCATGTTCAGTGTGTAAGACTTTCCTCCCATCTGATCATATGACAGCCGTGGTGGAGTGACCGAGCGTTCTAAGGCGCATTGCTGCGGAACGCGTGGTTCCTCACCTTGGGGGGAGGGGAGGTGTTCGAGTCCTCCAGCAGGCATGGATGTTTGTGTTGTCCTTAGCATAAGTTACTTTAAGTTAAAGTAGGTTGTAAGCCTAGGGGCTGATGACCAACGTAGTTCTGTCCCTTACATTTACAAACATTTGATCAATTTAGTTCATCATATTGGATTAATACAGTTTTTCTCAACCTGTGGGTCGCGAAGTCTCACTTGGGGGTTCGCCGTCACAGAAGGAATTACTTGCATCATAAAATACAAAAACGTATGCCTAAGTGATATATAATATTAAAACTACGGAGTTCCTTGCGAAATATTCATTATGAATTGAATATTTCGTAGATTGTTTTACAATACAATGAATTAATACAGAATAAACACAACGCCTGAATACTGTTTTCAGGAAAAGTATTTGATACAATAAGTTATTCTGAAAAAAATTGAAAGAAACTACTTATTTAAAAGTTGTCTATACAGTGGGACCTTTCTTAACGAACATATTTCGTTTTTGAGTCTTGCCTGAAATAGTCTTTAATAAAATATATCTTTCTATCGCAAATCAAGTAAAAATAGGATATCCATACCATTCCGAGAAATATATATATAAAACCTTCGTCCAAGAATTTAAAGGAAAGCTGAAGTAAACGAAAGAAAATAAAATTTGTTCCTTTTAGATAACACTGTTTTGTTATTGTTCATGAGGATAGTTGCCACATTATTTTTGTTTGAAAGGGGGTAGACAGAATACTTTTACTTGGAAGGCGGTCGAATATTCGAAAAGGTTGAAAAACACTTTATTAATACATATGTGGTTTAGAGAAAACTGGTGTTTTAAATAATTTATTTCCTGGATCATAAGTTATTTGAGCTATTGCTTAAATTCGTGCTATGGTTTTCACGTTGAAAAGGATCTACAACGAACGCCAATGCAGTTCCTGTGGTTTTGTATACTAGGCACGATACTACGCGTGACGTCAAAACGACGTCACGTTTGCGAAAGCCACGTGGAAAAATGCGTTACCCAGTGGCCGCTGGTGCTTCAGATGACTGGGGGTGCACTTTCACTTGTTTGACTGCCGGATCTTGTTTGAATGTTAACCCCTTCATTCCCAGCGTTGTTCCTCGACAATAACGTATTAAAAGCTGATTTATGCCGTATACTGTGTATCAATCGTTAAAGTCATATTGTTGTTAATGAACGAGACGCTTCTAGTATAGCAATTTGCCGCTTGGTTCAGCGTGTAGCCACTTTAGAGATATTAATCTGTCCGACTTGGGGATTCTGTTATTTTGCCATCTGTACGTGGCTGTGAGTGTAAGCGTGTCTTTCATGTTTTTTTATTTCAGCAATTATGTGTCTTATCTTTGGTGCTGTGGCGAAAATTAGGCTAAAGTAATTGATCTGACAGTGTCAACTATCAAGAAAATAATGTCCCAAGTAATATTATATACGTCGATACATACGCGTGTGTTGTGCATGAAACACATGACATAAAAAAAAGTTGTTCCTCAAAACTTTTAAAACACATATTTTGATGTCTAGTGCACTGTACTAGCAGATAAAACACTGAATTTTAATTTTTACAAAGCTGAATTCATAATGAGGGACTGAAAGGGTTAACAAGTACGCAGCATCACAACCTGCAACAAGATGTAGGGCACTGTATGGTGGCCCTGTACGTATAAGTGATGATGGGAGTCGGGTTCATTTCTTTAGTACAGATATGTTAAACATCGTTTGAGCCTAAGAAGACCGCTACTTCCTTAACGTCGGACATGTTAGACTTTAGGGCAACAGCAGGCATGCTTAAATAGCCAAGTTACTGGCACAGAGCGAGAGTCCCGTATTCGAATCCCAGCCCAACACAAATTTTCCCATGTAAAAGCTGCATTATTTCAGTACCGTAATGCAGCCTTAGATGATCCTTTCTATCCTTCCCACCTCTCCCAGCAGCAGGAAGATCTCAGCGGGAGGTTATAACTTTCGACTCGGTCGTTTCCGCACCACTTTCCGCTAACTCATCTTCGCACACTTACCGTGCTCCATCATCTTCGAAAGTCTGTAACACCTTCACGGATTCACCGTGCAGAATGGAGCCGTCGGTCGTTGAAAGGGCGCCGTGGGCAGCCTTTGTGGAGGTCGGCACCTGGCTGGCGTGCGGATGGAGGCGGCAGCAGAAACACCGCGGCCAACGCGAGATTAATTGCACGGCCGGGCGATGAGCCGTCAGGTTGGCACACCTGCGCTGCCTGTGGCCCGAGAGAAAGGCACCGGAGAGCGGCGCGTTCTATGTCTTCACTGGTTCAGTGAACCCCGGAAAAAAGCTCGTAGTGAAAAAAAGTAAATAAATAAAATAAAAAGTGTTTTTTAAACTATCATTCTTCGTTCCGTTCTTCTATCAGATCATTTTACATGAACATTCAAAGTATTTTTATCTCATGACAAACGTTTTACGTCGTGGAGACAGCACGTTTACAAGTGGTAGCTCGGGCGCTTAATACAGGCGGCAGTGGCCAAAGCATTGCAATGCGCATGCGCGGCTGAGGTTCAAATTCTCTTCTGAGCCCCCTGGAGGCATCATAAGGGCGCTCCGGCGGCAGGGAGGGGCGAGGGAAAACGTCGCATTCAACATTGGCGTTGGAGCTGGTAGAGACTCCAGCTCCTGGCTATTCGAGCTCTGGCAGTTAGGCACGAATGGTCCCGAAGCAAGACAATGAAGCTACAGCACAAAATTTGTGATGTACGAAATCTGGATGTTACCTTCTACCATATCCTACGTTTTTATCTTTGACCCTTAACACAATTGATTTAATAATAATTATATAATTTGAAAAAAAAAAGTTCAAATGTCTGTAAAACTATCGGACCAAACTATGTGGTCATCAGTTCGCAGCTTGCCGGCCGCGGTGGCCGAGGTGACTGAGGCGCTCCAGTCACGGTCAGCACGGCCACTACGGTTGGGGGTTCGAATCCCCCCTCGGGCATGGATATTTGTGCCGTCCTAGTTCTTAAGTAGTTCATAAGTAGTTTGTAAGTTTAGGGACTGATGACCCCGTAGCTAAGTCCCATAAGCTTGACAAACATTTGATTAATTGAGTTCGCAGCTTAAAAACTACTTAAGCCTAGGTAAACTAACCTAAGGACAAACACACACACCCATGCCCCAGAGAGGACTCGAATCTCCACGGCGAGCAACCCTTTAGACCGCTCGGCTACTCCACCGCGGCTGTATAATTTGAACACTGAATATTCTTCATTAGTACTAGTTACACTAAAAGCTTATTTCGACTTAAAAGTCATCTTCAGGTATTACGCCTGCAATGCATAAGTTTACATAAAATTTAGTACTATGCTGCCTTCTTGTTTTATACAAAGGTAAAGGAAATGATATATACCACAATCTGTTACCCTGTTCTTTTCGATATTATTGTGACGTGATTTATTTTATTATTCTTCCTTTTCCTTCACACACAAACACACATTATATGTAACCACGTCACAATAATATCGAAAAGAACAGGAAAACCGAATGTGGTATATATCATCTCTTTTACCTCTGAATAAAACAAGAAGGCAGCATAGTACTAAATGTTATTAAAACTTATGTATTGTGTCACCTGAAGATAAGTCGAAATAAGCTTATAGTGTAACTAATACGAATTAAGAATATACAGTGTTGAAATTATATAATACTTATTATTAAAATGTCGATGTACGACGTCACTAACACTGTGGGCCCTGCGGATAACAAGTGAAACAATTGATTTACATCTACACGTACATTCGCGCTCCGCAATCCACAACACGGTGTGTACCGGAGCGTACTTTACCTACCATTGTCACTACTGCTGTTCCAGTCGCGTATGGGAGGCGGAAAAAATGATTGCGTGTATGCCTCCCTGTGGGCCCTAATATTCTAATCTTTCTGATCTTATGCTCGTGTTCGCTTTGCGAGATACGTAGGAGGAAGCAATATTTTGGCTGACTAATCATGACACTTATGCTCTCGGAAAACTGACTGAAGCCCATACCGCGATACAGAGCGTCTCTCTTGCAACGTCTGTCTCTGTAGTTTTCTAATCATCTCCGCGAAAAGCCTCACTGTACTTCCGATAATATCTACAAACTCATTTATATACGGGGGTTTCAACGTTGCAAGGTCCCTATGATACGGACATAATTAAGTTCATATAATATTTAGGTCACAATAGTGTCCACACAATATTTATAAAGTTATATTATTATTGATTATTAATACTGAACGTCATTCTCCATTTTCTATAATTTTTTTTCTGCTTCATATTTCCATCATAATATAAAATTTCTGATCTTATGTTCGCTTTCCGCATTCTCATTTTTGTAGTTAGTTTCCCCTTCCTATTATTTTGTTCATTTGTGTTTATTGCTTAACTTAATTATTACCCATCAGGAAATTTTTTTAATTGGTCATTAGAAGATGTTTTCAATTTTAAAAATTAAATTATTTTTTAATAATGCGCATCAGTATCTTTACACTTGCACTGCAGTATATCTGTAAATGTGTCATGTTCTTTGGTGCATCAAATCAGCTGATGAAACAAACGCCACCATCTTGAATTTAGAGAACCTCTCAGTTCAACATGGAGAAGCACAAATACACATATCTGTCTCCCATAATTATGTTTAAAGAAAACCTTTATGTCATGTAAGTTCAATGTATAAGCAATAGATGTAGTCTTAATTCAAGTGTAAACAATACAAGAAAGAAATATTTGTTATATTTAAGATAAAAATATGTAACCTTGTAACCTAATGGATTCACATAAGTTTGTTGTTTTAGGTTAGCAATGTAAACCTGATATCGGCACCACCGTCTGTTGATGGGCGCAGGCCAAAACTAGTAACAGTGCAATAAACTGATTTATAAAAATCTTGTCGCTGGTTGCAGTATTTATTTACTACAGTATTATTACGTCTTATTTTGGCCCACTTTAGGCTACGGTAGGAACACTAAAAGCGGGACTTTGCGATCGCCTTTTGACAGCTCGAAATTTAAATGAAAATAACGGCTTTACTATTCATCTGACACGAAAATTGAATAACCGAATTTGTAGAGGAGAAAATTCTCTACAACTTTGCCCTCTTGTGTTTTTTTTTTTTTTTTTTCATATCTCGCAACGTTTCAAAGATATTTGCAAAAATAACGGCGATTTTGGGGTGTATTTCTGTCTGTCTGTCAGTATGTCCGTAACGTGTTCCCTGTTTTAAAAGACGAACCGTTCAACCGATCAGCACCAAATTTTACAGGCATGATTTTAGGCCGCCAGAGACCAGAACCTCCATTTTTAAAATTTTTCGGACAAAACATACAGTACTAATACAAAAAAGGCGTTTGTAATATAATTATAATTGCAAACGAACCGTTCATCTGACACGAAAGTTGAATAACCTGATTGGTAGAGGAGAAAATTCTCTACAACTTAGCTCCCTTATGTTTTTTTCATATCTCGTATCGTTTGAGACATATTTGCAAAAATAACGGAGACTTGACACCCTCCATTGAATTAACGAAAACCAGCCGTTCCGAAATGTCACGTGACATTCCTCACCCAGAACTCTCTGCCATACGCCATCTTGCGCTATGTATTTGAATCAAATGTTGAAATGTTTGTATAGCTTATGGGACATAACTACGGGGTCATCAGTCCCTAATCTTACAAACTACTTATGAACTAGCTAACTCTAAGGACGGCACATATTTCCATGCCCGAGGGGGGGGGAGGGGATTCGAATCCCCGACCGTAGTGGCCGTGCAGACCGTGACTGGAGTGCCTCAGTCCCCTCGGCCACCGCGGCCGGCTTTGTATTTGATGATTTTCTTATTGTAACTTACACGTTGTCATTTCAAAGCAATGGCGCACTGAAGAATCAACAAAAACACATCGTTCTTCGTACGATAAATGATAATCTAGGGTCTACAAATGCCATATTAGCATCATTTAACAACGACCATCAATAGTATGAGATTAAAGGACTCGTCTTTTGATAGCCGTAGCGTAGTGGGCAAGTCGTTGGACTATGACGCTAAAGGTCGGTGTTTCGGAACCCGGCACTACCTAATTTGTTTTTCCGAAAAGGGTTTCAGACATTCTTATTAAATTACTTTTTATTATTTAGATTATTATTTTGGCCCAAAATGTTTGCAATAACTTAGAAAACTACAAATCTAAAGTGAGCCATAAAACACGTCAGTGCGATTTTTTACATGAAACGGAGGAAGATACAGTGAAAAAAAAAAAAAAAAAAAAAAAAAAAAAAAAAAAAAAAAAAAAAAAAAAAAAAAAGAGATGTGTTCAGCGTATTTCCCGTCGACACTTCGCCGCCGGATTGTTTCCCACTTTTCAGCTGCGGCAGCGGTGGAAATCCGACGCTACGGCACGTTTCAGAGCGAGCGCGTCACACGGGGAGAAACGTAAAAGGGAAACACAGAGCCGTCGGCAACAAAGCGTTCCCGTATCGGCGCCTCATTTCGGCGCCAGCCCCGGGTGGGGGGAGCTGTCTGCGACACGCAAACAATAGGCCGGCAGATGAGCGCCTCTGAACGCACGGCCAGGCGCGCACCACCTGCGACCCGCCCAGACTGCCGGGGGTTCCCGCGCCGCTGCTGCCATCTCGCGGGCCAATTTTACGAGCCACTTGCTGCGGCCCGCGGGGGAGAAAGGAAAGTCCGCCGGTGGCAGAATGCCTCCTCCCTCTGTCAGGGGGAAAAAAAAGAGGAAAACTGCGAGCTGCCACATTGTCCCTGTCTCAATGGGTTCTCGCAAGAGGGCGCGTACTTTGGCCCGACAGCGGTCTCATCATCTCGCTGCTTAACATAGTGCCATGGTGGATATGGAGCCTTATCAGTTAGTTTTTCCACTTACGCTGGAAGCGGTATGCAATAACAATAGCTTGTGTGATGTGAGTGTGCGTCGTTATTAGGAAGCATAGGGGGCTTCGTAGGTCTGTTCCAACATAGTACCACTAATCCGTCTAGCAGCAGGGAGATTACGCATTTCATAAGGGTGCGCCTTTAGTATAGCAGCCGGCCCGGAGGCACACGTCATTAGACAATGACGTTGCAGCTAGAGATGGCTTGTTCGCGAACGAACACTTGCAAAGGAAAGGTTCACAAAAGTGAACTGAACGACCAGAGAACTACATACGAGGAGCGGCAGTTCGCCGTTTACCACTTGGGTGCTCCTAGTCGGTTCTATTCGGTGGTCCCGGTCCGAAACGCCGGAACGGTAGCGTCTACATCTACATCTACATGGGATACTTTGCAAATCACATTTAAGTGCCTGGCAGAGGGTTCATCGCACCACCATTATACTATTTATCTCCCATTCCATTCTCGAATAGCGCGCGGGAAGAAATAACAACTGAATCTCTCCGTTCGAGGTCTGATTTCTTGTATTTTATTCTGATGGTCATTTCTACCTATGTAAGAGGGAGTCAACAATATATTTTCGCATTCGAAGGAGAATGTTGGCGATTGGAGTTTCGTAAGTAGCCCACGCCGCGATATGCGCCGTTGTTGTAATGATTCCCATCCCAGATCCTGTATCATATCCGTAACGCTGTCTCCCATGTATCGCGAAACGAGCTGCCCTTCTTTGGACTCTTTCGATGTCCTCCGTCAAACCCACCTGATAATGATTCCACAGTGGGCTGCAATACTCCAAAAATGGACGGACAAGAGTAGTGTATGCAGTTTCTTTTGTAGTTCTGTTGCATGTTTTAAGGATTCTTCCAACAAAACGCAGTCTCTAGTTCGCCTTTCCCACGATATTATCTACGTGTTCTTTCCAGTTTAAGTCTGAAGTAATAGTAATAGCGGTGGCTACTAGTTCCAGGAACTAGGGGCGAACCGAGGTGTCTGCTCCCGGGCGGGACGCCTAGAGGAGCGACAAATGTTCTCTAACAACTAGACCACTGAGGTATCCGATGTTACCAAATTTTGTATATTTATGGTACGTGAAGTTCAGGTGTACAATACGAGGGGCAATTGGAAAATAGGTTTCCCCTGTTGTCTGCGAGCATAGTTTATAACAACACATAAGATCCCAAAAACAAAATTAATTTTTTTATTCACTCCTTTTGCTGCTCCCGTCTGGTCAGGTATGTTTATTTCACCCCTGTTTATTAATCTCTGATCAGGGCGGAGGAGAACAATAAAACCCATTGTCTTTGGTCACTTCTAAGAACCGCCAGTGTATTCAGACGTGCTGATGGCGTTGTTTTTCTTCTTCGCTGCAGAAATGATGTAAGTTGGGCACGGTTTATTTAAATAAAGCCGCGCGGGAGTTGCCGAGCGGTCTAGAGCGCCACGTTATAGATCGCGAGGTCTCCCGCGTCGGCGATTCGAATTCTCCCTCGGGCATGGATGTGTGTGTTGTCTTTAGATTAGTTTAACTTAGTTTAAATAGTTTGTAAGACTAGGGACTGATGACCAACGTAGTTTGGTTCCATTGGATTACAAACATTTGAACATTTTGTGATTTAAATAAATTACTTAAATATTATTTTCTGGAATCATCATTTAATACAATCCTTTCCTCCCATTTTTCAGTAATTTTGTTTCAGAAATAACTGTAATTTGGCCACTATGTTCACATCCTGGAGCTTATGCCACCATTATAACAGGAATAAGTTACCAGTCATAAATTTGGGGCAATAGAAGCTGCAATATTCTTTTATCTCCCGAGTCCGGTTATTACTGTTATTCTCACGTAACTGCCGCTGCCTGCGGAAGTATTTAGTTACTTTTGTAATGCACGGTCATTGGCATAGATCAGGTTTTGTTCAGATTGGCGCCGCCGTTTTTTAATTACGACAGACTGATATCTATATCAGCCATTCCCCCCAGTGAAGTTACATGATAAAATCAGTATTTAAATGGAGTAGGTATCAGCTTGTCATATTTTTAAATGTCGTTATCTACAAAAACCCCATTTATCAAAAATATTGCCGATTAATACTCTTTAAAATACATTTATTCCACCCCTTTCTACCGATTCTTATCACAATCTTTCATTCTATTTGTTATCAGATCTGTCATTTGACAAATTGGATTACTTAAGATTTTTTAATGATTTATTTCCGTCCCGCTAGCTCACGTAATCAGGTAACGACATAAGTTGTGTACTAAAGGAAAAAATAGAATAAGACATTAAAGATAAGACGAATCTTTATTTTTCTACATCATTTCCATGTACATTCAGACATTTGTCAAACTACTTCATCAGCTACAAAAAACGTCCAGGAAAAAATAAAGACGTTTCATACGAAAAAATGTTGAACGGCTTTGGACGAAAGACGACACGACAGGTGAACGAGCACGTGCAAGACAGCGATACACCATTAGGTAGAGGTCGACCACGAATATATCAATGACTTTCGGATTGTGGCGGGGGATGAAACGTGGTTCCACCATTAAACGCCCGAATCGAAGGCCGCCTCGATGGAGTAGAAACATCAGTCATCACCTGTTCGAAAGCAGTTCGAAAGCACTTCGTCTGCAGGTAAAGTGCTACTCACCGGGTTTCGGGTCACCCATTGAGTTTTGTAGCTGGACTTTATGGAGAAAGCAACCATCAGTACTGCGTGGTACTGTGCCACTTCGTCGAAATTGAGAGAGGTGATTCGGAAAAGGCGGCCTGGCCTTCTCAGGTCAGGCGGTCTGCTGTTGGATGACAATGCGAGACCACACTCAGCGATGGCAACGCAAAACCATATTGCAACTCTTGGTTGGGAGCGCCTACAACATCCGCCATTCAGTCCTGACCTCGCATCAAGTGGCTGCCATCAGTTTCCAGCTTTCAAGAAGACTGTCGGCGAAAGGCTCTTTGCAATGCTGACGTCAAACAAGCCGTTGAACGCTTCTTGTACATATATACACATCAACTTCAGATCTTTGAATGTAATCTCCCAGCTGCATCGCTATATCTCTTAGCGTTTTCCTAATGATGACGTAACAGCCAAAAACCGGTTAGTGAAAACAATAAATTTGGAGAATATTATACATTTCTCGTGTGTTTCAATCAAATGAAACTGACTTCGAGCCGCGGTGGAGTAGCCGAGCGGTCTAAAGCGTCTCGCTGCGAACGCGCGGTTGCTCGCCGTGGAGGTTCGAGTCCTCCCTGGGACATGGGTGTGTGTGTTGTCCTTATGTTAGTTTACGTTGGTTGAAGTACTTTGTAAGCTACGGACTGATGACCACGCAGTTTGGGCCGATAGATTTACAAACATTTGAACACTGACTTCGATTCAGAAAAAAAAAAAAAAAAAAAAAATTATGACGGGACACTACTGCAATAGACGGTACTGAATGTTATTGTGCTTGCTGGTTTAATTCGTAATCAAGATTTGTTCAGTGGTAGTACTAATAGAGTATTGTCTCTTATACAGTATAACGAGATGAATTGTTTTGAGTGTATTGTGCCTGATGCTATGTGCAAAATAATAGCTGAACTAACTTACACACACAGCAGTTCGTAGATGCTCTGCCAAATTTAACACCACGCTCCACGGTTTGCAATTGACAGGATACTACAAGTGATGAGGCAAACACTTATTGGAATTCTCGAGCCCCATGAAATTGTTAACAAACCAGTACACACGATATGCTTTTCAAAGAGACAAAAAGAAAACATGAAGGAAAACTTTTATACGTGGAAAAGGTACGCAGCACCGCTACGGCAGGGAGCGCCGGCACATACTGTTCGCCGAGAATAGTTCGCGCGTCCGCAAACCTCGCACGTAAGGGGAGACGGAGGTGGTCAAATCCAAAAAATTAAGATTTTTTGCTATTAAAAATTAATTGGATCGTTCCTATTTAATGCAAACTCTGAATTACTGTTCTATTCACCCTAGAAGTGGAGTTATTACCATCTTCTCCCACGCCTGCAGAGGAAATGGGTGGAGCCACTGAATGCATCTAACAACCTCTCGTGACTTCTGGGCGAACTACTTTGCGTTTCTTCGTCCTGAAGTTAAAAATTTCCTTATTTAGCCCATACATCGAGTGTGCAAGGGTTAACTACATTGCTTTCTGTGACAAATGAAGTGCTAAGAGCGCTGAACATTGTCTCTTTCTTGTTTGGTTGTAACTACTTCAGTCTGCGCCTATTGTTAGTAATAATATACGTCTTGTGTCAGCTCAGTGATGCAAAGTCAATAATAAGAAGAGGCAGGTTTACTGATGAGGTGACTGAACCCCTACAGAGATACTATGGGCATGCAATAAGGCAAAACTAGTAATGCCAGTGACATGCGAAAAGCGGTGTGGACATTGTTCCTTCATACTGCATTTTCCAATGAATACCCTCAACCGATCCTCGGCAGATTCCTGGTGCAAATATAATGCTAAAAAAGACTATGATCAGAAGAATGATTTGCCAGCAGGTGTGATAAACGCAATAAAACAAATTTTTCAATACAGCATCGCCAGAATTGTTACACGAATGTCTACACTGAAAAACGCAGAATCCTAATGATAGTGATTTAATTTGGACAGTGATTCCTAAAAGGGTGTTTTAAGTATAAAAACACTGCACTTCGGCATTTATGATCCAATAGCAACTACAACTAATGGAACAGTGTGAACTATTGAAGGTATTATAATTTCAAGCTGGGGTGAACGCGAGCACTAAGAAATAATGACAGAGAGGATAAGAGGATCAGAAAGAAGAGAAAGGAATATGAAATATGATGGAAAAATAGGCCAGAAAGAAGACCAAAAAGGATGCATTTCGAAGATGAAGAAGACGACTCTGATCATCCATCTTATAGTGCAGGAATGTACTTTACAGCCATATCCCATAAAGTAGAATTTTGGAAATGTAAGGAACATTTTCTCAAAATCGACTCAAACTTGGGAGATGAAATTTTCATACAGCACTCCCAGTGATCAAATTTAAATTGTAACATAGCCATTTGGCAATAAGTTCAGCAGTTTCATTTCAATTTGACTAAATAAAGCAATTTTTGTACAAAACTTGGGCCATTAATATATATATATATATATATATATATATATATATATATATATATATATATATATATATATATATATATAAACCCGGTGTTGGCCGGGTATTTGTTAATTTATTCCTGCCATTTTTCAGGTCTAGATTCTTTTGTATAAGGGCTGTATGTCCGTAAAATCTCTTGGAATCCAGTTAGTAGTAAAGAAGTAATAGATTAAAACTTGGTGCAGGAATGGGCGGTTATCCATGAACGTTACTGGCTCTATCTCATAGACTGTGTGTCGTACTGTGATACAATTTATAAGGTATACTCAATTATATGCGTGTATACAGTTTGTAAAATTTCCTACTGCTACAATTTGTAGTGTGGAAATTAAAAATTGTAACGTCATACTGAATGCCGGCCGCGGTGGCCGAGGTGACTGAGGCGCTCCAGTCACGGTCAGCACGGCCAGTACGGTCGGGGGTTCGAATCCCCCCTCGGGCATGGATATTTGTGCCGTCCTAGTTTGTAAGTAGTCTATAAGTAGTTTGTAAGTTTAGGGACTGATGACCCCGTAGTTAAGTCCCATAAGCTTAACAAACATTTGAACATTTGAACATACTGAATGCTGTAGTTTTAGTCAATGAACAGCGGAATGTTATTGCTTATGTGCTGATATCTCATGAACTACATGTCGCACTGTGATACAATTTAGAAGGTATATTCAACTATATGTGTGTATACTGTCTGTAACATTTTCCTGCGGCTACTATTTGTAGTGTAGAAATTATAAATTTTAATGTCATACCGATTGTGGTAGTTTTACTCCATGAACAGCGGAAAAATAGTAAGCGAGAAACTTTTTTTCCTTTCATCATATTGCTATGGTTGTCAGCGAGAAAAAGTTAAATAAAGGTCTGAAGTTATGTTGAAAGTTTGTTGGAAGTCGCTAAGTATTCTCATCCTCATATAGCGTATTTAAAAAACCTCGCAGTTTTATAGCTATCGGCATGGAACTGCTGTGGTGTACAACGGGAGCCTTCGGGCAACAATTACACACAGACCATTCGTTCGCGTTCTGTAATTTTCGTTGCAGAGCAAAATATTAACATACACACGTAGAATTTTATACACACCGATAACTTACCATCCCAATATACTGCACCCTTTTATCATTATCAACCCTCAAGCAACAATGCAACTAATAAAACCATTTTTAAAGAGTAATTATTGTTCCGCATTTCGCGTTATATTCTTCACATTACTACATATCTATCAGATCGCTATAAAACCGTGCCTAAAACCCTCCTCAGGTATAAATTAGTAACTGTACAAATATTTAAATCTCTGAGTCTTGTCGTTCGGACGTGATAAGCGTACACCGAACAGACATTCATATTAATATATGTATAGATAAATAGTTATCCGATCGCCATAAAACCGTGCCTAAAGCCTTCCCCGGGTAGGCATTAGTAACTGTTCAAATTTTTAGCTCTTTATGTCTTGTGGTTCAGACGTGATAAACGTACACCGTACAGACATTCACATTTATAGATATAGATTGGAAAGAAACTAGAAGAGCTTCTCCAATATTCCTCCATCTTAACAGCAATTCTAAACCACCCTATATGTTAAAACAAAAATTCAGAATTTTCTGTTTGGCAGAGTAATTATAAATGTTCCTCAAACTTAGTGATTTTAACATGGGCGGCATTCCGGCTCTCCTTTAAAGGCTAAATAGGAGGGATGGATGAGATGGAAAGTTCACTTCTCAAGGTTCGTACTATAATTATTTATTACGAAGAAAATGAAATGAAACTTGGCAAAAATTGCTCTCCTCGAATCTCCGCCATGTGCCGTGAACCGCAGAAGAATCTTGGAAGACATCCTCGGAGGCGAACAGTGGCGTTGTGCGCCATCTTCCGGCTGAAGGGTTACTTGGTCGGAGGCGCGGCCTTTGCGTGCCGGGCTGTTCCCCCAGGGAAGCCGCCCGGATGCGGGCTTCAAACGGGGCCTATGCAGATCCACTCAATATGGACGCGCGCATGCAAAGTGCACATGCATTTTACATGCGGCTGGCGTACCGCGGGCCAGTCTACCCCAGGCGGCCCAGGGGCCTGAGCGCCGGGTTGCCGGCCTCCCAGGCTGCCGGCTGCAGCTGCGGGGTCGGCCACATCCTGGCTGCTCTGAATAATTGCACAGCTCGCGCGTCTCTACAACACACAGACGGAGCCCGCGGAGAATGGCGCCTTTGGGACTATAGCAACTGCGAACCAACGTGACCAATTGAGTAAGGGGCACTTTCGACATTATCACCATCGCAGTAACTGCTTCTTCTACGTACATCTACACTGCTCAAAACAATTACGAAATCAGCTAAGATATCACACTTAATATAAATATAGTAACGTATTTTATTCAGATATTGGTTTCATTTGTAATTTGTGTGTAATACATTACGATTATTTGCTGCCTCAACCTTACTTGCCGGCCGCGGTGGCCGAGGGGACTGAGGCGCTTCAGTCACGGTCTGCACGGCCACTACGGTCGGAGGTTCGAATCCCCCCTCGGGCATGGATATTTGCGCCGTCCTTAGTATTAGCTAGTTCGTAAGTAGTTTGTAAGTTTAGGGACCGATGACCCCGTAGTTAAGTCCCATAAGCTATACCATCATTTGAACAACCTTACATGGCATTTACTTATACGAGGCACCAAGGGGCTACCACAATAGTGAAAATTCATTCTCGTCGCTCTCTAATATGGCGTCCTACCACCGCGGACCTGCGTGGCATGATGAATATGAGGACCATTCTTCCATGAGTGCAATATTCAGCTTTGCTAACTTTCCGGGAGGAAAGCCATTTCAATGTGACGACAAAACAAAACAATAGATTAAACTTGAACAAGATCTCGGGCAGAAAGGGACAACTATCGGTGTTAGCGGATGCCAGTACAGTTCCTTCTTTCCCGCGATGTGTTTGGCGCCTTAACTCAACGCAGGCGCAAACCGCGCTCGCAGTTTGAGTAGTCGATTTAGGGCAGAAGGTCGCTCGTGTAAAACGGTCTTAGGCCCGGCGTACACTTGACGCAGCGCAAGCAGAGTAGAGGCAGAGGATAGGCCGCCTGCCATCTGTAAACCGTGCTTTCCGATGGGACAGCGCACACTTAATGCAGCCGAGGTGGAGGGCAGGCATTTCCTCGGCCAGGCCTGTGTCCGGTTGTCCAAAGCACTCAGTTTTCCTGCGCCTCTGTTCCACCTCTGCAGCAAAGTGAAATTTCAACTCATCCGATATGCTACGAAAAAGAAAATTGTTTTATGTAGACGGATAGAAGCTTCAACCTTCTCCGTATTTAGTTTCTGTTAAGACTTCTACTTTTTTGCGTATAAAACAATTAAAAACACAATTTTCGGATTTTGCATGTTCTGCACTAAGGCCAGTATTACACTATCAAATTAGTAGACAAATAATTGGACGAGAAAAGTGGATGAAATATTGGTCCTATTCTTTGACAAAGATATTGGATGAAACGCTAAAGGGGATATTACGCTACCATCCAATATTTTGTCAAATTTGCTTCAAAATGGCGGTGTTATGCTCAGCTGTTGTTTATACTACCGTTGTGTTGTGTCTGCATTTAGAACAGGAGGAGGGAAAAAAGGAAAGGGGACGCACTTGGATGAAATCGTGGGTGTCAGGGCGAGATAAACAAAATTTATTACGGGAATGGGAGGATTTCCTTTATTGTCGTCGGAAGTATAGCCAGGCCGTAATTCATTGCTAATTGGCCTATTTTGTAGCTCTCCATTCTTTACAATTTGCAATAGAGTAACAGAAAAGTCTGACGCAAACGAATGAAATCGTAAGTTGATAAAGCAAATTTCATTAAATAACGTTTTAAATGAAAAACGTCAGCACATACAAAGAGGAAAATCTAAATTGTTTATGACGTTATTAACAGTGTAAGAGGGAAAACATATTGATAAAGTAAGTAGGCTCTATTTATTTCCTTTCAAAAATTGTCTGACGTATTTATACGCACATATTTTAGCTTGCAAACAGATGTCGATGCTTTGAAAGTTGTTTCACTTCCTAGCACTTAGCACAGGAAGTTGACAAAAACCATAAGCTTTAGGGGTGTTACTTCAATTCCGATAAAATATTATGACTTTTTACATCACGGATTGTAAATCAATCTCACTTTCACCACAGGGTATGGGGCTACGCGAATTGGACGTGACAGACAGTGTGAATTGGCCTTGTCGCCTGTTATACAACACTTCATCTGATTTATACATTCATATCAGTTTTGTTGTTGCTGGAAAACTCTATACAAAGTTGCCACACTAGCCATGTTTACGAATACGAACGTTATGTCAGACATTTAACCTCCAAATAAAACAGCTGTAGTGGCAATGAGGCTGTAATACTACTAGCGCTCTGAGCGGTCACATTTCTCATTGCAGGAAACAGAAGACGAACTATTTCTTTGACCAAATCTAAGCCGAATCCTTGAAATATTGTATGACGTTCCCATTACACTACGTCAAATTTTTCTTTGTCCAATAATTTGACAGTTTAATACCGGCCTAACGCAGCTTCCTCAATCGATTTTGCTGAAACTATTCGGTGGAAAAAAATATTTTTCTGTATCTTATTGCCAAAAGCCACCGCATAATGGACTGGTTTTCTTTTCTTCATAGTCCATAGTTATTGTTATAATACAAAATTAAGTACAATGCAGCGCATATTTTGAAGAGTTTGCAGTGAAAAATGCAGTCGCTAACCAGTTTGTGTTTGGTGCGTTTTAACCATACATTACTATGTAAGAAATGTAGCTAACATATCGAAATTGTTTTTAACAGTGGATGGAGAGCCATGCATCTTTCCATTCTCAAGAAAATGCGTTAAGATATGTTTGACGCGATGCGGTCGGCAGCACGCGGCACACGCGCGGCTGTTGCACCCTTCTGTGCCGAGTGCGGAGCTGCCTCATGTCTCCCTTCTTCGTGTGCTGCCGGTACAGACTGAAGCTGGAAATAAACGACTTACTGAAATTAAACGACACCATGATTCATAAACCTAAGATGCTGATTGTGTATTTTTACGGTCGGTAGTATCTGGTTTCAGTAAACAGGTATGAAAGCACTGGATAAGCTAAAATTTCCGTTACTACTGAATGATGTGTTCGACGAAGCCAGAAGGGTCGTGCAACGATTCTTTTTTTACCATTAGGGGCCTTCTTCCATTTCTCGGAAGCCAATGTAGACTCCTTCGTGAAGTCTCAGCCCACAGCTAAACCATAGATGATGCTAGGAACGTCTCTCGTCAGTATTCCTAAACTTGAATTCTATACTACTTTCAGAATTTCAACAGTTGCAGAAGCACTGGTACAGTTTCACTAATCACTAACAAATATGAAGGCTGCTGATAGTAATTATCTTTAGAAATGATGACAGAGACAATTAGGAATGCAAGGCAATAAAATACTGGACAGGCAATCACAGTTGCCGTCAAAGAAAGGGGAGGGGGGATAAATATTGATCCCCACGGACTCTCAAAACGTGCTACAAAAATTACAAAATCCGACGTTTGACAAACAAACGAAAATATGCATATTGTACATCCTGGTGGCCATAAAAAATGCACAGACAGTGGGCATCGACATCCACTTACTTTGGATTAAAGGACATCAAGGCATACACCATAATGAAACAGTAGACCGCCTCGCCAGGAGAAGTATTACGGAAGGACAACACTGCCCCGCGCCGATTCCATATACAGACTTTCGATCGACTATTCAGAAAGCTGCATATCGCACTTGGGACCACGACTAGCACGTAGCGATTGAAGGAGGACACCTGGCAGCTATACAACCAAATGTCTCCTCTCGACCATAGTTTTCGTCGATGAAGCGTACACGTAATGAAACGACTCTCATTGGGATGAGACTGGGACATGGATGTTACCCTGCCCACCTACATCTACATATACATAGATACTCTGCAAATCACATTTAAGTGCCTGTCAGAGGGGTCATTAGCCACTTTCATAACTTTTCTCTACCGTTCCATTCTCTAATAGCGCGCGGGAAGAAAGAACACATAAATCGTTCCGTTTTCGATCTGATTTCTCTTATTTTGTTGGGATGATCATGTCTCCCTAAGTAGGTGGGTGCTAGCAAAATATTTTCACATTCAGAAGTAAAATTCGGTGATTGAAACTTCGCAAACAGATCACGCCGCAATGAATAACGTCTTTTTTTAATAATTTCCACCCCAATTCGTGCAACATTTTCGTGAATCTTTCCCCCCGTAACGTGATAAAACAAAACGATTTGCCCTTCTCTGAACCTTCTCAATGCCTTTCGTCAGTCCCACCTGGTGAGGGTCGCACAAGGGGCAACAGTACTCCATGAGAGGACGTACATTTGTGATGTAGGCAGTCTCTTTGGTGGAGCTGGTGCATCTTCTAAGCGTTCTGCCAATGAAACGTAACCTTTGGTACGCCTTCTCCAGAATATTTTATATGTGTTCTCTCCAGTCTATGTTGTTCGTAATTGTAGCTCCTAGGTATTTGGTAGAATTTACGACCTTAAGGTTTCACTGATTTATCGTGTAATTGAAGTTCAGCGGATTTATTTTAGTGTTCATGTGTATTACTTCACACTTTTCTTTATTTAGTGTCAATTGCCAATTTTCGCACCTTGTAGAAATTTTGTCTAAATCGCTTTGCAGTTGCTTTTGATCCTCTGTTGACTTCACTAACCGATAAACGACAGCATCATCTGCGAACAGTCTAAGGGAGCTGTTCAGATTGTCTCCTAAATCGTTTTTAAACACGAGGAAGAGTGTGGCACCTATAACGCTTTCCTATGGAACGCCAGATATCACTTCTGTTTTACTCGATGACTTACCGTAAATTACAATGAACTGTGTCCTTTCTGATAGGAAACCGTGTATCCAATCGCACAATTGGGGAGATATTCCATAGGCACGCAATTTCATTAGAAACCGCTAGTGGGGTACAGTGTCAAAAGCCTTCCGGAAATCCAGAAATATGGAATCGATTTGAGATCGCTTGTCGATGGCACTTAACACTTCATGTGAATAAAGGGCAAGCTGTGTTTCGCAAGAGCGATACTTTTTGAATCCGTCTTGACTATTGGTTAATAGGTCGTTCTCTTCGAGGTAGTACATAATATTCGAACAAAGAATATGTTCCAAAATCCTACTGCAAATCGACGTCAATGAGATTGGCCTGTAATTTTGGGGATCACTCCTATTGCCTTTCTTGAATATTGGATTAACTTGGGCAACTTTCCAGTCTTTGGGTACGGATCTTTCGCTGAGTGATCGGTTGTAAATTATAGCTAAATACGGAGCGATTGCATCAGCATACTCTGAGAGGAATCTAGTTGGTATACAATCTGGCCCGAAAGATTTGTTTTTGTTTAGAGACTTAAGTTGTTTTACTACTCCAGGAACATCTACTTCTAAGTTTTCATGCTGGAAGTTGTTATTGGATTGAATACTTCGTCTTCTTTGGTGAACGAATTTCGGAAAGCTGTGTTTAGTAATTCTGCCCTAGCAGTACTGTCGTCGTTAGTATTACCATTGCTATCGCGTAGTGAAGGTATTGTTTGTGTTTTGCCGCTAGTGTACTACACATATACCAGAATTTCTTTAGATTTACTGCAAGATTACGAGAGAGGTTGTTGTTGTTGGTTGTTTAAGGGGGACAAAACTGCAATGGTCATCAGTCCCCCATACGAGAGAGGATTTCGTTGTGGAAACGACTATAAGATTCTCGCATTGAAGTCCGCGCTAGGTTGCGCGTTTCAGTAAAAGATTGCCAGTCTTGCGGATTCTGTGTCTTTTTAAATTTTGCATGCATTTTTCTTTGTTTCTGCAACAGTGATCTGACCTGTTTTGTGTACCACGGGGGGTCAGCCCCCTCTTTTGTTAATTTATTTGGTATAAAAAACCTCCACTGTTTGAAAATCATCGCTTCTCGACATTGCGACAAAGATCCAACGGCAGTGGCGGATAGCAACCACATTATACTGCCATGCACCAAGTACACGGCTGCACAAAATGTATTCTACAGAAAGCTGGTTGCGAGGGGTTACCCCTCCCCACAAGTGTCACTGCCTTACTTCATCGATTCGAGAAGTTTAAGAACAGTTTACTGAAGGACTACCTCAAAGTCACAGGCATCCAGCTCTGATGTAAGAGCTGGTGTACCTCCCATGTTTACCTTGAACATGCACAGCTTGACACTGCAGAAGTAATTTTATTTTGTATTTTGATCTTCATATGTCGTAGCAACTCGCATTTTGTTTTATGCTGTTTGCTCTTCCGTTGTATTACATCTGTCATTCACGCTAATCGGTCCTCTGCAAGTCTCATCTGAGAATACTTACGGCAACGTACAACTTTTTGAATCTGCTTACTGCATTCGTCCCTCAGCCTCCCTCGACGATTTTTACCCCACACACTTACTTCTAATGCTAAGTTGACGATTCCTTGATGTCTCAGGATGTGTCCCACCAACCTATCGCTTCTCTTAGTCAGAATACGCCAGTAATTCCTTTTCTCCCCAATTGTGTTGAGCACCTCCTCATTAGTTACGTGATCTACCCATCTAATTTTCATCATTCGTCGGTAGCACCACATTTCAAAAGCTTCTATCATCTTTTTGTCTGGACTCCTTATTGTCCACGCTTCACTTCCATACAATGCTACACTCAAGACAAATGCCTTCAGAAAGGACTTCCTAACATCTAAACTACTATTGAATGTCAACAGGTTTCGCTTCTTCAGAAACTCTTTTCTTCCCATAGCCATTCTGCATTTTATATCTTCATTACTTCGGCCATCAGAAGTTATCTTGCTACCCAAGTAACAAAACGCGCCTACTACTTTTATAACCTCATTACCTAATTTAATTCCTTCAGCATTGCCTGATTTTCCGACGCTACATTCCATTATTCTTGTTTTACTCTTGTTGATGTTCATCTTATAACCTCATTTCAAGACATTGTCCATTCCATTCAATTGCTCTTCCAGATCCTTTGCGGTCTCTGACAGGATTACTATGTCATCGGCAAACCGCTAAGTTTTTATTTCTTCTCCCTGAACTTTAATTCCCTCTCCAAATTTCTCCTAGCATTCCTTCATTCCTTGCTCAATATATAGATTGAACAACAATGGCGAAAGTCTACAACCCTGTCTTACTCCCTGCCCAAACTCTGCGTCCCTTTCATGACCTTCGACTCTAATAACTGTTGTTTGGTTTTTGTATAGGTTAAATATAACTCTTCGCTTCCTATCTGTCACTAGTGCTGTTAAATATGTATTGTTTTATATCTTCTCTTTTACATATGATTTTTGTACTTTCATTCAAATGTTCTAATGTTTGTAAATCTATCGGCCAAATTGCGTGGTCATCAGTCCGTAGCTTACAAACTACTTAAACCTAGGTAAACTAACCTAAGGACAAACACACACACCCATGCCCCAGGGATGACTCGAACCTCGACGGCGAGCAACCGCGCGTTCCGCAGCGAGACGCTTTAGACCGCTCGGCTACTCCACCGCGGCGTACTTTTATTGTAAGGCTGTATGATGTTAGATAACTCTTAATATTGTGACATACATTATAAGAATTTCAATTCTACTCTAATGTTGCCACTGTAATAACCGCTGGCCACTGTAACCAAAAGCCATAATAAAGAAAAATTAGAAAATAAATAAACAAATAAAAAATAATAATAAGAAAAAAAAGAGACGTCAGGGGGAGAGCTTATATTGAACTTCCATAGACAAGTTCGCCATATATTCGTCACTTTTGCCTCCTGCTCAACAGGCTTTTCACTGCAATTATACTCACTTTATCAGAATACAGACACACAAATACATAAACACACACACACATAAATTAAATTAACCGAGTTTTGAAGAAAACACGGGAATTAAATGTAAGTGCATCGACGGGTTTGCAGTGGACATGCAGAACTGCTGTGTTGTGTGAGCGTCGCAAGCTGCGCTGCATTGCTCTGCCTGTGCTGTGTGAAGTGTGCGCAGAACTGCATAGGCCCATCTCCTCTGCTCTGCCTCTGCTACATCAAGTGTGCGCCGCGTCTCACGGCCGAGTGCACCAACCTCGGTCAAAAGTTAATCGCGGTCAAGTCGGCATTTAACCGTGGTCAACTCAAGATTCTGGTGCACCGACACCGATTAAAGTTAAACGAGGGAGTTGATCGCGGTTAAATTTGATCGCGGCCGACGCCCGGTTTTGTCGAGATGATCAGGATTATGAGTGTGCAGTATCAAGATGGCGGCGGGTTTTGCTGTTTTAGACGGAATTGACAAAGATTTATTTTACCTCAATCATGTAAATCGGGATCAAAACCGGAACGTCGTGATTGTGGAAAGGGGGACTCTTTTGAAGATTACAATGACAAAAAGTTCGAAGAAAGATTTTGTTTGTCCAAAGAAAGTGTGGTGGTTGTTAAACCAAATCAGTGCCAGGTTAGAATTTCCTACCGATAGAAATAACCCTATTTCGCCTATGAACAGACTATTGATTACGTTAAGAGCATATGCAACTGGTGCATTTAACATACTTATTGGTGGCAACAGTAACATATATCGCGACGACACATTGCCAGGAAGAGCAGTTCGCCGCGCCATAATTAATGAAAATTTCCAGTAAGGTAACTATCAAATTCAAAAAAGTTTTTAATAAAAAATTACGATATGTTCCGTAACTATGATCGTAAAGCTTTCGTGTTATTAAAACATGTTATCTGTATATTTCTGTTACCAGGTGACATGCGGTGCATGGGAAAGTACGCTGTGAACAACAATGACATTTGAGTTGATTTGTTCGAAACAATAAATCATAATTTATGTAATTATATAAATCTGTCTTAGTGTATTTGCAATATGACTGGATTCGGTAAAATTTTACGACGCTTCTCGATGGGCTCCAGTGCTTATGTTGGCAACAGATGAACAATGAATTGTAGAATTGCGTTAATATTTTTCACAAGCTACAGAGTAATACTGTACCTGCTCTATGGTTGAAAGGTTCTTGTATGTACCCTTGTCCGTTCAGAAGAAAATAATTTTCGTTTTAATTGAAGTAGTCACGAAAAAATATTTATTGGTCATCTTAGTTGCCGTCATTACCTTTGATGCCAACATAACCACTGCAGCCCGGCGAGAAGCGTCGTACAATTTTACCGTATTTACAATCTTGTACCTACAAATCACGTGGTACTGTCGTCATTCACCAAAGATAGTCGAGAATACACATGTAGGTAAGCTCAACTAACACCTTTGCATCACTTGGGTGCCTTCCATTGCGCTACATGGACTTGATCACGATCAAATGTACGATTGGCTGACGACGGTTTGCTGACCGGTGATTAACGTTGGTGCACCTCAGAGACGTTTTAACCGCGCTTAACTTTTGACCGTGTTCTCGGAACCCTTGATTATCGTGCTTTTGACCGAGGTTGGTGCACTCTGCCATTAATGTCTCCTGTGAGGGAGAGGCAGTGAAACGCGGTTCGGCGTCGGCGCAACTTGGCCAGGCTGGGGTGTTGGGCACCCCTGCGGGCGCGCGCCTGGTTCTCGCCGCCCCCGCTTCGTAGCCAGTAATAGCCCGCCTCCAAAACAGCAGCACCTCACCCCACCGCACACAAGACAGCATGCAACTTAGCGCGTCCTCAGCGCAATAACACGCGGCCGACTGGGGAAAGAATCCCGCACTACCCATCTCTCTCGTACTATGAAAACAGGGGTGCGTAATCTGTTTGTCCTCACTCTGTAATCACAGGGCGAAGATTCGATGTTACGTCAACACCTATCCTAAAACCCGCACCCTTCTGATGAAAATCTCTCTGGTTTTCAGCTGTCATCCGGCTGGAAACTAGAGAGACATTCAACGGTAGAATGAGCCGGAAAAGGAAACAATTACAAAATCGCGATGCCTCGTTTTGGGCCTTGCAAAGTCGTGTCTATTGCCAGCCCCCTTCATGGATACGATTTACAATTGAGATATAAGAAGAAAATCGCACTGACGTGTTTTACGGCCCACTTTATATTTGTAGTTTTATAAGTATTTGCAAACATTTTAGACCAAAATAATAATCTAAATAATAAAAAAATTAGTAATAGTGTCTGAAACCGTCCAGAAATTTTTTTTTAGGTAGTGACGGTGTCCGGATCACTGACCTTCAGTTTCACACTCAAACGCATTCCCCACTACGCTACATCTAACAGTTTGGAGATGCATTCTTTAATCTTATACTATTGATGGCCGTTGTTAACTGATTCTAATATAGCATTTTAGAAACTAGATTATCATTTACCGTACGAAGAACGACGTGTTTTTGTTCATTCTTCAGTGCGCCATTGCTTTGAAATGACAACGTGTAAGTTACAATAAGAAAATCATCAAATACGCAACGCAAGATGGCGTATGCCAGAGAGAGTTCTGGGCGAGGAATGTCACGTCATATCTGTGAACGGCTGGTATTCGTAATTCAATGGAGGGTGTCAAAACTGCGTTATTTTTGCAAATATGTCTCAAACGATACGAGATATAAAAAAAAAAAAACAACAGAGCAAAGTTGTAGAGAATTTTCTCCTCTACAAATTCGGTTATTCGATTTTCGTGTCAGAAGAATGGTTAAGCCGTTATTTTCATATAAATTTCGAGCTGTGAAAAGACGATCGCAAAGGCCCACTTTTAGTGTTACTACCGTAACCTAAAGTGGGCCAAGAAAAACGTTATACATGGTATCCCACTCAACTCTTTCACCTCAGATATCTTTGGAACTAAACGAGATATTGAAAGACGACTTTCATATTCATGAACGTACGGTAGGGGCTTATGAAAGTAAGTACCATACTATGAGACAGTCTTAAACGTAAAGAAGTATTATTTTCTACGCAAACTTATGTTTTTTTAAAGTGGATACCCCATATTTTTAAGCAATCAATAACATGAAAAATCACAAAAATAATGGCGTTGATTGCATCGCAATTCGTCAGTTACATCCGGTGAAACTGCGAAGCGAAGCTGAAATTCGAAATACATGACGCGCGGTGCCACCGCGTCTCCGAGACTCAACCTTGAGTCTCGCTTGAGTCTCGGGACGCTCCAGCATCGCACCTCCTGTATTTCAAACTTCTGCTTCGCTTCGCAGTTTCTCCAGATATAAATGACGCATCGCAATGTAACCAACGCCGTTCTTTTTGTGACTTAAATGCTATTGATTGCTTAAGAAATAATATGGGATATCCATTTAAAAAACGTAAGTTTGCGTAGAAAATAATACTTCTTTCCGTTTTAGACTGTCTCATAGTACCTACTTCCATAAGCCCCTTCTGTGCGTTCATGACCGTCAAAGTCGTTTTTCAATATATCGTTTACTTGCGGAGATACCTGTGGTGAAAGAGTTGAGCGAGACACCCTGTATTTAGGATTATCGGATAGGGAACTGTAGCTGTGATGCGAGTGCGCTATTAATTTTGGTGTAAATATGTAACCAGTTACTTTTATGAATCTTTTCAATTCTTCTTATACAAATATTTTTCTAGTAACAGCAGGCTCATCGCCAGCAGAGATGTTACAAGAACGTTGTAATTTCTTGTACCAAGTAGACGCTGTGGCTCGGGTACCGGAAAAATGGCTGAACTTGAGTCTGGAACGAAAATATATCGAACGAAACGTTTTGTTATACTTTAGTTTTTTTATATATATTTATTTTTGTACTTACCGTGTTGTTGATTTCGGTAAATCCGTTTCTATGTCTAATCACGGACATTGGCAATTTATAGACACACACTTCGCAGTATTTTTCTGCACTTGGCGCTGCAATATTCACTGTGATTTTTCCATATCGCACCTTGGAGACTGCCAAAATGAACATATCACGGTATTTTACAACACTTCGCATTACAAATTTTATGTGAATTTTCTAGTGAAAATTTAATACTAAGTGCACCAAAATACTGTGATCCGGGAATAATTCCAGTGCTCAACATACGGCATGGAAACGGGTTTCCAGCAAGTAGAAAAACTACAACATAAAGTTTCGATTGATTTATTCTCGTTCCCAATCACTAAAGTTTAGTCATTTCGACAGTACTACCACCACAGCGTTTAGCTACACTTTGTACAAGTTTGTATAATGTTCCTGAGACATCTCCAAGGAGGGTGAGCCTTCAGTGGCTTCAAAACTAGTTATGAACGAATTAAAAAGAAAAAAAAAATCAATGAAAGAAACTCTTTCCTCGCAAAATTCGTCCTCCTCCGTTCCCGCACAACACTGCATCATCTTCGGTATCCTGCCAGACCCACTTCCTGCCTAGTTATATACTCTGGAGTCTCAACCTGCGACCGCAGAGAGCAGGTGTCCGTCCGCCGCTAGCTGCGCACCCGCCTCGGCAGTGGTGAGCTCGGCTTCCGCGTCGCTGTCAGGCCGCGTTTTACGAGTCTTGTGGGACCGCCCCAGGCCAGACCGGCTGTCTTTTTGCTCATCCGCAGTCCCCATAAAAGCAGGTAGGGGGAGAGACGTGGCCACGCGCGGCCACCGCAAGTGTTTACCCAGCGCGTGCGGCCGGCTCTTTTTTTGTGGAGACCGCCAGGCAGCCGCAGGTAAGCAAACACTGACCGCAGCCGCAGCGCTACCCGACAGCGAACCCATCAGGCACCACTGAAAACCCTCACCACTCTCACAGATCCGCTGACGCCGTTTCACTCGATAATCTTCGCTCAATATTGTCAGTTGGTGAGCGTCTCGTAATCGTGTGTAGATCAGGGCCAGACTGCCAGGCGGTCCATTGGCCCACAGGCGTCCCATTGTCCCATGGGCAGTCCATTAGCCCATGGCGACCCCATTAGTCCATGGGTGGCCCATTTGTCATGGGCAGCCCTTTGCCCCACAGGGAGTTCTTTGCCCCACAGGTGGCCTGTTGGCCATGGGTAACCCATTGGCCCATGGGCAGCCTGTTGGTCCATGGACAGCCCATTATCCCACAGGAAGCACATTGATCCATGGACAGTCGTTTGGCGCATGACAGAGTAACATATACAGAGAAGCAACTCACCCTAAACCACTGTTCTACTCTCCCCTCGTAGTTCCGTAAGATGCTAGCAGGTGTCAGGCGGTTCGCTGGCTTAGCGTGCCTCTCGCACGTCAGAGAGTAGTGTGGAGGGCAGGCTGAGAGGTGAGCTCATGCCGCCTGCCATGAGGCCTTGACTGTGTCCGGCTTGCTGGCGTTTGAGGGGAGGTGGTGGTGGACAGCCGCTACCTGCCGCTTGCTCCGGCCAGTTTAAAGAGCTGCTGCTGACCGCAGCGCCATCATGGGACATCTTACGGAACTGCTGGAAACCCTCCCTCCCCACACCCCGGAGTGTAGGACCAGGCCCTTACGGAGGTTTCCGGTCTGTATATATTTGTCTGTGCCCCATGATGGCGCCGCGGTCAGAAGTAGCCCTTTAAATTGGCCAGACCAGGTGGCAGGTAGCGGCTGTCCCCACCACCACCTCCCCTCAAACGCCAGCAAGCCGGACACAGCCGTGGCCTCGTGGCAGGAGGCACGAGCTCTCCCCTCACCCTCCCCACCACGCTACCCTCTGACTGCGAGAGGCACACTAAGCCAGGGAACGGCCTAACACCTGCTAGCATCTTACGGAACTACGAGGGGAGCATAGGACAGTGGTTTAGGGGTGGCTGCTTCTCTGTATATGTTACTCTGTGCCCATGGGCAGCCCGTTGGTCCATGGACAGCCTATTAGCCCACAGGCAGAGCATTGATCCATGGACAGCCCGTTGATCCATGGTCAGCCCATTTGCCCATGGGCAGCACGTTGGCTCTCGGGTGGTCCCTTTGTCCACGGACAGTTCAGTGGCCCACGGGTGGCCCGTTGGTCCACAGACAGCCCATTGGCCGAATGGGGGGTCCGTTGGTCCACAGGTGACTCGTTGGCCTCTTGGCCTCTTGGTCCATGGGTAGCCCTTTGCCCATGGACCATCCCTTCTCACTTGATTGCACACTTCTCCCAGAACGTCCCTATGCTGAAACCTTGCAGGAATAAAGTGCAGAGTCACTGCTTACACGACAGAACCATCGCGTACTGAACATGAGGCCTAATAAGCAGTGTTAGGAAATTAGAAAACTGAAGTTATAGATCATAAACATCAGAATTACACAGAGGAAAGGAATCTGACAACTGCACTTAGAACACTGTCAAGTTACTAAGGTCGCAACCAACTCAGACCAAATCCTTGGAAGACGCAAGTGTGCATGTCCTTTAGTTAAGGAACAGGAAATCTAATCGTGAGCTACCTGCGATTGCTGGGAGTTAAATAGTTGCAACTATTTTTTCACAAATGATACAAAAGCATTACATGTTTGCTCATGTAATCACCAGCGATGAGTACAACCCATTGCTAGCGATGTGGAAGACGTAGTATATCGTTAGCAGCGCCTGTTCTGTTGATGGTGCGAATGGAGTGGTATACAGCGTGTCGAATCACTGAAACAGTTCTGAAACGAATGATACGAAGTGTTTCCTTCATCTTCGGACTCATTTGAAATTCGATAGTGCCTGCAGTCTCCTTAAGGTCAGCAAGTGACATAATAATAATAATTATTATCCAAAACGCTACTGTTTAATATCATTTATTTGGATGCGACGGTCTCGTTTCGGTTTAAAATTCCCTTTTGAAGTGACCTGCGGTACAAATTGGATGATATTTAGGTTAAATAAATTATTAAATTACAGTATAGTATTACAATCTAGAGCTTAATATTGGCTTACGATTACGTCTAGATGGCCTGACATACATGAGCCGTATAAGGCGTCTGTATAATGACTGTCAAAATTGGATGGTACTTTTAAATCGAAATCAGGCGCAGACAGGTGTGAAAACTACAGAACCATCAGTTTAATAAGTCATGGTTGCAAAATATTAACACGAATTATATACAGAAGGATGGAAAAACTGGTAGAAGCCAACCTCGGGGAAGATCAGTTTGGGTTCAGGAGAAATGTAGGAACTCGGGAGGCAATACTCACTTTACGTCTTATCTTAGAAGATAGATTAAGAAAAGGCAAACCTACATTTTTAGCTTTTGTAGATTTGGAGAATGCATTTGACAATGTTGACTGGAATACACTCTTTCAAATTCTGAAGTCAGCAGGGATAAAATACAGGGAAAGGAGAGTTATTTACAACTTGTACAAAAGCCAGACCGCAGTTATTAGACTCGAAGGACATGAAAGGGAAGCATCAGTTAGGAAGGGAGTAAGACAGGGTTGTAGACTTTCTCCAATGTTATTCAATTTGTACATCGAGCAGGCGGTGAAGGAAAGCAAGGAAAAATTTGGAAATGGGATTAAAGTTCAGGGGGAAGAAATAAAAACATTGCGTTTTGCTGATGACATTGTAATTCTGTCAGAGACAGCAAAGGACCTGGAAGAGCAGTTGAACGGAATGGACAGCGTGTTGAAGAGAGCGTATAAAATGAACATTAACAAGAGCAAAACAAAAATAATGGAATGCGGTCTTAGAAAATCAGGCGATGCTGAAGGAATTAGATTAGGTAACGAAACAATGAAGGTGGTAGATGAGTTTTGTTACTTGGGTAGTAAAATAACATGCGATGGTCGCAGTACAGAGGATATAAAATGCAGAATGGCAATGGGAAGAAAAGCATTTTTGAAAAAGAGAAATTTGCTAACATCGAATATTAATTTAAGGGTAAGGAAGTCTTTTCTGAAGGCATTTGTGTGGAGTGTTGCCTTGTATGGGAGTGAAACATGGACGATAAGGAGTGCGGACAGGAAGAGAATAGAGGCTTTTGAAATGTGGTGCTACAGAAGAATGCTGAAGATTAGGTGGGTAGATCGCATAACTAATGAAGAGGTACTGAACAGAATTGGTGAGAAAAGGAATTTTTGGCATACCCTGACTAAAAGAAGGGATCGCTTGGTAGGACACATTCTTAGACATCGGGGAATCGTAAATTTAGCATTGGAGGGAAGTGTGTGGGGTAAAAATCGCAGAGGGAGACCAAGAGACGCGTATAGTAAGCAGATTCAAGTGGATGTGGGTTGCCGTTCTTATGAGGAAATGAAAAGGCTTGCTCAGGATAGAGTAGGGTGGAGAGCTGCATCAAACCAGTCTCCGGACTGAAGACCATAACAACAACAACTTTTAAATCTGATTTGGTATTTTGACAGTTACAGCCACGATGTCGTATGTTTATAAAGCACGTAAACATCATATTTACATTATTAGAATTTATATAATCTTTGGAAGTTGTCGTGTGCTAAGAATTTATAGGTGCTAAGAACCTGCGCGTTTTTTTTTTTTTTTTTTTTTTTATGTATCTATTAATTTAGCATATTTATCAAATTTTTATATGTGTGTTCGACTTTTTAAAGTTGAGATTATCTGTGATATCTATGACTATGCATTCCCTGGAAACATAAACGTAATTTATGAAAACCACACTAAATTAATAAATACGTATAAAATTCAACAGAAAGTCCATGTTCTTTGCAGCTATAAACTTTTAGCATAAAAAATACTTCAAATCATTATACAATTTCTAATAACATACATCTGACGTTTACATGCTTTGTAAACATTTGACATCGTGGCTGTAACTGTCAAAATAGCAAATCAGATTTAAAAGTACCAGTCAATTTTCACAGCCAATATACAGACGACTTAGATGTATCATGTATGTCAGGCCATGTAGACATAACTGCAAGTGAATGTTAAGCTCTATATTGTAATACTACACTATAACGTAATAATTTATTCAACCTGATAACATCATTTTGTATCTGCTTGTAAATATGCCTAGTGGCTGGATTAGTAAGATCAGTGAAGTTTCTAGTCGATTGTGCAATATGCACTGAAGATGACTATTCAATATCCGAAATCGATCTGTAATAATAACTAAACAAATTTACCACCAATGTAGAATTTTCTTTGGATATTTAATTACTATTATTAAGTCAAAACGACTTATGTCCGGGAAGTATGGTGGATGGTACTGTAGTTCCCAGTCCCATCGACCGAACAGAGCAGCCATAGCTTGCGCTGTATGCGCCCAGGCATTGTCGTGCAAAATGATGGGTGGGTCGCTCAGAAAATGATGCCGCTTCTTTCGCAAATCTGGTCACCATTGATAGTCCAAAAGTGAACAGTAATGCAGTGCACTGACGGTCTCGTTTGTTCCTGTTTCGCAAAACATAGTGATACCGTTACGTTAGACCGCTTGCTTACACGTGACTATGTTTCCCTCGATTCTGCGTATGCCAGTGACGTGGAACGGGCGAGTCCATTTGATCGGATGTAAGGTAGGTATGTCAACAAAGTGTGCTATCAGCGACAATAATAGTTTCCATTGTATAATGTCTACACAGCAGTGTTGCCAATATTTTAGTTCCAACCCTCGTATATAATGGTCAGGCATCCAATTGCAGCATTATCTCATTCCTAAACACTTGGGAGTCACTCTCGATAGAACTCTGACATCGAAAACCTACTGCAAGAATACCTAAATGAAGCTGTCCACTCAAAGTAGCCTAATTTGCAAACTAGCGGGGACAAACTGGGGCTAAAATCCGCAATTAACAATTCTTCTGCACTGGCAAAGGATTTTTCACTGCCGAATATACTTTCCCAGGATATTTACAAGTCATCTCGTGCCAGGCAGGTAGATACTGCTCTCAATGAAACCTGCAGGTTAGTCACGGGTTGCTTAAAATCGACCCCATTGAATAAGCTCTACTACCTGGCTTGAATAACGCAACCAGGTGCACGCAGAGTAGTGGTCGCGAACAAGGAGAGATCAGCAGTGGAACAGGACAGATCACTGCGCGGACATAATCATCCGCAGCAACGCCTGAACTGGCGGAAAAGCATCCTCAGGACATTCGAGAAGCTCGCCGTTTCACCAGAGAAGGCAAATCTGGAGTTATGGAAGAAGTCGGCATCTCTACTTCGCAGATGGATCTCATAAGCAGAAGAGTTACCACCTGGACACAAGGAATTTTGGCCGTTGTGGAAATCTATCAGGAGTTGGACGATCCAGAGACAACCTAAAGAGATGAGGTTATATGACAGAAGACACGTCCTGCGATTGTAGACAAGAGCAAACCGCATGTTAAAGAGCCCTTTGGGTCTTACATCGTGCACGAAAAATGATCTCCTGCAAGCCACTTCAAGCGCCTTAGAGGTTGCAAAGTATTGGGCATATGTTTATACATAAAGCGGAGTGTCGGTATGTTTGTGTGTACGTATTGCATACAAATCTACAGTTTTGTTACCAATCTTAATAAAATTTTATGCACGTAAGTTTCATTCCATGAGGACGGTCGCCGTAAGTGTAAGAATCACGTACAGCAAATCGTCACGATATATGACGTCATAAACAATAAGATGCGAGGGAAACTGCTGCGCCGCGGTAAAGTAGCCGAGCGGTCTAAAGCGTCTCGCTGCGGAGCGCGCGGTTGCTCGTCGTGGAGGTTCGAGTCCTCCCTGGGGCATGAGTGTGTGTGTTGTCCTTAGATTAGTTTACCTAGGTTTAAGTACTTTGTAAGCTACGGACTGATGACCACGCAGTTTGGTCCGATAAATTTACAAACATTTGAACATTTTTGAAAACTGCTGAATTAAGCGACAATGTTGCTCAATTTCTCTTAAACCACTGGGCCGAGTTCAAGCAAATTTGATGCACATATTTCTTACGTGAGATAACAATTGCTGTAGCAGTAAGAACCATCTACTGTGCATGGTTCAGGAGATATAACATCATAAACAATGAGAGTTGCAAGAAACTGCCACATAATACGACGAGATTTTATAAATACTCTGTATGAGAATGACAGTACTTAGCGCCTTGTAACAAACATTAAACATCATTTCAAACCTTTATTAAATTTTTTCCTCACTAAAAACCTCATCAATATAATGAAAGGAAAACAAATTCTCGCTTACTATTTTTCCGCTGTTCATGGAGCAAAACCATGTATTCGGTAAGACGTTGCAGTTTATAATTTCTACGCTACAAATTGGTCGCAGGAAATTTTAGAGATAGAATGCACACATACAGATGAATGTATTTTACATACAGATGAATCTACTTTAGAAATTGTAACAAAGTACGACACGTAGTACATGAGATATAAGGACAATTAACAGTAACTTTCACGGAAAACCGTCCCATCATGCATCAGGTAGTAATCTATTACTTCTTTACAACTAACTGTAAGATACTGCAGTTTCCAATAAAACTTTCATTTTCTATTACGATTAATAAACCACAGGGCAATCTATACTGTGGAGTGGATTTGACATGCCCATGTTTCTCACACATACAACTTTGTCACTTACTCAGGGGTGATCTCACCAAAGAAATTATTCATATTAGATCCTGGACAGGTAACAATAACTATTGTTTGTAGTTAAGTTGTGAATTAAATGATTGTTATATATCATTTGTATTTTTATTACTATCTTCCTTTGTTGGATATTAAAAATTTTGTACATTGTGCAAGACAGTCTTATTTGTTTATGTATTCCCTGACAGATATAACATGTTATTAGAAAAAGGAGATGGACTGAGAGAGAAGAGATAAGAGAAGTACTAACTTAGGGTTTGAATAGAGAAGTAAATACCCGGGAAACGCCGGGTTTTCAGCTAATGTAATATAAATACAGCCTGTACCTTTTTAAATATTTATTAATGTGAATGGCTACTATCAGTTTGATGTTTCTGACTCGAGAATGAATAAATAAACTGACTGTTAATACAAAAGGAAAAAATATAGAATTATGTTTATTTTGCAAGTCCATTACACTATTAATATTGTGGAAGCCACGTGATTCTACTCAAAATTCTTACATTTTAACTGAGTTATAGGAAGTAAGCAAATACAAAATACATTCTCTTCAGAATGACGTTAGGGATGGAAAAAATTATAATTAATACATACGACACAAAATTGTTACTTCACAATTTTTACTTGCTATGGCGTGACTGCATTTCGCAATAAAATATATTTTATAAAAATATTCAATTGTTCATTAACTGTGATTCTTCCATTTTATTATTTAAAATAATTTCGCATGCATAATGTGAGCCGAACATTATCTTTATTATTATTATTATTCACTCTGTATAACAAGACAGTCATCAACAGTCTAACAACAGGACCGTCAGTAGACAAGTAGCTAAACCATAACCTTCCTTTCTTTCCGGACACGGAGCGTGAACAATAAAACTCTATAAAACTTGCAATGAGAGCATCAGTTTATTCGATAAATGATTAACTGCAAACAATGTCTATAAATGTTTGGTTGTTCCGCAGCAGCTGTTAAAATTGATTATAAGAGGTAATCTGTTTTATTCTGACTGCAATTAAGAGATTTATTTTACACCAGACGCGTTTCGCTTTTTTATTTTAAAAGCATTTTCTGTGATCTGTAAATGATAAAAAGGTTTGTACAGTTTGTTTTCGATAAATAGATTAAAAACAGTTTTTAAAAAACATTTTGCACGTTAGGCCTAAGTGCTTTTAACTTAATATTCGCTCTACTCACGGCGTTGAAGTCTCTTCTTTACATGTTATTACTTTTCTCCGTCTTGTTGACTGGAGTTCATTTGTTCTTGGCGTGTGTTTGTCGGCTGTGTACGGCACTTTTCGTGTGTTTTTGTTTCGTTTCTTTCTTTTCATCTCAGCACATCACATCACTTCACTTTTTGAAATGTATACAGATTACGTATCACCTGTTGTAAGTGGAATGCCTGTCTGTTTATTTATCATTTCACTACAGTGTGGCTATGCTTTCGTCTGTTCTTTTGTTTTTCGTGTGGTCATGGGGTGTATTATAAATATATAACGTTGGAAACACTCACAGACCACACGAAAATCAAATGAACAGACGAAAACATAGCCACACTGTAGTGAAATGATAAATAAACAGACAGGCATTCCACTTATAACAGGTGATATGTAATCTCTATACATTTCAAAAAGTGAAGTGATGTGATGTGCTGGGACGAAAAGGAAGAAACGAAACAAAAACACACGAAAAGTGCTGTACACAGCCGACAAACACACGCCAGGAACAAACGAACTCCAGCCAACAAGACGGAGAAACAGTAGTAACATGTAAAGAAGAGACATCAACACCATGAGTAGACCGAATACATTAAGTTAAAACACTTAGGCCTAACGTGCAAAATGTTTTTTAAAAAACTGTTTTTAATCTATTTATCGAAAACAAACTGTACAAACCTTTGTATCATTTGCAAACCACGGAAGATGCCTTTTTTTTCTTTTTTTAAAAAAAAAAAAAAGAAAAAAAAAAAGAAACACGTCTGGTGTAAAATAAATCTCTTAATTGCAGTTCAGCATAAGGCAGATTACCTCTTCTAATCAATGTCTATAAAAACTAACAGTTCACGCTCACCTCAAAAGTTTTAGTCGTACTATTCAGCGATTTTACAGTGAAATAGAAAATTTCGCCATAAACAGTAACAAAAATTTCATTAAACTAAGAAAATAAAAAATGTCGTTTAAAGAAAGAGATAAGTAAGGTGTCTTCGTACTCTGTTGATATTAAAGAGTACATACGGTCACAAAAGTCAGAAGAAATCTGAAGATAAGTCGTTTGGTTTCTCGTGTTTGTGTTTGATTACTGTTGCTGAGATGCGCGTGAAATGAAGATTTGTCTCAAAGAGGCCGCGAAGACAGAGGCGTAATTCTCGGCGCTGTCCGCACCGGCGGTAAGAGCGGGCTTTGTCCCTTTGAGGAGCCGGGTCTGCGAGATTTTACGAGGGACGCCTTTGTTTCCCGGAAAATCCTCAACAGATGAAATATAATCGCGGCCGGCATTCCCAAGTCGCAACTGCAAATGAAGTTGCGCGCCTGGGACGTTTCTCGTTAGGGTTCCGCGGAATGGGTAGCTCACGGCAGCCACCATGACCTCATGCAGTTCCCTACTCATCAAATCTTAATTATTTCTCCGCGGGTTCCATTATCTCCGAGCGGGCGTCGCAAAACGGGTCGTAATTTAAAGAACAAGGCCTGAAAAAGCTTAGCTTGTAATGAAAGACCATCTTAGTTGCAAATGTTATACAGGCTAGGGAGTTTTGGGAGGAATAGCGAACATTTTAGAAGGAGGTACCTAGCATATACGAATTACTATAAAAATTACATACGACATGTGTCCAGTTTTTATTCAGTCGCGAGAAAATAACACAGTAGAAGATGGGTGGGTAGCCTTGAGGGATGAAATCGTGAAGGCAACAACGATCCAAATGGATGGGAAGGCGGGACCTACAAAGAAATTCTTGAATATGCACAGAATATATGACATCAACTGCGATTGGGCAAAGCTGAAAATGTGTACCCAGCCGGGATTCGAACCCGGGTCTCCTGCTTTCTAGGCAGTTGCGTTGACCCCTAAACCACTGGGGACACAGTGATCACCGCACCTGCAAGGACTACCTAAGCACGCCTCCCGCCTGTGCATATTAAATAATAACAACTGCAGGATCAGAAGTGACGTCTATTCTTTCGGAACAGACGCCACATGTATATAAATTCTTGAATATCACAGGAAATTGATTAGTGAAAGGAGAAGATATAAAAAATCAGTAAATGAGACAAAATGGAGTATAGACGACTAAGAAATCTGATTGACAGGAAGTGCAAAAAAGCTGTGGAGGAGTGGCTAGAGGGCAAATGTTTGTAAAAGAACGTATAAATAGGAGGAAAAATAGATGCCGACTAGAGGAGACATTTGGAGACAAGATATGCAGTTGTATGAATATGAATAATCTAATGGAAAACCAGTTCTGAGCAAAGAAGAGAAAGCTGTAAGCTGGAAAGAATATATACAGAGGGTCTACAAAAGAAATGAAATTCGAGACAATGTTTGTGGAAGGGAAGAGAAAGTAGATGAAGATGAAATAGAAGAGGCTGTACTGGAAGAAGAATTAAACAGAGCACTGAAAGACAAGTCGAAACAAGGCCCCTGGCGTACACGATACTCCCTCAAAGCTACTGAGGACTATGCGAGAGCCAGCCAAGACGGAACTATTTCACCTGGTGTGGAAGGTGTTTGAGACATGCGAAATACTCTCAGATTTTAAGAAAATTAATGATTCCCATTCCAAAGAAAGCAGGTGCAGACAGGTGTGGAGATACACAACTATAAGTATTATTAGTCACTGTTGCAAATTTCTGACATGAATTATTCACATAACAATGGAAAATGTGGTAGAAGCTGTCCTCGGGGAAGATCAGTTTGGATTTAAGAGTAATGTAGGTACACGGTAAAAAATACTAACCTTACAACTTACCTTAGAAGTTAGATTAAGGAAAGGCAAACCTATATTTCTAGCTTTTTCTTTTTGGAGAAAGCTCTGAAAATGTTTACTGCAATAAACTCTTTCAAATTATGAAGAAATCAAGGGTAAAATACAAGGAGCGAAAAGCTATACATACCTTGTACAAAGTCCAGACAACACTTATAAGATTCGAAGGGCATGAAAGGGACGTAGTGGTTGGGAAGGCAGTAAGATACGGTTGTAGTCTTTCCCTAAAGTTATTCAATTTGTTTACTGAGTAAGTTGTGAGAAAATACAAGGAGTAATTTGGAGAAGTACTTACAATTCAGGGGGAGGAATTAAGAACTTCGCTGTTTGCCGATGGCATTGTAATTCTGTCAGAGACAACAAAGGACACAGAAGAACGGTTGAACGGAATGGACAGTGATTTGAAACAAGGTTATAAAATGAATATTAACAAGAGAAAAACTAGGTTAATGGAATGTAGTGTAGGAAAATGAAGCAATGGGGAAGGAATTACATTAGGTAATGAGGCGATAAAAGTAGACGATGCCTTTTGTAATTTGGGTAGCAAAATAACTTTTGATGGCCATACAGAAGCGAAATTTGCTGATTACCAATATTAATTCAAATGTTAAGAAGTCTTTTCTGAAAGCGCATTATATGGGAGTGAAACGTGGGAGATAAGAGGTTTAGACAGAAAGATGATAGAAGAAACTGAAATATCCATTCTCTTTTAGAGAAGAAGATGCTTGCGCTGGACAGGGTATCGTGGAAAGCTGCATCAAACTAGTCTTCGGACTGAAGACTACAGCAACAACAATGGAGATTCAGCTGATTTCAATGCACTTCAATTTCGTGGGTTTGTATGGGCATATTTATCGAATTTCAGCAGTAGGGTGTTTGATCAAATTGTGGAGTCGTACTTAATTAACATCGATTTTTGTTGTGATTTGTTGACCAAGTGTGTGGTAACGTAACGTGTACACAAGCCGCATGCACTCAGACGTGCTGAGTTTGCCGATGTGATATTTGCGTATAGGCTTGCAGAGAAAACGGCGTACAATTTCCTAACCAGAGATTACCAGATACAAGAGTGCTTACTCGTGAGTTCACTACATTGCGTAACACTGGTACACTTTTCACTTTTAGCAAAGTTGGGTATGAAAAATATGTTAAACTATATTTAAGCAATGTTTCAAGACTTTTTACGTCAAACTTACCTCTGTGGATGTTTGCGTTCTAGTTCATTCACTAATTGAAGGGATTTCAATACTAAGCTAATAACAAAAATGTAGTGATCCAAAAAAGAATTTGAGGAAACAGAATATTCAAGAGTTAGGGAATGTTTCTTGTAACTTCTTTATCGTTCAAAAATATATTCAAATGTTTGTCAAGCTTATGGGACTTAACTGCGGGGTCATCAGTCTCTAAACTTACAAACTGCTTATGAACTAACTTATACTAAAGACAGCACAAACATTCATACCCGAGGGGGGATTCGAACCATTTAAGAATTATACACCTAGATGAAATTCGAAAGAAACTAAATAATGTAAACATAAGACCAGCCGGCATTCTAGAAAGAGTCACGTTAAGACACGAAACAGACAAATGGGAAGTTATAGCTGAGCAACCAAAAGGAAAGCTGCCCCCTCGGACATGGATATTTGTGCCGTCCTTAGTATTAGCTAGTTCATAAGTAGTTTGTAAGTTTAGTAAATTTTTGAAAAAGTTATGTATTCTCGAATTGCTTCACATATTAGTAAAAATAAAGTTCTAAAAAATGTCAGTTTGATTTTCAAAAAAGCTTTTCAACTAAAAATGCTATATATACCTTCATTGATGAAATATTAAATGCTTTGAATAACCGGACATCACCAGTTGGGATTTTTTGTGATCTCTCAAAGGCTTTTGTTTGTGTAAATCATGGGATTCTTCTAGATAAGCTTAAGTATTGTGGTATGAGTGGGACAGTTCACAAATGGTTTAAATCATACTTAACTGGAAGAGTGCAGAAAGTTGAAATAAGCAGTTCACATGATATAGATGAAACAATTAATTCTTCTAACTGGGGAGTTAGCAAAAATGGGGTCCCACAAGGTTCGGTCTTGGGTCCTTTGCTGTTCTTAATATGTATTAATGACTTGCCATTCTACATTCACGAAGATGCTAAGCTAGTACTTTTTGCTGATGATAAAAGTATAGCTATCACACCTGACAAACAGGAATTAACTGATGAAATTGTAAATTATATCTTCCAGAAAGTTATTAAGTGGTTCTCTACAAATGGACTCTCATGAAACTTTGATAAAACCCAGCATGACAACATTAATAAATTTAGACTTTAAACATAAATCTGTAGCTAAGGTAGAATATTCAAAATGTTTAGGTGTTTGCACTGACGAGGGACTGAATTGGAAGAAACATATTGAAGATCTCCTGAAACGTCTGAGTTCAGCTACTTATGCTATCAGAGTCATTGCAAAATTTGGTGATATACATCATTAGCTTACTACGCTTATTTTCATTCACTGCTTTCATATGGGATCATATTCTGAGGCAATTCAACATTGAGTAAAAAAGTATTCATTGCACAAAAGCGTGTAATCAGAATAATTGCTGGAGGCCACCCAAGAGCATCCTGCAGATATTTATTTAGGGATCTAGGGATACTCACTGTAGCTTCACAATGTATATATATGTTCACTAATGAAATTTGTTATTAACAATCCGATCCAATTCAAAAGTAATAGCAGTGTGCATAGCTACAACACTAGGAGAAAGGATGATATTCACTATTCAAGGTTAAATCTAACTTTGGCTCAGAAAGGAGTGAATTATGCTGCCACAAAAGTCTTTGGTCACTTACCAAGTAGCATCAAAAGTCTGACGGATAGCTACCTAGTATTTAAAAAGAAATTAAGGGAATTTCTGAATGGTAACTCCTTCTACAATGTAGATGAATTTTTAGATAAAACTCTAAAAATTTTTTTAAAAAATTAAATTAAATTAAATATAAAAAAAAATCCATAAAATATTGATTGTCAAGTATAGACAACATTTACTAAACTGTCACGTCCACATCATTACGAAATGTCGTATATATGATCTATGGAGCAAGTATTAATCTAATCTAATCTTATCTAATCTAACCCCGTGGTTAAGTCCCATAAGCTCTACAAACAGTCTAACTGGTCAGATGAGCGTGAGCGAACCTTTTCGGAAAGAGTGAAAGCCTAATGGAGGAACAAGAAGAACTCTAAGAAAAATCGATGGAGTTATTTGTACAATGTCTTCTATTTCTAGGGGGAATTCGCTAATAATAACAATAAAGGTTCTTTACACCGAATTACTTATTGTGCAACATCAGCGCCAGGAGGCACTTTGTACCCCACGTCAGAAATCAGAAGACCCTCCGTCTGCCGTCAGCCTCGGTACTCGGCAGGCCCGTATCGTATGGCGCAGCGCGGCCAGCGACCTCTTACGGGGGTGGGAGGGGTCACAGCCCCCTCGCTTTGAAGGCCGTGGCCCGACGTCTCCGTCGCCGGCGCTGGCGCATTCTGGCGGCCTGTCAATTAACGACGGCACAAAGGGCGCGGCCCCCTCTCGGCGTTTGTTTTTTGTTTACAGACCGCAGGTACCTGCCGCAGCATCCCTGCTCCCCGCCAAGTTTACCCTGCGGTCGCACGGGGCTCGGAATACACGACCGACCCCCCTAACAAAAGACACGCTGCTGGCCAGCATTAATAATGCGCCGCCCTCCCTCTTCTCCTACGACTACCCCCCACCCCCACCCCTACCTACTCCCCAATCTCTCCCAGTATTCTCCTCCTGGTTCACAGTACTGTCCAATTTCGGTCAGCTCTCTTGCGTTATGGCCCAAACTGAAACATCCCCGAAGGGCCTTCTTGAAGGCTTCGTCTACAGCCTGCGGTCCCTCCGCTGCGGGAGATGCAAAGCGGTTTAGCAGTGCGCGCCACCTCAGAAGGCACCGTGACCGAGCAAGGTGGCGCAGTGGTAACGCACTGGACTCGTATTCGGAAGGATGGTGATTCAAATCCACCTCCGGCCATCCTGATTTAGGTTTTCCGTGATTTCCCTAAATCACTCCAGGCAAATGCCGGGATGGTTTCTTTGAAAGGGCACGGTCGATTTCCTTCCACATCTTTATCCAAACATCCGAGCGTAAGCTCCGTCTCTAATGACCACGCCGTCGATGGGACGTAAAACTCCAAGCTTCCTCCTTCCAAGGCACCGTGGCGCTGTTTTATAAGTGCGGCTGCGGCCGTCCGCACTGTCCATCCTACGTCTTTCATGGAAAGTTAAAAATAGTAATTTTCGTGATAAGTACACGCACTTTGAAATTTCCATGTAAATAATCATTCGTAATTCTGGTTAGCATCCCTGATTTACAGGTAAAATCCACGGTATCTTGTTCAGAATATCACGAGAATATAGTCCTTCGCGGTCGCAAGTTTGCAACATTTAGCCTGAAGAATTTTCACTCTCTTAAGTAAGAGTTAAAGATTGCATCTCCCTACAGAAACGCACGGACCTAGAAATAGTTTTCGAATTACTAATATACAACTGCGAACTTTCAGTGACTGCCGATTGAAGTATTTGTTGTCGGCCGCAGTGGCCAAGGGGACTGAGGCGCTCCAGTCACGGTCTGCACGGCCACTACGGTCGGTGGTTCGAATCCCCCCTCCGGCATGGATATTTGTGCCGTCCTTAGTCTTAATAAGTTCATAAGTAGTTTGTAAGTTTAGGGACTGATGACCCCGTAGTTAAGTCCAATAAGCTATACAAACATTTGAAGATTTTTGAAGTATTTGTTCGACACTCGATGAAAATTAAAGAATTTATCATTATCCTCCAACTTTCTGTACAAATTTCGGAATGCACCATCACTGTGTCTCGAGTTGTAGATGCGGTGCACGTTCCATCTCCATGTTTTACTTTCTTCGCCTGTCCTGCCAGGCAAACGTAGTACAGAACGGAGGTGTTTATCGCAGAAGGCTACCTGTCACTGACTGACAAAGCAGTTGACACTACTGACCACACCTGTCAGGTAGGATCAGGGTGCCCCAGGTCACTGGGTGCTGTCGAAGTGACATGCGGGTCCAGACAAACAAAGTAACAAGATATCAGTGCGAAAGGAGGAATTCATACGTTATACAAATCGAGTAAGATGTTTTTAATCTTAAGGGACCTAACATCTGAGGTTATCATTCCCTAGAGATAAACTGACTTATGCTGAGGACAACTTTTGAGGGGGAGCGGCCGCGCAGTCCGTGATTGGTGCCTTAAACCACGCGACCATTCCCAATGTCATAAGTGTATCCTCAAATTTTCGATCAACAGTATCGAAAACCCTCTGCATAAGGTAATCATAGTACTCGTATTAAATGAAAGTATTTCTTTAATTTAAAATGCCTTGAAGATTTATTTCGAGCAAAAAATACGTATTTTGAGAACATGCTTCACCCTATCGACAAGGTCCTGTCGTTTTCAAACATCTTGCTGTTTTGAGTTACAGACTTCTTATTAGATGTATGAACGCACAATCCTTCAAAGCTATTTAAAACTGCACAAGTCTAAAGTACTTCTATCATGTATATTTGCCCGTACAGCAGAACACGCGAATAATAAAAAGTAAACTCGATGACGTTTCAATGTATGGTAGAATACACATATAGTCAAATCGTTTTGTATTGTAATCGAATGCACTTCTTTGTAAAAGAAGAGTCACTCGCCATGATGAAGATGAGTAGCGGAAAATTTGGACCAATGAGGAAATGCTTGGTGAAAATATCTTCCGTAAGAAGAACTAGTGATCTTAATATAATTTGTACGCTTACTGTCATATGATGCAAGGGTTTTACTTTGGCGGGACAGGACATCGGATAAATGTAGTCTAAGCTCGGATTTTTTTCCCGCTATCAGCTTAAAGGGGTGCACTCATCCTCGGTAACGACACGGCAAAGTTTTTGTTGTGTCTCCATCACATCCTAAGTGGTTGGGAAGGACGTGTAAGGGGTTTAAAATAGGCTTACTTGCTCTTTTTTCTGCTCGAGTACCTTTCTACGTCGGTAGATATTTAAAGCGGCTATGAAGTTCCTTTTTGTTGCAAGTTTGACTTTAAGGTTCTTTCTGTCATTCTGACGTCTGTCTCCATTTTCGAAATCGACCGTTGCATTGTCTCTTGCGTTAATTCCTCACTAAATTTTTCCACTCCAATTAGAATTGAAACGCATTCCTTTTGTGAGATGGCACTTGTCCTTCTAGTGTTATTCAAATTAGAACATTCCCGACGTGCTTCCTAAGGGGGCACAGAATTGGATTTTGGATTAAAATCGATTTTAGGTTTATTGGCTTATTATATTCCGCCCAATTTCCTCTTTAGAATGACGCATCATATATAACTCTACTAGAGTTATAACTTTGGTTATGGCTGACCATAAAACTTACGGCAGTACATTTATGTGATATGAATTCAAATATCTCGCTTTCCGGCGACCCCTTATTCACTATTTGTACAAAATTATTTCTCTCTCTGGTTCCATCAAATTGGTCTTTGACTTTGTGGCTTGGGACTATTTGTAAACAGTGTGCTATATGAAAGGGAGAAAACTACATTACTGGCCATTAAAATTTGTACACCAAGAATAAATGCAGATGATAAACGGGTATTCGTTAGACAAGTATATTATACTAAAACTGAATGTGATTACAGTTTCACGCAATTTGGGTGCATAGACCCTGAGAAATCAGTAGCCAGAACAACCACCTCTGGCCGTTGTAACGGCCTTGATACGCCTGGGCATTGAGTCAAACATAGCTTGGATGGCGTGTACAAGTAAAGATGTCCATGCAACTGCAACACGATACCACAGTTCATGAAGAGTAGTAACTGGCGTATTGTGAAGAGCCAGTTGCTCGGCCACCATTGACCAGACTTTTTCAGTTGGTGAAAGATCTGGAGAATGTGCTGGCCAGGGCAGCAGTCGAACATTTTCCGTATTCAGAAAGGCCCGAACAGGACCTGCAACATGCGGTCGTGCATTATCCTGCTGAAATGTAGCGTTTCGCAGAGATCGAATGAATGGTAGAGCGACGGGTCGTAACACGTCTAAAACGTAACGGCCACTGTTCAAAGTGTCGTCGATGCGAACAAGAGGTGACCGAGACGTATAACCAATGGCACGCCATACCTTCACGCCGGATGATACGCCAGTATGGCGATGACGAATCCACGCTTCCAATGTACGTTCACCGCGATGTCGCCAAACACGGATGCGACCATCACGATGCGGTAAACAGAACCTGGATTCATCCGAAAACATGACGTTTTGCCATTCGTCAACCCAGGTTCGTCGTTGCGTACACCATCGCAGGCGCTCCTGTCTGTGATGCGTCAAGGGTAAGCGCAGCCATGGTCTCCATGCTGCCGCAAACGTCGAACTGTTTGTGCAGATGGTTGTTGTCTTGCAAACGTCCCCATCTGTTGATTCAGGGATCGAGACGTAGCTGCGCGATCCGTTACAGTCATGCGGATAAGTTGCCTGTCATCTCGACTGCTAGTGATACGAGGCCATTGGGATCCAGCACGGCGCTCCGTATTGCCCTCCTGAACCCACCGATTCCATATTCTGCTAACAGTCACTGGATCATGACCAACGCGAGCAGCAATGTTGCGATACGATATACCGCAATCGCGATAGGCTACAATCCGACCTTTATCAAAGTCGTAAACGTGATGGTACGCATTTTTCCTCCTTACACGAGGCATCACAACAACGTTTCACCAGGCAACGCCGATCAAATGCTGTTTGTGTATGAGATATCGGATGGAAACTTTCCTCATGTCAGCATGTTGTAGGTGTCGCCACCGGTGTCAACCTTGTGTGAATGCTCTGAAAAGCTAAACATTTGCATATCACAGTATCTTCTTCGGGTCGGTTAATTTTCGCGTCTATAGCACTTCATCTTCGTGGTGTAGCAATTTTAATGGCCAGGAATGTACTTTAACTGATTCCATGATAGACGACATTCAGAATTGCTATGGCTTTGCAATCAAGCAAATTACAGGCAACCTTGAAGAAATGGAGAAAGCTATATGGGTTTAATATTTCCAAACCGCATCTACAGATGAGCGTCCAGAATATAGTTTGTGCCCCAAATGGGAAAAGAGCTGGTGTAAATACAATATTGGACTAACAAATGGAGATAAATATATTCACCCCAACGAGTGCTTGAATAGTATGAAATGACATCGTCTTCCAGAAACAGTGTTTGTCTGAATTAATACACTATTGGTGATGCTGTGGTACGTTCAGCCTTGGGAATATAACTATATGCGAGGTCCTTGAAAAGTTGGGTTTGCTTGTTGGTTCACGCACAGTACGTGCTATGTTGACCTTAGAACAGCACAGACTATGGCAAGCTGACAAAATATTCAAGGCATTAGTGAAAAAAGCAATACAGTTGCAGAAGGGTACCGAAAGAAGACTTGAAGATGATTTTGAAGACTGTGAAGGGGGATTAACTATGGATCAGGAATGTTTTAATCTTCTTTCTCCGTTTCCCGTAACTTTAATTTTTACTTCTTCTAAGCGCATTATCTCAGGCACTGGTGGACCTTGAAGTCTAAAATTTTTCTGACTTAGTGACATGTGTTTCTTTCATGTACTGAAACAATGACTTTTTATTTAGTTGATTTAAAAAAGACTTAGGAATGATGATCTAGTGAAAAGAGATGGAACAAATTTACTTTAAAATAAATGTAAAATGTCTCTGTAAGAAAATATTTTGACAATAAATTGTTGTTTCAGCATTGTTAGCACACATCAATGCACATATACTAAAAATTATATATCTCTATTTCTAGTAGTTTCTGAGAAAATGTTCCCTATAGCAGGAATAATTTAACACTGCAGTCATAGGTTAGTCCTTATCTACTTCTTATCCCGGCGTACTTACGGGTATGAAGCCACGTACAGATATGGTAGTCAACGATAGGGATCCGCCCTATCATGCTCGAGGCAATACTGCAGCGAGGAAGTAATGTGCAATGACGTTTAAAATCTAGGTTTTCATGACAACAGTCGCACAAGTCTGAAGAGCGCGCCACGTACTTTCGCCGCGCGCCGCCATGCACGCACGACGCGGCGTTCTTACGACGTCGGCCACGAGCGCCCTCTGCTGCAACTCCGCTCGTGGCCACCACTGAACTGCTACGCTCACTTGCGATTAGGACAGGCACTAGGACTCATCAGTAGGCAGGTCTCTACCTAGATAAACTATGTCTCAGCAGTACACTTAGTTGGCAGTCAGGAACTTTGTAAAAGTTAAGTATCATATATCTACGAAATATACTACTTGTTCTAATCTAGATTAGTGTTTCTAGTTTCTGCTGTCCCACTGGCTGGTCACCTCATACTCTGTACCCGCACACGCGTGCATCCTATTTCCCTGTGTCGGTTTCTCTCTACCCGGCCACCGACACCGAGGACATCCGGCGACAACGAGACACAAAAGTGGCGACGAGGCTGGGACACAAAAAACAGGAAAAGCAACTCTCACAGAGGCAGCTGCACCATCATACCACCGAAGATGATTTTTTTTTTTTGGCACTTAACTATGCGGTCATCAGTCCCTAAACTTACAAACTACTTATGAACTAGCTTACACTAAGGACGGCACAAATATCCATGCCCGAGGGGGATTCGAACCCCCGACCGTAGTGGCCGTGCAGACCGTGACTGGTAACAGTCAGAAATATCGATAATAAACATCAGTTTTCAACGGATGAGGTAGCATAAATTTAGTCCCTCTTTTTATAACTATCATTCCTTGCAGAATTTGAGCAAAAACCTCTATCAGTCATTACGAACAGGAAAATTCTGAGAGAGAGAAAGAGTATTAATTTTTATTTCCGGCAGTCTATATCTGGATGAATAGACTTAAAAACATCTAATCGTCGATTCCTTCTACTGGGAGGCATTTTGTCCGCTATTTTCGTCTACACGCTATTCTTACGAATTTCCTATCCCTGCCACTGGTTAATGCGTACCCCGTGGGAACCGGACGACCTGGTCCGGCCTTCGGACAGCTGTGGGCGGCAAATTTAGGAACCGCCGGCAGGAAGTGGGCGTTCAATTAATGTCGGCAGCTTGATTTCCATTCCGGCCAATAACAGGACAGATCTCTGCCGGCGGGATTCCAACGGGCCGCGGCCTCTAATTAGGCGAAAAGCGTGCATTATTTGCATCGCAATCAGCCGGGAACTGGCCTTCCTTTGTATCACAGTTCGGTCCCGTCCGTGCCGTTGCGACAACGACCTGCAACAAAGGGCTCGTCCTCTGTAGCTGGTTCACTGCGAGTGCCGTGGTCGTCTTCTCTCCGAAGACTTATTTGATGTTTCTCTATCCTATGCAAGCCTCTTCACCTTTGTATAACAAAGGCAACCCACATTAATTTGATGCTGTATACTGTAATCGTCTCTTGCTCTCCCCCTGTGATTTTTACTCCCCCCCTCCCCTCCCCTCCCCACCTTTTTACACCGAGCGATCTTCCGCAGTGGTAACACACTGGACTCACATTCCGGAAGGCGGAGGTTCAATTCCACCTCCCTGCCATCTGGATTTAGATTTTCCGTGGTTTTCCTGAATCACTAGGCAAATGGCGGAATGGCTCCCTCGAAGAGTAGGACTGATTTCTTCCCCCCCCCCCCCCCCACCGCCCCCCCCCCCCCCAAAAAAGCGAGCGTGCTTCCTTCTTTTTATCCACCAAATTTCCTCAGGGACTAATCACATACGGTCACTGACTCTCAAACATATACTTTCAAACGTATACTTTTCTGAAATACCGTTAACTACCTCGAAGAGAGCGACCTACTGTCCCATAGTCAACATAGATACAGAAAGTTCAAAAGTGTTCAAATGTTTGTAGAGCTTATGGGACTTGACTACGGGGTCATCAGTCCCTAAGCCTACAAACTACTTATGAACTAGCTTATACTAAAAACGGCACAAACATCCATGCCCGAGGGGGGATTAGAACCCCCGACCGCAGCGGCCATGCAGACCGTGACTGGCGCGCCGCAGACCACTCGGCCACCGCGGCCGGCGAAACAGAAAGTATCGTTCTTGTGAAACATAGCTAGCTCGTTAATCACATGATGTGATGAGTGCTATCGAGAAGAGATGTGAAACAGATTCCGTATTTCTAGATTTCCGGAAGTCTTTTGACACTGTAGCTCACAAGCGTTTTCTAATCAAACTGCCTGCTTATGGACTACCGCCACAGTTAAGCGATTCGATTCGGGATTTCTTGTCAGAAAGGACAGAGTACATTGTAATTGACTGTAAGCTTTCAAGTCGAACAGAAGTGATATCTGGCGTTCCACGAGAAAGTTTTATTGGTTCTCTACTGATCCTTATATTTATAAATGATGTAGGAGACAGTCTGAGAACTTAAATTATTCGTGGATAAAGCTGTCTTTTACTGGTTAGTAAAGTCAACAGAATATCAAAAGGAACTGCAAAGTGATTTATATATCTGCAAATATTGGCAACTGAGCCTGAATAGCCACGCAGGAGTAGCTGAGCGCTCTGGAGCAACCGTTGCTGATCCCGCGGTCTCCCGCGTCGGGGGTTCGAATCCTCCCTCGGACATGGATATTTGTGTCGTCTGTAGGTCACTTTCACTTAGTTTAAGTAGTTTGTAAGCTACGAACTAATAACCATGCATTTCGATAAATTTACAAACTTTTTTTTTTTTTTTTTTTTTTACCCGTAATAATGATAATAGTGAAGTCGTCAATATCACCGCTGAAAGAAATCCGTTAAACTTCAGTTATACGATAAATCAGTCAACTTGCGACTGTCAATTCTATCAAATACCTAGGAGTAACAATTAGGAACACCTTAAATTGGAAAGAACACTCAAAATATTGTAAGGAAGGCGTATAAAAATCTACGTTTCATTAGCAAAACACTTAGAAGACGCAACAGTTCTATTAAAGGAACTGCCTACACTACACTTGTGCGTCCTATTCTGGAGTATCACTGCGCATTGTGGGATCCACACCAGGTGGGACTGACAGACGACTTAGAGAAAGTTCAGAGAAGGGCAGCGCGTTGGTATTATCGCGATATAGGGGAGAGAGTGTCACGGTAATTATGCACGTGTTGGGATGGAAATCAGCAAAAGAAAGGCGTTATTTGTTGCGGCGACATCTATTTGCGAAATTTATTTCACCAACTTTCTCTATCGAATGCGAACACATATTTTTAGCACCCACTTACAAACAAATGTTCAAATGTTTGTAAATCTATGGGACTAAACTGCGTGGTTATCAGTTCGTAGCTTAGAAACTACTTAAACCTAGGTAAACTAACCTAAGGACAAACACACACACCCATTCCCCATGCCCCAGGCCTCCACGGCGACCAACCGCGCGCTCCGCAGCGAGACGCCTTAGACCGCTCGGCTACTCCACCGCGGCACCCACTTACATATGTCAACATGATCAACATAATAATATAAGAGATATCAGATTGACTACAGAAAGATTTACGTGTTCCTTTTTCCCGCGAGCTATCAGAGACTGGAACTATACAGAAATATAAAAGTGGTTCGATGAACCCTCTCCCATGCACTTCATTGTGACTTGCAGAATAGCTGTGTAGATGTAGAATCACGGTGAATATTGCGAACCCCTGAAACACAGCAATCTGACTGACAACAGCAGCTCAGCATAATCTGTAGACCAGCAGGCAAGATAAGAAAGCCAGACCGCAAACATAAACTACAAAATCGCGCACCTTTTAGACAGTTCTTTTACCGAACTGACTAATAGCTATGACAACTTCGCAATGTTACAGGTACGAAGCCGAAGCAGACCCAGGAGACATCACGGGTGTCCATCTGCAGTAATACCTCGCATCAAACAGGACTCACTCTTTATGACGAACCTAAATTGACACTGGAAATGAAAGAAACCTGCTACTAACAATACGGTACCTCAACCTTGTATGATCTGTCGAAGACATTAAGCAAACCGGTACTGCCCTGCACTACCCGCTCCTGACTGTCGCAGGGGCTTAGTTCCCCTTGGCGCCTGTCTTGACACTTCCTTTGATCTGCACTTATATAACTACCCTTCGTTTACCTTTCGACCACATCCATTTCCCTGTTGTTGTAGTAGTGGTCTTCAGTCCGCAGACTGGTTTGATGCAGCTCTCCACACTACTCTGTACTATGCAAGGCTCTTTATCAGAGTATACGAATGGCAACTTACGTCCTTTTGTATCTGCTTACTGTATTCGTCACTCGGTCTCCCGCTACGATTTTTACCCCACACGCTTCCTTCTAGTGCCAAGTTGACAATTTCTTGATGTCTCAGAATGTGTCCTACCAATCCATCCCTTCTCTTAGTCAGGATATGCCAGAAACTCCTTTTCTCCCCAATTCGGTTAAGCACCTCCACATATGAGATGAATGTAACTGTTCGCTGCGTATATTTTACCACTCCTACCTTCAGAATTTGAAAGATTGTATTCCAATCAACACTTTCAAAAGTTTTCTCGAAATCCACAAATGCTAAAAACGTAGGTTTCGCTTTCCGTAACCTATCTTCTAAAGTAAATGGTAATGTGAGTATTGCTTCGCGTTTTCCTACATTTCTCCTAAATCCAAACTGATCTTCCTCAAAGTTGGATTCCACCAGTTTTTCCATTCGTCTGTAAAAAATTCACGCTAGTATTTTGCAACCATGACTTATTAAACTGATAGTACTATAATTTTCACATTTGTCTGCACTTGCTTTCTTAGGAACTGGAATCACTATATTCTTCTTGAAGTCTCCTGTCTTATACATCTTGTATACCAGGTGGAGCAATTTCTTCATCACTGACTCTCCTAATGATAATAGCAGTTCAGACGGAACATTATCTACTCCAGGGGCCTTGTTTCTATTAAAATTATTTACGGCTCTGTCAAATTCTTCTCGCAGTATAGTATCTCGTATTTCATCTTTCTGTACTTCGTCTTCTATTTCTAGTATACTGGCTTTAATTATATTTCTTTTGTACTGGTTTATTTTGTATTCCTTCCACCTTTCAGCTTTCCTTTCTTTGCTTAGTACTGCTTTTCCATCCGAGTTCTTGATATTATTACCGTTGTTTTTTTTCCTATGTTTCCCCTAGTTATACCTTCTTCTACGGTCTTGCATTTCTCCTCAAGCCACTCCTGCTTAGCTGGTCTGCACTTCCTGTCAACCTTATTTCTCAGACATTTGTACTCCCTTTTGCCTGCTTCACTTGATTCATTTTTATATTTTCTCCTTTCATCAATAAAGTACGTCCTGTGTTATCCAATGATTTTGTATTACGTCTTGTCCATCTATCTATATGATCCTCTGCGGCCTTCACTACTCCATCTCTCAGAGCTACCCATTCTTTTTCTACTATATTACTTTCCCCCATTTCAGACAACCCATGCCTAATACTCCGTTTGATTATCTCAATTCCTTCAATTTCTCCAGATTCCATTTCCTTAATTTTCTACCATTTTGCAGTCTCTTAAGTTTTAATCTACAGTTCATAACCAAGACGTTATGGTCAGAGTCTATATTTGCCCCTGGATATGTATTACAGTTTAAAACCTGGTTTTTAAACCTATGCCTTACCATTATAAAGTCAAATTTCCTCATGCAACCGTATTAATGTGTGATCGTGCCCACAGGTATGGACAACATCGCCGCCCCACATCCAGTGATTGATCTACTCAGAAACTAACAAACACGAAGGTGACAGCAGAACTTTTTAATTCATTGCCATTTAATTCATTGCGTGGAGGAGCCCTATCCTCCGTGAACTTCTCTCCACTACTAAAGTGGCCATTCCTTGATATCTCAGGATTTGTCACACCGATCGATTTCCTCTTTTAGTCAAGATCTTCCACAAATTTATTTTCTCAGCAATTCTGTTCATTGTCTCTACATTAGTCCCGCGATATATCCACCAAATTTAAAAAGCTTGTTTGCTCTTCTTGTCTAGATTGCTTAGCGTCTACGTTTCACTCCCTTACAAGACTATACAGCAGAGAAATGCCTTCTGAAAAGACTTTATAACAAATTAATATTGGATGTGAACAAATTTCTCTACTGTAGAAGTACTTTTCTTACCATAGTCATTCTGCATATTATATTTTCTCTTTTTCGACCATCATAAGTTTGTTTACTACCCAAATGGGAGAACTCGTCTATGAAATGTATTCTCCCATATCCTAGCCTAATTCCTTCAGCATCACCTAATTTTATTTGACTACATTCAATTACCCTCGCTTTTGCTCTTATCAAAAATCATCTTCTTACCCGTTCAGTTGCTCTTCCAGGTTGTTTGCTGTCTTCGACAAAATTATGTCATCGGCAAATCCCAAACTTTTTATTTCTTTTCCTTGAACTTTAATTCAGTTTCCAGAAGATTTCTCCATGCTTTCCTTCGCAGCTAGCTCATTGTACAGATTGATTAACAATGGGTAAAATCTATAACCCTGTGGTACTATGTTCCTAACCACTAGGTACCTTCCATATATTTCGATTCTATAATTGCTGTCTGGTTTCTGTGCACATTGTGTAAAACTTTTAGTTCCCTATATTTTACCCCTGCTACCTTCAACAGTTTTTAAAGAGTATCTTCCAGTCAACATTGTTAAATCTATAAATAAAATTACAGGTATTCAGCTGTAACCACTTATTTCTTATTGCTAATATTTCTGCTGTGTATCATTCAGCCATCATCCCAGTGATACCAAAACAACTAAACTGTCGGCAGAGTGTTTTCGTCCACCTTCTACACTGTAAAAGTGTAGCAAATCGATGGCAAAAATATATATCAAGAATAAAAGCACCATCCCGATTAATTAAATTACTCCCCAGCAGAATTTCAATGGCTTCTCTAAAAACCGAATCCCAGAAGAATGATGCAGACGTTAATATCTAAATATTCTCATAATTTATATTATGGCCAGTTTGAATATAATGTTCGGCCACAGCTGATTATCGGTTTGTAGCAGTGAGATTACATATGATCTCCATAGATGGCATCATGGCTTCGTACTTCTCTGCCGTTAAAGTTAACCACACATTATGATTATATATAATCACCGTGTAGGGCCGTCGATTTGCTACGCTTTTACAGTGCAGAAGGTATACGGAAACACTCTGCCGACAATCTAGTTGTCTTAGTATTGCTCTGATTATGGCTGAACGATACATAGCCGAAAAAGTAGCAATTAGAAATGAATGGTTACGGCTGAATATTTGCAATTTTATTTATAATGAATTACGCCGAAAAAATGATGACTGTTAAAGTTTTCTCCAAATCCTGTACTGGTTCAAATAAACCGTATTAGACATGAAATGTTGCAGTTTACGTTTACCGTAATACGGTACTGCAGACAGACAAAATGTCTCCATGCGTATCCAGTATACATGACATGATTTACATTCAGTCTCCCTAATTGTTATGTATGATGATAATTTTGTAGCTTGTGAATGATAAAAAGATGAATGAAGCTCGTTTAATTATCGCGTAAATGTATGTTTCACGGCATACAGCTTTCTTACATGTGGTATTCAGCTGCTGTTTCATTGGGTAGTTGTCAAAAGTTAAATTAACTTCCTTGATGAAGTACTTCAAGTTGTTTGTATCTTGTTACCGTTGTAATGAAATACTGAGTTATTCATACGCGTCTGAGCTACCAAATTAGCCTCAGAATAGAACGTACCATTAAGATATTAAAAGAATCCCACATGTCACTTAACAGCATGTGTTTCCAGTGGATGAAAGCGTCAGCTGTTGAACACAAGACACGCACTCATGTTTCCATATTCGTCACAGTGTTTTATTCCTAATTGGTCTCTCCTTTGGACTCAAGTTATAATTACTCACGTTGTGGCTGGATTTACATTTCTTTGCAGTCAGTAACTAGCCAGTTATACTGAGTGGTGTCTCACTTACATGCCCTGAACTGGTGCGCCCCAACGTAGCTGGATGGTTCGTTCCAACCTTCTGTTGGACAATATCCTCTTCCCTTCTACCTCTGCCCATCTCTTCCTTCCTCCTCTCTCTCTCTAACTCTCTCTCTATCTCCACCCTGTTCCCACCTCCTCTATGTCAATTATCTCTTCCGCCTCTATCTATATACCCCTCCATTCATCCGTCTCACTCCGTCCCTCCAACTCCTCATCTCTTTCTTCTGATATAAACGATGGTGCTTCATAATATTTCCTACATTATGTATTTGTTCCAAATTTCCATTAGTCTATGTCCTCCTTACGCCTTTCTCTGTTCATGACTGACCCTCTCCCCCTCCTAGCCCAATTTCTGTCAATCTCTTCCTCTCCCCTCTATCCTCCTCGCCATCTCTCGGTCCACCTCCATCCCTCCCATTCTGTGTCTGACTCCTAATACCGTCTCTCTCTCTGTATCTCCTCTACTTCTTCCTGCCCATCTTGGCCGCCTCCTATGAAAAATTACATTGGCTATATCTGTCAACTTTCAATATCATCGTGGGAATTGTGTCGATATATAGCGTAATTTTTACCTTCGTGTACAATTTGTATGGCTTGATTGAGGAGAGGGTACGGAACGAAAGAGGTCTAATGTACTTACGGCCGGAAATGCTTGGTTTCCATGCTAGACACCATTTAATCATTAATACATTGTTACAGAGACTGCAATCTAACACACACTGTACAATGCAGCCACAATTATAGTATGGGTTGAAAATTTATAAATGATATTTTCCCAATAATGTGGTGACTAGAAGCTTTCTTTTTATGTATTTAGTTCACCAGACCGGTTTGGAGCTCATGCAGTCCTGCAGAAGATACATAAATTAATACAGGGTGTATATTATAATATACTCTATTCCTTATTTTATGGAAATATGCATGTGGTAATATTTTTGTGTATTTTATGTTTTATATCGTTTACATGTTAATTTATAGATTCCATACAGGGAAAATATTGTTGTTTGTTCTAGAGAGTGTGCTATAGACTGTTCCGTAGTGTGTTCTCAGATCTGAACAAAATTTTTAGTTTTATTTTTCATAAAGCATAATGAATTTTGCGTGACAGTTGTCCCCCCATGTGGCAAAACAATGTATTTAGTATTTTTTTTAACATAATTCGTCTTTTAATTTCTGTATATGTATAAACTTCCTTTTCCTACTACCGAATTCCAGTCTCCCATCACAATTAAGTTTTTCTCAAAAACTTGGTTTAAGAATTATGAAAGATGGTTCTATACGTGGAAGAAACCAGGAGACACTGGAAGGTACCAGATAGATTTTATAATGGTAAGTCATAGATTTCGGAACCAGGTTCTAAACTGTAAGACATACCCAGGGGCAGATATTGGTAATGAACTGTGGGCTGAAACTGAAAAAACTGCAAAAAGGTAGGAAAACAAAGAGATGGGACCTGGATAAATTGAAGAAACCTGAAGTTCCTGAGAATTTCAGAGGGACCTTTAGGCAACAACTGACAGAAACAGGGGGAACTAAAACAGTACAAGAAGAATGGGTAGCATTGAGAGATGCAGTAGTGAATACAGCAGAGGACAAAATAGGTAGAAACGCAAGACCTACAAAATATCCTTGGATATCACAGGAAATACTAAATTTAATTGATGAAAGGAGAAAGTATAAAAATGCCGTAAATGAAGCAGGCAAAATGGAGTACAGACGATTAAGAAATGAGATTGATAGGAAGTGTAAAGCAGATCAGCGGGAGTGGCTAGAAGACAAATGTAAGTCAGTAGAGGAATGTTTAAACAGGGGGAATATAGATACCGCCTACAGGAAAGTAAAAGAAATATTTGGAGGCAAGAGAAGCAGCTGTATGAATATAAAGAACTCTCTGAAAGAAGGGAAAGCTGAAAGGTGGAAAGAATATATAGAGGGGCTCTATGAAGGAAATGAACTTAGAAACAATATTATAGGAAGGGAAGAGGATGTAGATGAAAATGAAATAGGAGATGCTATACTGAAAGAAGAATTGGACAGAGCACACGGGAGTCAATCCTCACTTTATGGCTTATCTTAGAGAATAGATTAAGGAAAGGCAAACCTACATTTCTAGCTTCTGTAGATTTGCAGAAAGCTTTTGACAATGTTGATTGGAATATACTCTTTCAAGTTGTGAAATTAGCAGGAGTAAAATATTGGAAACGGAAGGTTATTTATAACTTGTACAAAAACCAGACAGCATTTACCGAAGTTGAAGGCCGTGAAAGGGATTTAGGGGTTGGGAAGCGAGTAAGACAGGGTTGTAGTCTATCCCCGATGTTATTTAATTTGTACATTGAACAAGCTATAAAGGAAAGCAAGGAGAAATTTGGAAAAGGAATTAAAGTTCAGGGTGGAGAAATAAAAACCTTGCGTTTTGTTGATGACATTGTAATTCTGTCAGAGACAGCAAAGGACTTGGAAAAGCAATTGAACGGAATGGATAGTGTGTTGAAAGGAGCATATAAGATGAACATTAATAAGAGCAAAACAAGGGTAGTGAAATGCAGTCTTAGAAAATCAGGCGATGCTGAAGGAATTAAATTAGGTAATCAATCAATAAAGGTGGTAAATGAGTTTTGTTACTTGGCCAATAAAATAACAAATGATGATCGCAGTACAGAGGATATAAAATGCATAATGGCAATGGGAAGAAAAGCGAATTTGAAAAAGAGAAATTTCTTAACAAGCGAGACGCTTTAGACCGCTCGGCTACTCCACCGCAATGACTGAATACCACAACAGCAACAACATCTAAGTTGGGTTGATATCTAATATTTGGCAGTGTTATTCAATGTGCTTGGCTGGAGCATGTGTGACAGGTTCTAAACTCGATGTGAGCACGATTATTATTTTTTACTTTGCGTTTTAACCTAACCTGCGGCTTTCAACAATGTGAGCAATCGCCAGCAAAGACGAGTACTTCGGATTCCTGTTCCCTGATGCATAACTGGGGTCGGTTAGAGACGTGATAGGCCCCCAAGTGGTGTCCAATAAAACGACTTTCAACAGGTCAATGAGCCACGTAAAACTATTGTTAATCAATTTAGGATTCATTTAACATTTCCCTATTGATTCCTGCATGTGTCATGTCGGCTTTGATCTCTTGAAAGCAGTTGGTTTCTTTGTGATTTTTACTACATCAAAAATCACTTTATCAGTCGGTTGCTGTTTCAAAAGTTTTTTTCTTTGAAGTCAATTTCCCGCTTACTAAAATTTTCAGTACATATGCCCATTATATCAGAAACTATCGTAGATAAACGAATGAAATTTTCAGAGACTCTATATAACATAAAAAGCTAACTCTGGTTCTACATTCATTAATATTAGGAGTTACCAAAGAATTATTTTCTGCAGAAAAAACTTAATATTTCTTGTTAATAAATAAAAAAAATAAAAATAAAAAATAAAAAAAACCATTTCTTAATAACAGAAAAATGTATAAAGTAGATTTTAGTACAGCTGACTGTATTAGCATCATGGAACATACAGTAAAAATATTAAAGTCCTGCATTAAATAGACTTTTGGCCCACTTTAGGTTACGGTAGTAACACTAAAAGTGGGCGTTAGCGATCGTCTTTTGACAGCTCGAAATTTAAATGAAAATAACGGCTTAATTATTCATCTGACGCGAACATTGAATAACCTAATTTGTAGAGGAGAAAATTCTCTACAACTTTGCTCTCTTACGTTTTTTTTTTATATCTCGTAGCCTTTCAAAGATATTTGCAAAAATAATGGCGATTTTGGGATGTATATATGTAAGTCTGTCTGTCTGTCCGTACGTCTGTCTGTCTGTCTGTCCGTAACGTGTTCCCTGTTTTTAAGACGAACCGCTCAACCGATCAGCACCAAATTTTACAGCCACTATTGTAGGCCGCCAGAGACTAGAACCTCCCTTTTTAAAAATTTTCGGACAAAAAATACGGTAGTAATACCTAAAAACACCGTTTGTAATATAATTGTAATTGCAAACGAACCGTTGATCTCACACGAAAATTGAATAACCTAATTGGTTGAGCAGAAAATTCTCTACAACATAGCTCCCTTATGTTTTTTCGTATCTCGTATCGTTTGAGACATATTTGCAAAAATAACGGAGATTTGACACCCTCCATTGAATTAACGAAAACCAGCCGTTAGGAGATGTGACGTGACATTCCTCGCGCAGAACTCTCTGTTGCATAAGCCATCGTGCGTTGCGTATTTGATGATTTTCTTATTGTAACTTACACATTGTCATTTCAAAGCAATGGCGCACTGAAGAATTAACAAAAACACATCGTACTTCGTACGATAAATGATAATCTAGTGTCTACAAATGCCATATCATTATCAGTTAACAACGGCCATCAATAATACGAGAATAACGTCTGCCTCCTTAGCTCAGTGGTAGCGTCGCTGACTACCACGCAGGGGCCTGGGTTCGATTCATTGGCACGTAAGTCGCCCACGCGGCGTCAAATAAAAAGACTTACACTCAGGCGGCCGAACAGTCCCGGAAGGGTTGTCCCGGCCAAGAAAGCCATACGCTCATTTCCATTTTCAAAACTCCTGGGTCGATTTCAATTGCCGGGCGCCGTGGCTCAGCGCGCCCGGTCAGGGGGCTCAACGCCCTCTGTAATAAAAAAAGCTGAGCCAAGAACACACTGAACATCAACGAACAAATACGATCAGCGTCCGCAATGAACAGAACTACCCGTAGAGCAAGGGGAAAAAAAAAAAAAAAAAAGGCGTAGTGGGCTAGGCGTTAGAATCGACTCTGACGCTGAAGGTCGGTGTTTCGGAACCCGCCAGAACCTAATTTTTTTTCCTATTCGGGTTTCAGACACTCTTATTAATTAATTTTTATTATTTGGATTATTATTTTGGTCCAAAATGTTTGGAAAAATCTTATAAAACTACAAATCTAAAGTGGGCCGTAAAACATGTCAGAGATGGGTCAAATACTTGCCTGAGTTAACATGGTTTATACAGGCAGGGTGTGCCCCCCTTAGACACACAGGGCGTCGTGGAGGGGCCTTGAACCGCGCCCCCTCGCAGCAGCAGCAGCGGCAGCAGCTGGCCGCGGCCCCGCCCCTAACGCCCACGGCCGGCCTGATGAAGCCGTCCTATTAGGAGCGCGCCTTGTTGCGCGGCTATCTTAACAGGGGGCGATTTATGTTGTGGCCGCGCAGCGCGCAGTGACCGCGCGCGCTCTAATTGACGGCGAGGCGATGCCCGGCTACATTAATTAGCGCAGGCCACTTGTTTACACGCCGGGGCGGCATCCCCCGCCCTCCTGCCCTCTCCTTGCTCCCTACCGTTACCAGATTACCGTGGGCTCAACAGCTGGCCAGCAGAACATCTCTGCGCGAATAGGGGTACCATACCCTGCCTATCTGACCCATATTAATTTATGAAATAAGTCGCAATTTGCGATCAGTTATGCCTTCACTGTACTACGTTTAGATGGAATACCAAAGTGCGGCGAATGAAAATTTGTGCCCGGACGGAATTCGAACCCGGGATCTCCTGCTTTCTTTCGCCGCAGTTTGGTTGTTGTTTTTGTTAGGTTGTTTAAGGGGGACTAAACTACAATGGTCATCAGTCCCCCCCCCCCCCCCCCGCAGTTTGGTATTCCATCTAAACCTAGTACAGTGAAGCCACAACTGATGGCAAATTGCGATTTATTTCATTCATTGAACTCTGTAATGTCGTCAAAAATATATAATTGTATACAAGCCGAGGCTGGGCTCCTGACGACAATTAATTGTGCCTAGATACCTCATGGTCTGTTCTGCCTCATGCGGGAATACTGTGGTGTCGCACAAGTCTATCGCGCGCCACGTACTTTCGCCGAGCGCTGCCATGCAAGCACGGCGCGGTGTTCTTACGACGTCAGCCACGAGCGCCCTCTGCTGCAACCACGCTCGTGGCCACCACTGAACTGCGTCGGTGACTACTCACTTGGGAATCAGACAGGCACTAGGAAAGACTCTCATCAGTAGACAGGCCTGTATCTAGTTAAACTATGTATCGGCGTTCCACTAGTCTGCTGCCCTCCAAGTTAAGTATTGTAATATTTCTTCGAAATATATATATTGTACTAATCTAGTTAGTGTTTCTAGTTTCTGCTGTCCCACTGGCTGGTCACCTCAGACTCTGTACCCGCACACGCGTGCATCCTATTTCCCTGTGTCGGTCTCTCTCAACTCGGTCACCGACACCTAGTACAACCGGCGGAAACGAGACGCAAAAGTGGCGACGAGGATGGGATACAAAAAATCCAGTATTGTGGCTTGCGAGTCCCGGCCGGGCACAAATTTTCATTCGCCGCACTTTCGTATTACATCTAAACCTAGTACAGTGAAGCCATAACTGATCGCAAATTACGACTTACATCATTTATTGAACGCTGTAACGTCGTCAAAAATATATACTTGAATACAAACCGAGGCTGCGCTCTTGACGACAATAAATTGTCTCGATACCTCATGGTCTGTTCTCCCTGATGCGGGAATACAGTATTGTGGCTGCGAGCATTTCAGAACAAATAGGCTGTGCTAATAGGACAGAGACAGTATGGCGAATGGAGATTTGGGTGTGGCGGGAGACGTGCAGGGAAGAGTCCTCTGCAGTGGGGCTAGTTACTGTGTCCTCCGTGGCGGAGTGGTCAACGCTTCTGCCTAGTATGCATGAGATCCCGGGCTCGAATCCCGGTCGGGCACAAATTTTCATTCGCCGCACTTTGGTATTCCATCTAAACCTAGTACAGTGAAGCCATAACTGATCACAAATTGCGATTTATTTCATTCATTGAACGCTGTAACGTCGTCAAAAATATATAATTGTCATATTAATTTAGGAAAGTACTTGTCCCGTTTCTAAAAAAAGATGCTAATAGTCAACTGTACTAAAATCTACGTTATCCTTTCTATAGGTTTTATGAAATATTTTTTAAATTTATTACCAAAAAGTGTTGAGGTTTTTCTGTAGAAAACATTTTTTGTGTCCTTCCTAATAGAGAAATATTACGAACGTAGTATCAGAGGTAGCTTTTTATGTTATGCAAAGTCTCTGAAAATTCATTCATTTATCTGTGACAGTTTCTGATATAATGGGGCATATATACTGAAAATTTTAGTAAGCGCGAAATTGACTTTAAAGAAAAAAACTTTTGAAATTTGTTACTTACAGTTACTTAAAACTGTCTTGCTGCATATGATGGCCCTTCTTTGGCCTCTAGCAGGTCTTCCAGCTTCTTTTTTAACTTCCTAGACGTTTGTCTTGCTTTCTTGGCCATATTAGATGCAGACTTTTCTGATTCGGCTATCCTCATTTTATCGCAATGTTTCAGCCCGGTGATCATATTTTCACCAGGATTAATTCCCAGCTTTTTCAGTGCCCAATTTTTTCCAATATTACCACAACTGAATGTAATAACAGCATCATGAACTCTTCGTTTCATTGTATGTATGCTTACAAATACAGTTTTAGAAAGGCGGTTCCAAAGTATGCTATTGAAACATTCATTTGGGTTCTGTGTCTGCCCAAGCAGCCATTTCCTTAGAAAGTCAGGATGAGCCAAGTCTCTGAAAATAGGTTTAATTGCTGTAATAACAGCAGCAGGAAGAGAATGCTGGTGCGAAAAAGATACTCCAGTTGCCTGAGCCCTATTGTAATTGCACCACGACTTTTCTCCTGATGGACACAATGCGTGACATGGCTTATCATCAATATAGGACTTATGGAAGAATATGGCCCAAACATCTCTCTTTATTGCCTCCAGATTTTCTTTATATCTCCTAATTGTCTGCCCATAGTACACCTGCAAGTTTTCTATTTCAGATTTAGTTAATCGAATCTGTCCTGTCAACAATTTTCCATCTACAGTTAGTTTACTCAGCCAGAAAACCGTTACAAGGCATCTTTATTATTATCATATTTTTCCACAAGAATTTAGGAGAAGTAAGAGCTGGTACGTGCGGAAGTGGCGTGTTTTATTTTCGAACAAATAAAATGACCGACTAAACCATGAAAGAGTTACACATGGGATTAAAGCAAGGATCGAAAAAAAAAAAAAAAAAAGCGCACCAAAATTCGCGGAAGAGTTATGCAACGCGGTAAGCGTATATCTTACCGCATAGTCGAGAGTCATATACAGCCTATTTCATTGGTGAACAGGAAGCAGAAGGTAACAAATTAACAAAAGCAACTTCTAGCCTATTATGTGGTGACATCTTCATCTGCAACAACCAATAAGCCACCGTGCATATGCGTCACACTATAATTTCCATATTCTTTTCGTCTCTTCGTGCAAGGTATTGGTCCTAAAGAAAAAATAATAGAATTTTTATTTTCGGTGAATGGTCTCAGGATGTATAGGAAACAAGAGTTACAAACAAAAACCCTTACTGGCATTCAAAAGTAGTCACTATTGGCTACAATACCCTCCTGAGATCGATTGTACAGCTGTTTGAAACTGCAAAAGCTTTCTGTGAAATCACTCGAAGCACTGAATTCACCAAAACTAACATACATTACTCAATTTGTTAATCTTAATCTTAATATATATAAAAATTGACGCGTTTTTGCCTATAGTTCTCTCTGCAGCCATAAGAACACTTCGCAAACGAATAGTGTTTGAATGTGGTAGTATGTATGAGTCTCTCATTGTGTTCTATGGTGGTAGAGCGTTGATAACGATAAGGGGGTGGAAGATATGGGAGTTGAAAGTTACCGACTTACATAAAATTCTACGTGTGGGTGTCAATATTTTACTCTTTAGCCAAAATTACACAATGGAGACGAACGATCTCTCTGTGTTGTTGCAGTACAAAATTACTCGTTGTACACCATAACAGTTCTGTGTCGCTAGCTATAACAGAGTGGAAGATATAGTGGTTGAAAGTCGTCAGCTTATATAAAATTCGGACTGAACATCAGCTATGACTTTTGACACTATAATAGCAAGGAGGTTATATACAGCGAATCGTGATGCACATTCTTCAGTTGTTTTTCAGCAAGGAGCGTACGAATAAAGAAAAATGAGTACATATTGCAGTTTGAAAAGTAAAACTACCGAGGAAGATGCCCTTACTCAAGAAAGAAATTTCGCATTCTCGATTAGTTTCTAAAAGATAGAACACAGAGCGAAAAGTGAATCTACAGACGATAGAAACTTGAAATTTGTAGATGTTATCTGACACTGCAGGCATCAGCGATTTCTCTGTATTCCCATCCCTAAGGGGGTGAAGTCGGGGATGAACGGTTTTTTGAAAAGCAAGAAATACAAAACTTCAGATTTAGATTTTTAATTCGAATTTTAAAAACAAGTGCTTTGATATTTTTGAAATTCAACCATTAAAACGGGTGAAATGAGGGTAAATCTTTTAAGGGTGCTACTAAGACTATTTTTATGCTGGAAATGCAAAAATTTGGATTTGGAACCGTGGTTAGAATTTAAAAAAGTGTTTCGGGTTGTTTTGAATTATGCCATTAATGATGCAATAGGGGGTTGCAAGTTGTATCAAAGTACTTGATTAGGAAAGCATTTTTAAAGATTATGAAAATAAATAAATTAAAAACAATTAATAACAGCGATACACCAAGTGTCAGCCATTATCTTCGGAAATATATTGACTCTGTTGCACTCTTTTTCCACTCAGTGATTTTTCTTGTAACAAATACAATCGTTCATATAGTATGAATAAAGGAAGCTGAAACCAGTATATTCCGAAATTACAAAACGTAGTGACAATGCCCTTGATGTGTGACATAGCAAAGCGAGTAGTGGTATCGGGAGAGAAGATAGCGTCCTGACTCTGTTTATGAAAAAAGAAGCGACGTTCATTAATCCCGTAGCTTCAAAACGTATTATTAGGAGGTATATGATGTACACCGATTAACGTAATGTTCATCCTGCAGATTACCATCCGCAGTTGTACTGTGTGATCAAAGGTTTGGGAACACGCAATTAACGTGCTTTTCGATGCGTCAGGCTACCCATATCAGTTGATATAAGGCACGATACAGTACAAATGTGAGTGTGGGAGGCGGCTGCGTTTTATTCCAACTGACTCAATAAGCGAACAGATTGAGTTCGATCACCGCATCAGCGTAATGGCAAACGAGTTCTGGCAGTAAACGAGAGAAATTTCAGATGTGTCAGACTTCACACCTAGTAGTGTATGTGGCGTGGAAACATCATCAAGAAAGCAATGAACTTAATTATCACCCAGAGATGTGAAATAAATAAACCAATGTCGAATACCGACCTATAAAGTAAGAACCAGCTGTGTAAATACAAGGCGATGGGCACAGAAGACCGATCGATTTCATTCATTTATGTATAGCGTCGATCGAAAGCTTTTGACGGTATATACGTTCAAGAAAACATTGGTAGTGTTCAAATGTTCGGTAAGCTTATGGGACTTAACTACGGGGTTATCAGTCCCTAAACTGACAAACTACTTATCAACTACCTTATACTAAAGACGGCACAAATATCCATGCCCGAGGGGGGATTCGAACCCACGACCGTAGTGGCCGTGTAGACCGTGACTGGAGCGCCTCAGTCTCCTCGGCCACCGCGGCCGGCCATTGTTAGTGTGCCCGCAACGTGATGTTTACGTGTTTGCGCTGCTATAATAAATCGGTCCAGTGGTTTAGGTGAAAATGAGCAGCATTGGCGCTAAATGCAGTGTTTTCCGCGCATCTCATTGTTTATGACATCATATCTCGTGAACCACGTATCGTACGTGATTCTTACTCTTACGGCGACCGTCCTCATGGACTGAAGCTTACGTGTTCAAAATTTGAAAAATATTGGATCAAAACTTTAGATTTGTATGCAGCACTTACATACATACGGGCACTCTGCGTTATACATTAGATAGCTGAAAACCCGGCTTTGCCCGTGTACTTACTTATTTATTCCTTCCATATTTCAGGTATATATTCATTTGTATAAGGGCGGTATGTCTGTAAAATCTCTTAGTAATACAATTAGCAGTAAAGAAGTAATAAATTAAAACTTGGTGCGTAATGGGGCGGTTTTCCATGAACGTTACTGTTTACGTGCTCATATTTCATGAACTACGTGTCGGAATATAATACAACTTAGAATCTACATTTAACTATATATTCGTATACTGTCTGTAAAATTTCCTATCGCTACAATTTGTAGTGTTCCAATTATAAATTGTGATACCGAGAGCCGTAGTTTTACTCTATAAACAGCGGAAAAGTAGTAAGTGAGAAACATTTTTCCATTCATCATTTTACTATGGTTTCCAGCGAGAAAAAGTTTAATAAAGGTTTGAAATTATGTTTAAAGTTTGTTGCAAGTCGCTAAGTATTCATTCTCATATAGCGTATTTATAAAATCTCGACGCATTATGTGGCCTTTTATTATTATTATTATTATTTGCGTTTCCTATTCCTCATGACGTCATATCTTCTGAACCATGAGTCATGTGTGATTCTTAACCCTGCAGCAATTGTTATCTCGCGGTAAGGAATATGTGTACCTAATTTGGTTGAAATCGGTCCAGTGCTTTAGGAGAAAATGAGCAGTATTGTCGATAAATGCAGCAGTTTTTAGCGCATCTCATTGTTTATGACGTCATATATCGTGAACTATGTATCGTATGTGATTCTTACACTTACGGCGACCGTCCTCATGGATTGAAGCTTACGTGTACAAAATTTGGAAAAGAATAGATCAGAAATGTAGATTTGTATGCAACTCGTACACACAAACATACGGACACACTGCTTTATATATTAGATAGATTTCCGTGGTCATCGCGCGGACAGGGGAAATATTATGTGGAGCCGACAGTTTGATCCGCCTGAAGGCCCGGCAAAAATCTGATATGTTCATACTGCCAGAAAGTCTACATGGACAACGTATATGTGATCATATAAACAACATAATCAACAGGTAACCGAGAACAGGCGTACGGCGGCCTCGCTTCAGTTTTACCGGGTAGCCAGGCTGCTTTAATTGCAGAAGCAGCGCTGCGGCCATTCCTCAGGAGCTCGGCAGCGAAATAAATCGCCGGCAGAGCTTCTCTCGGAGGGGCTGCACGTGTGCGTTTCTCACGTATGCAGCGGCGGTGGCGGCGGCGACAGAAGACAGCTTACGCGGAACGTTACGGCGGAGCTGGGCGTCAGTCTGCCCTTAGCAGGCGCCGCGCGCATGCGTGATGCCGCGACTCCGGGAACGGCGGAGGGGCCCCGCTGCCGGCTAAGCGGCGCGCGCCAGACCCTCCCTCCACATCCACCCGCCACCCTGCTCTGCCCTTTTTTACACACAGAGCGGCGCGGGGCGCGTCAATATTTGATACCGCGAGTAAATATTGCATTCTCCTTTCTGGAACGACCGTCTGTGTATCTCTCTCTCTCTCTCTCTCTCTCTCTCTCTCTATTGAAACACCCAGAGAAGGAGCTGCGAACAGCTGACACTGAAGACAGAAAAGTTCTACAGGCTATGTATGTACGGGGGGTGGACAAAAGAATACAGAACACCTAACACTGACACAATATTGTTTTGCTCTAGTAGGGACTAGAATTTTATCTACCACTAACTGTGAACCCGGCGTTGCCGGGGTGTTTATTTATTCTACACTCTCGTAGTCAACATCCCCTTCCCTCCTCTCTCTGTATCCATCTCTTTCTTCTCATCTATCGGTTCGTTTCCACCTTTCGCAATGTTTATTTTTTATTTTTATTTATTTATTTTATTATTTTTTTTTTCTCAAGGTGCCCTCTGTCATGCACCATACAAACATTTATGTATCCAGTCACCTTCCTCTTTGTTTAATGATCATGTATGTAAAAGCCGGCCGCGGTGGCCGAGGGGTCTGAGGCGCTCCAGTCACGGTCTGCACGGCCACTACGGTCGGGGGTTCGAATCCTCCCTCGGGCATGGATATTTGTGCCGTCTTTAGTATAAGGTAGTTGATCAGTAGTTTGTAAGTTTAGGGACTGATGACCCCGTAGTTAAGTCCCACAAGCTATACACACATTTGAACATTTTGTATGTAAAAATTCATAAAGATCGGAGCAAACCTGTGCACTTTGTCGAAGTGTGTAACTTTACTACCCTCCACCATGCACCGAACGCAATTTTATACAGACAATGAGACTCCTCTTGTTTTTAATGTCAAGTGTGCATAATTTCATCAATATCGGAACAAAACTATAGATTTGTAAGCAATAGAATCACAGGGTCACAATGAAAAACGCGCTTCGTTGTTCTAAAATTTTCCAGTTGTATTTCATACAACCCTTTTTCTGGGAATATATATAAAATAATCTGTGAAATCGGTCGAGCCATTCTTAAGTTATGCCGTGACCAAGGTATTTAGGGATCAATTTTAGTTCATGTACCGCATGAAATTTTAGGTAAACGGTGACCTTTCTATTGTTTTGAATGTCAAGTGTGCAAAATGTCGTGAAGATCGGAATGAAACAGTATATTTCATAAGTCTGTAGGAAAACTATTCTCCGCCGTGCACCTTAATTCTGTCCTATCGAAAAATACTTTCTTGGCTGACGTCTTTTACTTACGAACTACATACCGGCAAAACTTCAGCGTCTCAAGTGCAGTAGTTTAAGAGATTTCGTGTTTAGTCAGTGAGTGAGCGCGTGAGTGACCTTTCCATATATATATATATATATATATATATATATATATATATATATATATATATCGCAAAACTTTCCCAGCAGAAGCAACCACTTCTCCTCTTTAGGGGATTGGTGATGAAGGAGATCTGGACACTGAGGTTTGCTGTTTGCCCTCAGAATTAGAATGATATAGCTAAGTTTCATCAGCAGTGATTACATTCGAAAGATACTCCAGATTTTTCTCTAACTCCAACTTTAACTGCATGCGGACCTGCACGCGAATTTCATTTTGCTTGGAAATCAACAGTCTTAGAACCCATCGTGCATAAATATCTCGCACGAGTAACGTTTCTATTACCAAAGAGTGGATGACGCCTAATGAAATGATAAGTAGTGATCTTAGGGTAATTCGTCTCGCTCCTCTTTCATGATGACAGAAGCAGTGTTGATGTTTTCTTCCGTGAGAGTAATAACTGGAACACCGGGTCCACCTTCCTTTGAAATTGGATGTCTCACGTCTCTAAACATCTGAAACCATCTGTGCTGTAGGTAAGAACAGACTCTTCAAATGCCTCTTGTAACATTCTACAGGCTTCAGTTTAAGACTTCCTGAGACGAAAGTAGTCGAAAACGTATTGTTCCTCTCTTGTAAAGTCCATTGCAGCGGTAGACGATACTGAACACGTGTGAACTTGCCTGCCTTTCACAGGTTGACAAAATTGTCTCTTATTTCGGAGACGTCCGAAAGAACAAACAACATATCAATAATTATAAAATATGCCACTAACAGGTAACTGACTAATTCAATGCGGACGCATTCAAACGCTCGATCCCTTGCGAGAATCCAGTATAGATTGCGAGAAAAAGGAAACAATGGGTAGGGGGCTAAAAGTTCAGAATTTGCGTTGGAAGGGAAACATTCCCGGGTAGCTTAGCGACGTGGTAGCTCAGTGGTAGGGTGCCACAGTATCAATGAAGAGGTCGCGGGTTCGATGCCCGCCAGGTCCTAGTATTTTTGCCGGGCGCCGTGGCTCATCGAACACGAACGAACAAAAAAGATCAGCGTCCGCAACAAAGAGAACTACCCGTAGAAGGAAAAAAAAAAAAAAAAAAAGGTTAAAGCGACCACTAGCCCCAAGCGGGAAATCCCGGTTCGAATCTCGGTGCATCAGAAATTTTCAACTTCGCCGTTGAATTTGTTTCAACGCCCCAAATCGGTGGAAATGATTCAATATTTCTAATTCGTTACACAAGAAATAGCTGAAGCGGCATTCCACATGCAACGCTTTCCCACAGCACAGCTTTCAATATGCCCTCCGTGGACAGTGACAAATGCGCCAACCCGCCGCTCTAAATGCCGGATGCGCTGATGTATCCCTGGGGTATTGCGTATGATTTACCAGCTTTCCATTATGTTCGCATGGAGACTCTGGGGGTTCGACACTGAAGAGCTTTCAAATGGCCCGACAAATAAAATTCCAGTGGTTTTAGGTTTGGAGAGCGTGGAGACCAGGAAATTGGTTCTCATTTACATATCCACGTATGACTGAAGAGCAGTCTTTTAGAACTGTGAGAAAAATTCGCTGCTGAGAGAGCAACCTCGCTTAAAATAATAAATGAATAAAAAACAATTAGATTAATAAACGCAACATATTAACTAATGAGCTCGCTTTTTTGTGCACTAATGTCTTTAACAATGACGCCAACTTTATACGAGAGCACATTTTATTCGGTCGCCACAGAATATATCAAGAAACGACGAAAGAGCTACAGCGTCTGATAACCTCTGCAAATGCTTTACGATTAAATATTGAAACTCCTTTAGCAACAGAAGCCCTAAAAGAGTTTATTAATTTAGTTAGATAACTGATTAAATCGACATAAAAGTATTGTTGTTTTTTATTATTCAGATGCTTGTATGAATTATACTCAAAAGCAGTTAGTAAAAAATAAATTAGTCGTAGTGAAATGATAATCAACTTTCATTTGTGCATCTGTTTACTCATGGGTGCAATTGAAAGATGTATGGTTTCGAACACATAAGGGGGGGGGGGAGGGGAGGAAGCTTTCTGGCGATTTTATATCAGCATACACTCTTCTACAGAGTGAAAATATCATTCTGGACACGGAAAAAAGTTTTTAATTAAATCCCGACATGAATATCAGACGTCGGAAAACGAAATATATTCACCCAAATCGGGCAACACAGTCGCCCAAGTTCCACTACTCATTGTTAATGCAACAAATACCGTCATTTGGAGATGATCCTTAAGTATTTGTTTTTGTAATAAAAACGAAAATTAGTAGTGTAGTTTTTATAATTCTACATGATTTATCAGTCCCGTATCACAGAAACATCGATAGCCTTCCAATTTGACTCACAGTACATGATTGTAACTATTTTTGTTTGACTACCTGTAGCACAGCCATATTGCAAGAGACTTACCTGAGAGCAAAAGAAACGTTGTGGACTGAAGGCAGATGGCGTTGTTGCCCTATGGCACTGGTATGCAGACACTTACTGTCTCGAATTTTCACAGTTCACGACACTGATTCCGTTACACTTGCACCTGAAACAAAAACAAAACATTAATATCACACCTATTAGGGATACCTCCACCAACGTAAAAAACATAACATGTTTTCTATAAGCATATATTGCACGCAAATGGAAGAAACTAATTATTTTTATATTTCATCTGTGTACCACTCATATCCAGTTATCTTTGCGGTGGCTTGTTATACATTAAATGGACAAGAAAGGTGAAATCACATATTTCTAGCATGTATAATTCCAGAATGCTTTGTGAAGGGGAACTGGATATATAATGCTTATAACCATTAGGGGAATTAGATAAGATATACACAATACACACATGGTAACTTTTTTTTCAGATATTGGTTAAATTGTAATTTGTGTGTCATACAGTACAATATTGTGCTGTCTCAACTCGTTACAAGAGGTTTACATGTCGTTTGCTTAGAGCGAGACATCATGGAGCTACTATAAAAGTGAAAAAATTATTTTCGTCAACCTCTAATATGGTATGTGACGGACGGTCAGTACAGTTGCACATCTGCTGGAGAGTATGAAATTAATAATGAGCTCTTGAGAGATAATTGGCCATTCTTCCACGAGTGCAATATCCAGCTCTACAACTGTTGTGGGAGGTGCTGGTCTTGCGTCATCCAAGGAAAACCCAGGCATTCTTAGTCCAGTTTAACTCCGGTGAACAAGCTGCCACTCCATTTGTTCAATTCCTTCAACTTGAACCGTATTATCCACCAGTGCAGCTCTGTGGGGACGATCGTTATCGTCCACCAGAAGGAACCCATGTCCTGTGGCACCAGCGTAGTGCACAAAAAAGGTCGGAATATCACTTGTCCATACCTCTGAGCAGCCAAAAGCGCCATTCTGAAAGACATATAGGTCCGCATGTCCACCAATACTGACTCTTATCAACAGTCCATCCACCATCATGATATAGTGATGTTTCCTGCACATAAGCAGGATTGTTCCGAATTCCAAGTTCTCTCCAGATGAGGGAAACGACGATTGTCAGGCTAAATACAAAATCTTGACTCATCTGTGAACAGATCCTGGCGCCATTCGTTACGACTCCAGTCCTGATGTTCCTCCGGCCAGTTTCTGCGGGCGAAACGATGTCGTGGCTTTAATGGGACACACACCATAGGCCTTTGTGCGTAGAAGCCACATTCACAAAGGCGGTTTCGGACTGTCTGTGATGATATTGCACGTTATGTTGTTTCCTGAACGATGCGTTGCACCTGAGTTGCATTCAGTCTCCTGTGTCGACATCCTGTCAACGGGAGATAACGGTCTTCTCTTGCTGGTGTTATCCGAGGTTCACCTTGGTCTGGCCTTCTTTTTTAAGGTTTCCTGTTAGCTGAAATCGTGTTCACGTCCTGAAAATTACACTTGGTACACTCCAGTTGCTTGTATCCACCGCCTTCCGTGTTGGTCCAACTTCGGACGTTCCTATGGCTATTCATGTCATAGCTTCGGTTAAGTGACACTGCTGTTGCATTGCATTACCTGCTCACCACATTATCTGAATGTAGGTGTAATTCGTTTGGTAGAGTAAAATTTCTTTTATTACCACTATCTCGGTTGCCGTGATGTTGTTGATGTCTCCAATCCGTAGAACTGGGAGAAAGACGTCGAACCATTTTATTTAGTTCATTAATATTGTTTGCCGGAACCGGGACTCGAACCTGGGACCTTTGCCTTTCGAGGGCATATCCTTTCTTCCAGGAGTGCTAGTCTTGCAATGTTCGCAGGAGAGCTTCTGTGAAGATTGGAAAGTAGGAGGCGGGGTACTGGCGGAAGTAAAGTTGGGAGACGGCATCGTGAGTCGTGTCGGGATAGCTCAGTCGGTAGAGCGCTTACCCGCGAAAGGCAAAGGTCCCAGGTTCGAGTCCCGGTTCTGGCACACAATTTTAATCTGCCAAGAAGTTTCATATCAGCGCACACTCCACGGCAGAGTGAAAGTTTCATTCCAGTTTAGTTCATTGTGCGAATGACAAGTCTTCAAAACCTCGATGTGTCAACTGAGCCCCTAATTCAGTGTTTTTCAACCTGTTGGTCGCGACCCTCTGGGGGGGGGGGGGGTCACAGGAGGAAGTGCTTGCACCATAAAATTACTAGGGGTTCAGTAATACAAAAACGTAATAAATTTATTTAATGCTACAATAACGGAGTTCCTTGTGTAACATTCATCGGGAATTGAATAGACCACATATAGTTTTACAATACAGTGGGTTAATGGTGAATGAGCGCAAAGTCTGTTTCGGGAAAGCAATCGATAGGTAAAACAACGTATCGTAAGTAATTCTGAAAAATTAAAAAAAATCTACTTCTTCGAAAATTTTCTATACAGTGGGACTTTTCTCAATGATCATAATTCACTTCTGAGTCTTGTAAAAAATTCTGAACACATGTTAAACAAAATATATGTCAGAAAAATACAAATTTTCTTCCTACAATTTAAAAGATTGCTAAAGAAAAATAAATAAACAAATAAATAAATAAAATAAAAGAATAAATAAATAATTGTTTCCTTTCAGATAACATAATTTATATTACATTGCCTTCCATAAAGAAGGTTTGTAACAATAAACAAGAATTCGACGCAAGAGGCACGCAATAGATGTTCTTTCCTTACCAATATGTTGTAGCCACTGACATAACTATAAATATAAACTCCTGTATATAGTTAACAGATTTACATAAATACTTTGGCAATGTATTAACTATTTTGCGACATATTTTACAAAACCAGTCATAAACAAACAGTTAATTTAAATCATTTCATTGTTACATACTGTTCATTGTTGCATACAGTTCCATTTCACAAGTTGTAGCCCACGTTACTGACAATAGTATTACATCTTACTGTGAAAAGCAGTGTATTACAGACCATCTATGAGGATGATACAACGCACATGCATAACATTCTAACATACGAAATATATGGTATGTAAAGTACATCTTATTGACTCTTTTCTGATTTGTCAATGTTATATTTCATATAATGTATGTATACAGACAATAATTTCTTGTTAATTTAGCACTGATAATGCCAAGTCACTCGCCGAAATCTAGCTCTGCAAATTAAAGCAGTTTCTTACAAACAACGACTGATTGCTGCAAAAATACCAATTTGGATAACGTAATTTATAGATTTTTTTACCATTCGTGAGAGGGGAGAAAGGGGATCAGATATTTGAAAAGGTTGAGAATCACTGGCCCATTTGTTTTGACCAATGTATTTAGAGGGCATTTATTGGTACGGCTGCTTCCGCTACACCATCTGCTTTAGTCGTCAAGACGGTGTCCCATTTACCTGCGCTGCTAGGACAGAGCTAGCTCGCTCTCCGGCCGGCATTCGCGCAGAGGCAGACGTCGCCGCGCCGCCAAAACACAATCTGCGCGGGAACAGCGCGCGCTCTTTGATCATCGCCGCACCCTAATGGGCCCCGGTGGCGGCAGCGGCGGCGCCACTTCGTTAGGGCTGCTTATTAACCGGCGGGGCGGTTTTATCTGCGCGCCTCCGCCACAGCCACAGCCCCGCCTAGCGGCCGTTACACCAACTCCGGCACTGGCGGCTCTTCTACGCCAGAGCGCCAACGCTTCCATTATCGGCTGCTGCCGTTGTTTCGGTTGTTGTTGTTATTATGAGCAGACTAAACAGCTTGGGCATCAGCCGCTCACTCGGGCCGTGTGGTAACTACCGTCGTTCGAAATTACACAGTGCGCGCAGGGAATGGTTCGCGCAATTTCTGGATGGAAGGATCGAGGTCTCATCAAAAATTAACTTTTCTCTCTTCTTTTTCGATGTCAACGCCAACAGAGGCCTAAAACATGTGGCAACAGAGAAAACTTCGTTTCTTGACAGTAGGGCCTGCAGCATGAAATACGACGTTTTTATTTAGAGAATATATGACATCAACTGCGAATGCGCAAAGCTAATAATGCATACCCAGCCGGGATTCGAACCCTGGACTCCTGCTTTCTAGGCAGTTGTGGTGACCATTACCACACTGGGGACTCAGTGAGCACCACACTAGCAAGGACTACCTAAGCACGCCTCCAGTCAGATACAAATTCCCAGCTTCACCCTTCCTACAATACTCAAACTCGTAGTTATGAAACTAGAAAGCAGGAGACCCGCGTTGGAATCTCGGCTGGGTACACATTTTGACCTTTGCCCATTCGCAGTTGATGTCATATATTCTGTGAATATGAAATAATAACAACTGCAGGATCAGGCATGATCAGAAGTGACGTCTGATCTTTCGGAACGGACGCCACATGTATATATATATATTTCCCGGTGACGGGAAATTATACTTTCGTTAGTGGGGCGGGGTGGGCAAGGTTGTGGCCCTTGCTCTTTCGGGAATTACTTTCATAACTAAGAGTTTGAGTACTGTGGGCAGGGTGAAGCTTGGAATATGTATCTGACGGAAGGCGTGCTTAAGTAGTCTTTGAAGGGGGTCTGATCACTGTGTTCTCGGTGGTGTAGAGGTCAGCGCAACTCCCTATAAAGCAGGAGACCTGGGTTCGTATTCCGGCTGGGTACACATTTTTAGCTTTGCCCATTCGCAGTTGATGTCATATATTCTGTAAATATGAAAAAATAATAACTGCAGGCTCAGAAGTGACATCTGTTTTTCGGAACAGACGCCACCTATATATATATATATATATATATATATATATATATATATATATGCCGGTGACGGGCAACGATCCTTTTGTTAGTGCGGCGGGGTGGGCGAGGTTGTGGCCCTTGCTCTTACGGAAATTAGTTTCATAACAGTTTCTGTTAAAATACGACAGTCCAGATCTCAAGTTGCTGAGCTATTTATTGCAACCGGTTTCGGTCCTACAGGACCATCATCAGGCGTTTGGCACCTTGTTGGTGGACGGTGGCGGTGGTCAGAGCAGGCGCCACTGCCACCGTCCACCAACAAGGTGCCAAACGCCTGATGATGGTGATCGAGAAAAGAGAAAGTAGGCAAAAATGTGGTACTACATGTGTGTTGTCAAAAAAACCGCTGCAGTTAAAGTTTACACCAAAAGAAACCATGACAACGCTACCAGTATGTAATTATGTAGAAAGGGTGCTACATGGCCGCAGAATGTAAAAACAAGCAATAAATAAACGAAAACCCACTGATGATGGCACAGAGGTGCTGAAACATGTTTGGGTGTAAAATAAAACAGTGCTTTGCATGTTACGCAGGCCTCATACCTAGAATTTTCACTGCAAACACGGCAATAATAAGAGCTACAAATCGAAAGAAAATGATGAATAAAAGATGTTTTCTTCTTGGGAGGGACCTATTTACGAAATTTCTTGTACCAACTTTCACCTCCGAATACGAACATATTTTGTTAGCCTCCACTTACATAGCAAAACATTATCATAAAAAAAGGAAAAAAAAAGAGTTATCAGGTCGAAAACGAAAAGATTTAGAAGTTCCTTTTTCCCGCGTGCTGTTAGAGAATGGAACGGGGAGAAATATTTTCAACCCTCTGCCGAGCACTTAAATGTGAGTTGCTATATACGGATGTTTGAGTGTCGTCCATAGTGTAAGTTAGTTTAAGTAGTTTGAAAGTCTATGAGCTAATGACTGTAGCAGTTTGGTCCAATAGGTTTACAAACATTTAAACATTTAGAACTCTTTGGAAGAACTTCCAGTACAAGTGGCCATTCGGATCTCCATCAAGACTTCATAGTAATTATACTCGCTCTTCTTGTTCCCTTGCATCTTGGAACTGGACAACATACTATTAATAAACTGCAATTGCATCACTAATCATTTAATAATTAATTTTGTTAACAACTTCCATTTTTATTTAACAAGATCCGACAAAAACGGCAAAACTTTTAAGATTATTTAACAGGCGGCTCTCACTTGGCAAATGCAATAGAATTACTATTATTAGCATCATCTATACTTCTTATTATCAATTTTGACTCAGCAGAAGCATAATTATTAGTACCATTACTATCATTCATGACGTTGTATTAGCAACTTTTACTTTGCAACTTTCACTATTCCGATAAAATAATTACTTGACAGAACTGTGCTGAATAATCTTTTAAACAGCCTTTACTTACAACTGTAAGCACAGAATATTTGAGTTAGAGGGGTAGTATCAAAAAATTTAAAATTAATTACTTAAAAAAATGTTCAAATATTTGTAAAGCTTATGGGACTTAATTGCGGGGTCATCAGTCCCTAAACTTACAAACTACTTATGAACTACTTACGAACTAGGACGGCACAAATATCCATGCCCGAGGGGGGATTCGAACCCCCGACCGTAGTGGCGGTGCTGACCGTGACTGGACCGCCTCAGTCACCTCGGCCACCGCGGCCGGCAAGTAATTACTTGTGGAATGTGATAGTTATCAGATTGCTAGAATAGGTTTGTGTAGCAAGCCTAATTTTCTTCAAACCTTTTAGGCAACCTTAAATGAAAATAATATGTAAAAAAAATGAATAAAGGGATCGAATCTGGGAAAGTGGGGGGGGGGGGCATAAAGGAAAACCAGGAATAAACTGTGAACTGGAAAACGTCCAGTATACCTTTTTGAATAAATTAATAATTCTAATAAATAATTGTTTGACTATACGCAAAGGTTATATATATATATATATATATATATATATATATATATATATATATATATATATAATGAAAACCCGGCGTTGCTCGGGACTTATTTATTCCAATCTTCACATCCTAATCCTTTCTCTCTCTCTGCCACTACTTCCTCTTTTTTTGTCTGTCTCCTCCTCTCCCGTCACACTATTCGTCTCCTCCTCACTCTTTGAATTCCTAACTCCACCCTTCCTTTATCTGCCGGAAATGGCCTCATCCTTGTGTGTAACTCCTTTTGCACCTCCTCAGGTCATTTACTCCTCCATTTTCCAGTGAAAAATTAAATAACTCTGTTAATTTTAATGATAATCAGTGAAGTCTTGTAGTCTTGTATAATTTCAATGCAAGTTACTAACCGAATGAATTCTTAAGCAGACAATGAAGTGTTGTTTTGAAGGTGCAGTGTGCCAAATTTTATCAAGATTGGAATAAAACCATAGATTTTGTCGAAGTCCGTAAGTAAAGTAGCCTCCGTCATATACCATACAAAATATTATGCACGCAGTAACCTTCATCGTAGTTTGAAGCTCAAGTGTGCATAATGTCATGAAGATCGGAATGCAAATGTAGAATCTGACGAATTCCATATCTAAAGTATCCTTCGTCATGCACCACCCAAAAATTTGTTCAACGGGGCCCTTCCGCTTGTTTTCAAGGTCAAGTGTCCAAAATGTCATGAAGATTTTAGGATGAATCTTTCTTTTTTCTTTGTCTTCGGCCCTATTCGCGCAGATGCAGGGTCGGGTTTGTTATAGCAGATTTGGCATGTTACTATTCACGGGGTATCAAAAAATGTTCAAATGTTTGTACAACTTATGGGACTTAACTACGGGGTCATCAGTCCCTAAGCTTACAAACTACTTATGAACTAGCTAAGACTAAAGACGGCACAAATATCCATGCCCGAGGGGGGATTCGAACCCCCGACCGTAGTGGCCGTGCTGACCGTGACTGGAGCGCCTCAGTCACCTCGGCCACCGCGGCCGGCACGGGGTATCCCGATGCCCTTCCTGCCGACACCCCCTGCCCACAGGGAGGAAATGTGTACCGCAAATGTCTGTGTATAGTGTTATATGTGTGAAAGTGTAAAGTGTTATGAAATGTTTGCGAATAGTGTAACTGAGGCGGGACTTCGGGACCAGCCCGGTATTCACCTAGGTGGATGTGGAAAAGCGCCTAAAATCCACTTGCAGGCTGGCCGGCACTCCGACCCCCTTCGTTAATCCACTGGGCGGATTCGAACCGGGGCCGGTACGCCTATCCGTTCCGGAAAGCTGTGCGTTAGACCACACGGCTAACGGGACGGGTGAGGATCTTAGGATGAATAAATTGTCATTAGCATGTCAGATGTTGCCACAGGTTTTCAACCATATAATTGTTTGACGTCATATCTCTTGAACTATGTCGTAAGCAGTTATTACCCTTACGTCAATTGTTACCTCATGGAAGGAATACGTGTACCAAATTTGGTTGAATCCGTTACAGTGGTTTAGAAGCTGACGTCGCATGATGCAGCAATTTTCCGCGCATTTCATTGTTTATTACGTCATATCTCCTGAACTATTTGTCGTACAGTCATGTAATGATGGCAATGATCATCGGAAAAAACGCAAGCATATTCACGAGAATCGGTTGGACGGTACGGTCGCACATAAAATACGAACAAACAAATATATACAGGGTGTTTCACTAAGTGTGTTTGCCTCTGTAACTTATAAAATAATAGGTGACGGGAAATTTTAATGCGGTAGGTCAACACAAGAAATGTTACAGTTTCTGCGGAGCTATGAACATAGTTTATTGTATCATTTTCCAAAGAGTTACACCACAAAGATATAATTTTTTAAATGGAACAATAGTTTTTTCTATCGTGTATTGAATTTGTTTAAAACAACTGCGTCCAAATCAATTTAAACTACATTCCTATCACTATTAGTTTGGGAGCTACAACCCTTCAAAGTTCCGGGGGCGGATGCTGCGATAGCGTAGCTGACTGGACGAGTGGCTATCTCCTGCGGCACGGCCAACTGTCTCATAACCACCAGCCAGTCAGCTACGCTGTCGTAGCCTCCGCCCCCTAAACTGTGAAGGGTTGTAGCTCCCAAACTAGTAGTGATATGAATGTTGTTTAAATTGATTTGGACGCAGCTGGTTTCAACGAATCCAATGCACGATAGAAAATCTATTGTTCCATTTAAAAAATTATATCTTTGTGGTGTAACTCTTTGGAAAATGATACAATAAACTATATTCATAGCTCCACAAAAAGTGGAACATTTCTTGTGTTGACCTACCGCATTAAAATTTCCCTGTCACCTATTATTTTATAAGTTACAGAGGCAAACACACTTAGTGAAACACCCTATATAGCACTTATGTCTGAAGATGGGTGTATATACCAAACTATTTAGTAAGTATAAATTAATAGCGAGCTGCAGTGTTCCAGAACGGATTCGTGATAATCATATGGACCGATTCTTCCGTCAGTTCATGATAGAACATCAGCATACTGAATTAAAATCAGACTATCATGTGTGCTCCACAAGTTATTTTTATGTTGTTATTGAAGCCTTACTTCAGAACTCTAGTTGAGTTAAAACCAGAAATAAACAGCAAAATGGAGAATTCATCTGTAAACATTTTATATAACCATTGAAATAAAATTAAATACTCAACTAGAGTTCTGAAGTAAGGCTTAAATAACAACATAAAAATAACTTGTGGAGCACACATGATGGTATGATTTTAATTCAGTATGCTGATGTTCTATCATGAACTGACGGAAGAATCGGTCCATATGATTATCACGAATCCGTTCTGAAACACTGCAGGTCGCTATTAATTTATACATACTAAATAGTTTAGTATATACACCCATCTTCAGACGAAGGTGTCGTTGATGAAATAGCAAACATGCTGTGTTGATAAAGTCGCAGTTTATGCTCGGTTCCCGTCAAATGCGAGCAGCGAATAACTTGTCAGACGCGTTGTTTACTCCACGCAGTTGGCTGACCGTGTCCCACGTTTCGGCAGTTTCCAGCGAAACCTGCGCCCGTCTGCTGAAGAAATTGGTACTGCTTGCACGCGCAGGTGTTTTCGTGCATAAAAATGTTTACGCGGCAGGCGTGAAACGGCCGCTGAGCCATCAGGATTCGAGCGGAGTTCACACAGTTTCGGGAACCGCCCGGCGGTGAGAGACGCTACATCAACACGACGGCCGACCGCACATTGCCTGGGAAATGCAAAACAGTCGCTTCACAGTCCGGTGCCGCACTGCTGCGGACCTGTGGTAGCGGCAGCGGCAGTTTACGCGCGGAGAAAATAAAGGAGAAAGCGCGTAAAAATACGCTCAGAGGCGCGCGTCGCGCCGTGTGGCGAGCTGCCAGTGGGGACGCGGTGCCAGCCACCGGCGGATCGCACGTGGCTGACCGGTGGACCAACAGTCTGCAGCCGGCCGGAGCGGCGGCCGAGCGTAGACTCACCAAATAAACACTAGACCAGGGGAGGACAGGCAGCGCTGGTGCGACGTCAGCCCAGGCCGCTCTGCCAACACCGTCTGGATACAAGGCCTCATAACAAGTGCGTGTCACGTCTCACCGATAGGCAGCCGTCGCAAGCTCACCGGTTGGCGCTACGAGGTGGTGGGCTGTGCCACAGCGGCCAGCCACTCACCTACCGATTGCAGCCTATCGGTGTGACGTGGCACAGACTTGTTGTGAGGCCTTGTATCCGATCCCATTGGTTACCTGCAGCCTGTATGCGGACGACACAGCTTTTATCACATCTGGCCGCAACACTGATCAGGTACTCGCCAGAGCGCAACAGCAGATAGATGCCGTGGAAGAATGGGCACTGTTTAACAAGATCTCCATCAACCCAACGAAGACTGCAGCCGTGTTCTTCACCAAACAGAGACTGCCGATTCTCCGCTTCCCATTGAGGGTCATGGGGCAGCCGATCCCGTGGTCAACATCTACAAAATATTTGGGAATAACGTTAGTCAAGTCCGTGACCTTCACCTTGCACGCCCAACAACGCAAAAAGGACACGCTGAAGATGGTGAACGCGCTAATCCCGTTCTTCACGAGTAAAAACCTCAACGTGAAGACGAAATACCAGCTTTATCGGTCGACGGTACAACCAAAGCTCCTCTACGGCTGTGCAGCATGGGGTGTCACTTCCGATACAAATATCAAGTCTCTCCAACCGATACAAAATAGATGCCTCCGATGGACATTAGGAGCGCCCAGATGGACGAGGACGAGAGAAATTAATGCTACACTACAAGAGCGCTATCTGAACGATAAGATCGAAGACTATGCCACCAAACTATTTGCTAAGGTCGACTTACTTCGGGATGAAGTACAGCACCTCCGCCTGGTGGGAACAATACGCACGCAACGTTGGCATAAATATAAGGTACCCCGCTCACTAGAACGCTGGTATCCACCTTGAAAATACACGTTTTAAACAACACACCATCGGTCTCCGAAACACAATGAACGAACAATATGTCACATAAAGCCTACAAGCCACCACCTGAGAAATGCAATAAATCATCCCCATTGAGGAACTAAGGACCCAAAGTCCGCCCCAGTTTCCTCTCAAAGTGCAAATAAATAGAAAATAAAGCGGCATTCCTATGCTAACCTTTCACACAAGAAGAAAAAACTCCCAAAAGAAGTCAGTCTTGCGCCACCATGCGCCACTAAAAAAAAAAAAAAAAAAAAAAAAAAGGGGGGTGTACAAAACAGGGACACTAGCTCAATTTCGCTCTATCCGTTTCACGCGTACGGTCGTTGTGTGTTACGAAAGTATTTGTGTTTACAATAACATTCAGCATTCATAGTCTGTGTCTCTTTTTCTCTCTCATTAGTGTCACGTAAGAGTAACCTTATGTCATCCTTCAATTTGAGTCCACCCAAGAAGCGATCAAAGAAGTAATAAAGTTCTGTAGAGAAACACATGGTTCGTAGCGTGTATAAAACGCAGCTGTTGTGTCCAGATCAGTCAATGACTGATATTGTTATGAAATCCAAGCACTCTTTGAAGTCTCCAAGAAAAAAAGAGAGAAAAAAGAATTACAACAAAGCTTTCTGAACGTTTTGATGACTTTGACTGAAATGCGATACGAATAAAAGTTTTTCGTAAGAAATTTACAACACTTGACAAAGTGCTTGTTGTGGTAATCGAAGATGTAGATTTGGGAAATTTTCGGAGAAAATCACGTTTTACAAAGTATTAAAGGAAATTAATTTTAAATGTTTGGCGTCGAATATCACTGCTATATAACACACAACGACCTTACACCTGAAACGGATGGAGCGAAATTGAGCGAGCGACCCTGTTATGTCCACCCCTGGTCACGCGCCTCAGTGTGTGTTTACAGTACGTCTCTCCTCTCGGTGAACGGAGTATAGACGTTGTTGGCTCTGCCTGCTCACAAGGAAGGAGAGTATACTGTGTGACGTCACGCGCTCTGTACTGCTGCCGCGGAGAAACAGAACGCAGCGTGTGGAGTGCAGCAATTTAGGAAACACAGGGAACAGGTGTGGTGTGAAGAATACAGTCAGCTCTACGATGCCCTATTTTTAAAACATACTGTTTTTATTAAATAATAGACACCGATTACGAACAATTGTATATCGTCTCTCTACCTTGTGTACATTATAATGTAGGTGTAATTTAATGTGAGGATAGCGCTTTAATAAAGTAAGGTGACCATTCTCCGTCGAGGGTTCGATTCTCCCCTCGGGCATGGATGTTTGTGCCGTGTTTAGTATAAGCTAGTTCATAAGTAGTTTGTAAGTTTAGGGACTGATGACCCCACATTTTAGTCCCACAAGCTTTGCGAACATTTGATCATTTGAATCGTGAAACAAATGTAAAAACAGCCGACTTTGCCTGATTCAGTACTATAAAAAAGAACTTAGTAACGAGGAAGTACTTACGAATATGTGTATAATTTGTAGCCTACTCCACTGAAAGTGAGAGAATATAAACAAGCCAGAAACATTAATTCCCGTTTTGGTCTGTTCCTATATGCCAGGAACTTTATTTGACGTGTAAGAATTCTATATGGTGTCTAATGATTCGAACATTTTTACATTTCACTCGTCTTTGTTACCAACCCATACACTTTTGAGTATAGTTAAATTTGATTACAAAAAGGAATGTCTTTAAGATTCTTGCCGTTTGTGGTTCATATGCAGTAACAATTGTGGAACTGGTTTCTGCTTTGAAGGCACACTGTGTTTTTGGTTTCAATGTTTTATTGTCATGTTTGTGAGGTTAAAGGTGTAGTAGCTGATCCAGTACGTTTAATAATGCAGGTAATGAATTCCATATAAGTTTCTTATGTCTAACACTTACTGATTTGGCTGGAATTGTAATGGAGAAATCCTGACGTGTCTGAGTAGAAAACCGACGTCTTTTTGTAGATGCTTGGGTCTTCTGGTGTTTATTAGCAATTTTTGCTCTTAATAGAATCTGAAATTGTTGATTAAAAAGTCGTAGATTTCAAGATAATCTTAAATAAACTGTCCTGCTAAGTTCCGTTTCATACCCTCCAATGATTCTTAGTGAACCTCATAAAGACAAATGTGGTGTTATTTTCTGGTTATTGCCTATTTTTACGGAACTTCGTACCTTCCCCGTTCTAAAAATTATGTTAAAATCGATGTAACCGACACTATTCACACTCATCCGATATCGTATTCAGAAATGTACCTCACTAGCCGATTGGAGCGCTGCTCACGTGGCGTATGACAAAAATAAATGGAAGTGACGTGACTGTATTATGTTAGACTGTGATAGTACCGCAGCAAAGAACGTGAATGGGAACAATCCCGCCTTAATCCTCAGGCGAGGCGAAATAAATATCAACAATAATTTAGTTCCTTGAGACAAACATTGTCTCGTTATACCGAAGGTATTAAAAAAAAATTAAAAAAGCATTTTGCTATTGGGTAAACGTTGATATAGCTTCCACAAAGTATCACTCCTTCCAATTTTTTGCACAAATTTTAATTCAATAACTCTCCTTCTATTTAATTCCTTTGGTATAACGAGACAATGTTTATCTCTCGGAACTTAATTATTGTTGATATTTATATCACTTCTGAATGAGGAACAAGGCGGGGTTGTTCCCATTCACGTTCTTTGCTGTGGTGCTATTCCAATATAGGAGAGCCTTGGCAATTTGATAAGCATTTCACGGGGAACATTGAGGCAGAATTAAGGAATGTGGTGTTGAGGGAGACGTGCTTTAAGACAGTCCATGTAATCGCGTTGCCCGAAATGCTGTTACGTGAGTGGTCTACAGCGCCTGCCTTGTAAAAAGGAGGTCCCAGGTTCGGATCCCTGCCACAGCACAGATTTTAATTCAGTGATTATATTTAAAGCGTGTTATGTCCACTAGTGGACAAAACTGACTCTAATATGAAATACTGTGATTTATTATCCGCTCTGTAAAGTTCCACAATTAGATTGTCATAGCCCATTGTAACACCTTTTGATAAGGGCACTGAAAAGTGGCAAATGCAACAAATAGAATTTTGTCTAGAGATTAGGAAAGTAGTTCCTTTTACAGAACCGGTCCTGAACAGCTTGATCGGTGAAAACAACTTTAGATCAGTGGTAACAACTTTAGATCGGTGAAAACAACTTCACATGAACTAGTTAAGATAAACTACATAGTTCACATTTTATGTAGTTCAGTGAACTACTTAAACAATCGACTAGTTTCGTTCCAGGACCATCATCATAGATAAAGGGGTATTGAAACAGGTTAGTAAACGGCATTAAATTACATAAATCTGGATGAAAACAGCAGGAGTCACTTTTACTAAAATTACAAAGGTCATGTTTGATTATCCTAGCAGTCAAACAAACATAAAAATAAAATTAGAACGAAGTCTTTCGCGATGTCATTCTTGTTTAAAACAGTCTCTGACTTCTTGCCGCGTCAAATCTTGATGAAACTTCAAGCTTTCGGCGATTACCTACATTGCCTTCGTCAGGACCAACTGACTGTCTACTGCTGCGGTGGTCTTAAATAGCAGTAGATGGCTTGTGCATCCGACCTGACGGCTTTTCTTCCTTTCTGTAGTGCTTCGTCCAGTAAAACAGGAAGAGTACTGGGTAGGCATGGTATCAAATCGATCTTCCAACCTCCTAGGAAAATTAAGGTGATGCTGCGCCCTGTAAAAGACAGCCTCGGCCTTATCATCCCTCGGATTTACAATATACCATGCGAGAATGCAAGCCACAACGGTCAGTCCATCCATACCGTTGCCGACCGTTGTACAGAACACCAAAGGCATATTAGAAATCGATAACTGGAGAAATCGGCAGTCCCTGAGCACAGCCTCACAAACAAACATAGAATCTTAGCCGATGAAACAACCATTTTCTCCTAGGCATATACATAGTGGATTTCTGTAATCAAAGAAGCTGTAGAAATAAGAACCGTGTCAGCGGGTGCAATCTTAGCGGTGAATGGAAACGAGCGCTCGCTCGATACAGGGAAGCGGCAGAGACATCCCGTACAGCCTCTCGATACTGCGGGAGCGGTGGCGCCACCAGTGCAGACGTCGACACCATCTGTGACGATATTACGTAGCCGCCAGCCAACCAGAAGCTGACCAATCATAAGCCATCTACCTGCTATTTAAGACCACCGCAGCACTAAACCCCCTCTCCCAGTGCAGTGCAGTACAGTGCTAGTGTTTTACCAGTGTTCAGTGCTTCGTGTGTACAGTGTTTCGTCGTCCAGTGTTTTTTAACGTTACGTACACGCCTCTGCAAAACCAGTGTTCAGTGTTTTTTACCTCAATGTCGCTGTCACCTTATGTCTCGTCGTCTGCAGTGAGTGTTTTTTAGCCACCGTGGCAATGTCTTGTTTTAACAACCATTTATGTCTATCCACTGTCATGTTCTTTTAACATTCTCCCATTTTCTCATCTTGTACTTGTAAAAGCGCCATTTTATCACCTTGTTAATTTTATATTCTGTTTGTCTACTGTCTTCATTCGTTTGGCTGTAGAGCAGCAGCATCGGTTGCTGTCAGCTTGCCTGTATTAGGGCATTAAAATTCAATAAAGGACAAAAAGAAAAAAAAAAAAAACTAAAAATAAAGTAGACAACCAGTCAGTTGCCTCTTACGAAGGCGATGGAGGGAATCGCCGAAAGCTTGAAGTTTCATCAGGATTTGACGCGGCGAGATATCCGAGATTTTTTTTAAGAGAGCTGACCGCCATTTGACTGGAAGTATTTTTTTATTATCACTATCTGGTTTTGGCCTTAGGCCATTTTCAAGTGCTGTGCTATCATTTAAAAAATATTATTTGAATTAGTATAAAGTAATATGAAGTATAAATATAAAACACATTACAGTTGATTACTTACATAGTTGTCAGATAAGCTTCCTTAGGTCATGGTCATAATAATAAAAACAATAAAATATTCGGAGTTGAATCCATGTCGAAGTAAAAAAATGGGTGACACATTGTCCCCACAACTTAATTTAAAATAATAAAATACGTATGTGTTCACCATAAAATCACAAAAGCAACTGGTTAATGTGGACAAAGGATACAACAAAGATTATCACAAAATCAACTGCAAATATATGTCATCACATTCGTATTTGGAGTGGTGTCTGTGGGAAAGTACTGCTGGATAGATGGATTACCTTTGGAGGATGAGTATAGTGTTGTTGTATACATTAGATCGATGTATTGTCATGTCTAGGTTACCTACAAGTTACAAAGTTTAAGCGATGCTATCACAATACATTCATAGAGATACAACATATATATACATTTGGGAAGCAATATACATTATAAAATATGGTCTAAATAATAAATAAGTATTACAGTGCATATCACAGATTTCGTCTGTTTTGATAAAATGTGCACATTTTAGGCCGAAACCAGGTAGTGATAATAATAATAATAATAATAATAATAATAAATAGTTTCAGTCAAATGGCGGTCAGCTCTTTTAAAAAATTTTATATGACTGAGGCTCCTGACGCCTACAAAATCATAAATATCCGAGATTGTTTTATACTTGAAAAATAACTTTCATCCGCCACATCACCCCATTACTAATTAAATTACTGAAACTCCAAAAAATGTTCAAATGTTTGTTACGCTTATGGAACTTAACTGCGTGGTCATCAGTTGTTGCTTCTCCCATTTATTGTTAAACCTATATTTCGAAGAGACTACTGGAATTTCTAGCTCAGTTCAAAGTGTTTTCTCGTTATGATCGCTCTCGCAAGGAAAACAATCGTCACCATATGGATTATTATATTCGAACGATTGTGTCGTCTATTAATGTTAGGCGAAACGAAACAGTAGCGTTCCAGAAGACGGTGCATGCATCGCGCCTTATGCATGAAAGTGACGTGTCTATGCCAACGGTCTCACTGTCGGGGAGGGGGGAGGGAGGGTGGGGGGGTTCGAATCCTCCTTCGGGCATGGATATTTGTGCCGTCCTTAGTATTAGCTAGTTCATAAGTAGTTTGTAAGTTTATCGTCTGATGACCCCGTAGTTAAGTCCCGTAAGCTCTACAGTATTTTCTCACTGCCGCAGTAACAGAGAATACTCGACAAGTCGAAAATCAAATGTTTGTAAATCTATCGGACCAAACTGCGTAGTCATCAGTCCGTAGCTTACAAACGACTTCAACTAAGGTAAACTAACCTAAGGACAACACAAACACACCCATGCCCCAGGGAGGACTCGAACCTCCGACGGTGAGGAACCGCGCGCTCCGCAGCGAGGCGCTTTAGACCGCTCGGCTACTCCACCACGGCCCGACAAGTCGAGCATCCTTCATGACGGGAGCGTAACTCTTTGTCTCCTGTAAACAGAACACTCATTTCAGTGTGCGGGAAAGCAAAAAACTGCCGCCAGACTATAAAATGTTGCGTCACTCGGTGTGTGTGTGTGTGTGTGTGTGTGTGTGTGTATGTGTGTGTGTGTGGTGTGTCGCATCGGGCGGGCGGTCGTGTCGCTGCGGCCCTCGTCTGCGATGCATAATGGGACCGCTCGCGGGTCACTCCGGCCGGGCCTTGTTTCATGAATTGCAAAAAAGAGTCAATGACGGCGCAGGGGCGGGGTGAGGCGGAGACCGAGGGGGAGGGAGGGGGAGAGAGCATTCCGGGGCGGCAATTCGGGCGCCGGACATCAGCGCTGCCTGTCGGAAGCTAATGGCAGCGGGCGGTAAATATTTACCCACGGCGACCCACCTCTGACCGGAAGCGCGGGCCGCTTGTCGGAAAAGCAGGGTCGTCCCTCTGCCGCTTTACCGCCGGGGCGCAAAGCAGCACTCTGCAGGACACGGGACACCGAGGGAGGGGGGAGCGCAGGCTTTGTTTGTGCCAAGTGGCGTTGCCAATTAGGCGAATTAATTACAGCTGGTCTGTCCGGCCACCGAGGCGTACGTCCGTCCGACTGGTGGCGGCCGGGGGATATTGGATGCTGTTAAGTTGGCAGCGGAGTGACAGCCGGCATCCCTGGCGGTCGGACCGAACCCCTCCCCCCCACACCCCCCGCCCTGATCCTAGGCCGACCGTCCCACGGGATGCCCACCCTGATTAACGACGCTGAAATCTGTGAGCGCGGCGCAAGTCGGCTGAGGATGGATACCGGGACGTTGTCCCGTGGAATGCCCGTGCAATGATGGGACGCTCTTGGAAGCTAGTGGTCGGGCTGCCACCGGTATTGTGCGGACTTGATTACAATTTCTCGACTTCCTGTAGTGGAATAAATCGTCACTACTTCTAGTCCACAGGTGTAGTCAGATATGATTTTAGGAGAGAACTACTAACTAATTTATTGGCTGTCCGATAAATTGAACGTGTGTATGCGCTTCGCGACCAACTTTCTTTGTCGGACAGTTGGTCGGGCTTGGACATCCAACATGCTCCCCCCCCCCTACCCCTGCCACCACAACTCCGCCCAACAAATTATGCGCGTGTAGCGCTACCAAATTCAAGCTCGTTGAGCGCTACAACTTCCTGCCTGCGATAGTCTGCTGTCTGCACAGCGAACCATAGAGTAGATATCTCTGGAGTGAGCATTGACACGAGCGGTCTAAAGCGTCTCGCTGCGTAGCGCGCATTGCTCGCCGTGGAGGTTCGAGTCCTCCCTGGGGCATGTGTGTGTGTGTGTGTGTGTGTGTGTGTTTGTGTGTGTGCTGTCCTTAGGTTAGTTTACTTAGGTTTAAGTAGTTTGTAAGCTACGGACTGATGACCACGCAGTTTGGTCCGATATAATTACAAACATTTGAACATTTTGAACATTGACATGCACAGAACAGAAATCTTGTTCTCAACATGTACTGACCGCCCGGTCACGTGATGTTGGTACCCAGGTTTGTCCAAAAGCGCCGTGTACATCGTAAGGCGTGCCCCAGGGGAGTTTGATAGGACCGCTATTATTTTCTGTCTATATAATTGATCTGACGGACAGAGTAAGTTGTGATTTGCGGCTGTTTGCTGATGATGCTGTGGTGTATGGGAGGGTGTCGTCTGTAACTGACTGTAATAGCATACAGGATGACTTAGACAAAATTTCTAATTGGTGCGAAGAATGGCAGCTAGCTGTCAATGTAGAAAAATGTAAGGTGATGCACATGAGTAGGACAAACAATCCTACAATGTTCGGATACAGCATTAGTAGTGAGCTTCTTGATGCTGTCGCGTCGTTCAAATATCTAGGCGTAACATTGCAGAGCAATAAGAAATGGAACGCACATGTAAGGACAGTTGTGAGTAAGGCGGACAGCCGACTTCGGTTTATTGGGACAATTTTGGGAAGATGTACTTCGCCTATAAAGGAGGCCGCGTATAAAACGCTTGTGCGACCACGTCTTGAGTGTTGCTCAAGTGTTTGGGACCCGCAGCAGATCAGTTTAAAGGAAGACATAGAGGCGGTTCAGAGGCGAGCAGCTATTTTTTTACCGGTAGGTTCCACCAATGCGCGAGTTTCACGGAAATGCTCCGGCAACTCAATTGGGGATCGCTGGAAGAAAGACGCCGTTCTTTTCGTGAATTTCTGTTGAGTAAATTTAGAGGGCCGGAATTTGAAGCCAAGTGTAGTACGATCTTGCTGCCGCCTACTTACATTTCACATAAAGATCACAAAGACAATTAGGGCTCGAACGGAGGCATATAAGCATTCTTTTTTTCCTCGTTCCATTTGGGAGTGGAAAAGGAAAGGAAATGTCTAGTAGTGGTACAGTGTACCCTCCGCCACGCACCTTACGGTCAATTGCGGAATATGTATGTTGATGTAGAAATTGTATTACAGATTTCTAATTTATTCGTTCAAGAAGGCCAATGAAAGTTACATAATTCGAAAGATTGTTTGTCGTAGATTTCACGAATATAAATATTATGTGTGCATTTAGCCATTAAAAGTGGTAAAATGAAATAGAAATTTTCCTATCTACAGCTTGGATCAAGTTCTACATTCTCCAACAATCAGCTCACTGATTAGCTATTCGCCTCGACCAAAATAGCTGTAAACCAGCGCATCTGCAGAATTAAAAAAAAAAAAAAAAAAAACGCATTAAAATAAGTGAATATCGAAACATGGAGTGCTCCCAATTCACTTTCTTGTGCCATTCAAATGCTTCATCTTCGCAGTGATTAAGAGTGGTTAAAGGAAATGGATGTTTTCATATGAATACCGATATAAAGGATGATGCGCCGGGAGAGGCATCTAGCGGTGCTCGGATGGAACTTCGAAGTCGAAAACGCTGATAAAAATGATGATGCGCCGGAAGAGACATGTAGCGGTGCACGGGTGCAACTACGTAGTCGACATGTTGCCAGCTCTGGAATTCTGAATATCGCAGTATCGAAATAACATTATTTCTTGGCGTTGTATAAGTATACGAACACCGAAATTGTAGTTCCATTTCAAATATTAGGCTAATGAAAGTAATATAATTGGAAAATGGCATGAGAAGTATATACCTCCGTTTTTATTTGTTGTTATTGTGTCAGGCGTTCCCCTTAACACGTAAAAGATACCGTTTCATATCTCCCAGCGCCGGTTAAATTTTACCAAATATCCCAGCGGCCTCCTATGATAATGTTGGCTACAGGTGCTGAATAATGAGAATCCTGTGAGTCTTCGTTTTAGCCAATCGCTTGACAACGCTGTTTTCTCATAGAATCTTCGCTTTACAAGGGCAATTACTTTTACTGAGCGGACCAGAGTACATACAAGAACGTGTCAACCATAAAGCAGGAACAGCATTATTTGTTTACTTCATGCACTGTACGATACACTAATCGAGTCATTCTATGTGGTTCGAACAAATGGGCAAAGATTTTCTATCGTGTTGTTGATGTTGCCAACATAATCACGCGAGGCCGCCGTAAAATTTTACCCCCAGTAACCATTGTAAACATAATTGGTCGATTTTCGACCACAGGCAATACTAGTTTGATTAAATATATTTCAGTCATATAATATACTAATTCAGGAATTAGTCCATCGAGTAGAAAGAGTTGTAAAGTAGAAATGGCTCCAAGTTGTTTTTAAAATTCTCATTATCTGCCGCCGCGGTGGAGCGGCCTAGCGCATTGAGGCGCTAAGCTACGAAGCGCGAGGCCGTTCCCCGTCGGGGGTTCGAATCCCCCCCTCGGGCTTGGATGTTTGTGCTGTCTTTATTATGCGGTAGTTTATAAGTAGTTTGTAAGTTTAGGGACTGATGACCCCGTAGTTACGTCCCATAATTTAAAAAAAACAAGAAACAACAACATTATCTGTCACCACGAAAGCGATCATCATTGTTGTGGCTATCAGGTACTCTCTATTCTGTGTAAGTTATTTTTGTTCCTAATATGTCATTCATTAACGTTACTATTATTTTCAAAGAATCAGTGGCGGCGCTAGACCAAAACTGGACGTCGGCGTCAAACATCTTCACGAGGCCTCTTTCATGTTTCAGTTAGGAAGTAAATGTTATATCAAATTAGCTGAAATTTACATCAATTTCACAATTTCATCAATTTTAACTTTGAGAAGCTAATCAAATCGTGCAACATTTCCGTGACTCTTCCCCCTCCCTTTATCGTGATAAAACAAAACGAGCTGTCCTTCTCTGAACCTTCTCAATGTCTTCCGTCAGTCCCACCTGATGAGGGTCCCACACTTGACAACAATACTCCAGCAGGGCACGCACAAGTGTGATGTAGGCAGTCTCGTTGATGGAGCTGGTGCATCTTCGAAGCGTTCTGCCAACAAAACGTAACCTTTGGTACGACTTCCCCACAATATGTTCTGTGTGTTCTCTCCAGTGTAAGTTGTTCTTAATTGTAACTCCTAGATACTTGGTAAAATCTTCGACCTTAAGGTTTGGCTGATTTATCGTGTAACTGAACTTCAGCGGATTTCTTTTAGTGGTCATGTGTATTACTTCACACTTTTTATTATTTAGTATTCATTGCCACTTTTCGAACCGTGTAGAAATTTTGTCTAAATTGATTTGCAGTTGTTCTTGATTCTCTGTTGACTTCACTAACCGATAAAGTACAGCATCTTCCGCGAACAGTCTAAGGGAACTATTCAGATTGTCTCCTGAATCGTTTGTAAACACCAGGAAGAGTATGTGAATTTACTATGGTTTTCCGTATACCACAACCTGAATATCGATCCGGTACCTAAGTCGAGTGGGATAACATTATTCACAAACGTGTACCAAATATCAACACACATTTCACATATGTAGCAATACATCTCCTTTCCGGAAAATCAATACTCCCCCTTCCGTCCGAAGATTAAGAAAAAATGTTCAAATGTTTGTACAGCTTATGGGGCTTAACTACGGGGTCATCAGTCCCTAAACTTACAAACTACTTATGAACTAGCTATTCCTAAGGACGGCACAAATATCCATGCCCGATGGGGGTTCGAACCCCCGACCGTAGTGGCCGTGCATATCGTGACTGGAGCGCCTCAGTCCCCTCAGCCACCGCGACCGGCGATTAAGAAGAAGAAGATCTATACTAATACCATAAGGTCATAGAAAGAGGCTAACTCAGCAATATCACGCATTAGTTTCCTATTCGGTTTTGGGAGGAGTAAGTTGAAAATCGCCGTGGTGGAGTAACCGAGCGGTCTAAGGCGCCTCGCTGCGGAGCGCACGATCGCTCGCCGTCGGAGGTTCGAGTCCTCCTGGAACATATGTGTGTGTGTGTGTGTGTGTGTGTGTGTGTGTGTGTGTGTGTGTGTGTGTGTGTTGTCCTTAGGTTACTTACCTAGGTGTAAGTAGTTTGTAAGCTACGGACTGATGGCCACGCAGCTTGGACTACTAGATTAAAAAAATAATAATAATAATAAATAAAAAAAAGTAAAAAATAAAAAAAAGAGGTTGAAAATCTCTGTTCGGCCCTCAAGACCTAAATTTTCATTTGTTTGTAGGCGTCCATTAATTACGTGATATGTTTGGTTGAAGGGACCAGAATTCTACCAAATCTAACGTGGAGGAGAGGGAGGGGGCTCCGCAAATCTCACCAAATATTTTTCCGCAATGTTTCAGTGTAAAACAGCGTTAAATTAAGTAAAATATGTTTCACCTCTAAAATATGGCTAAATCATACACAACAATATTTACGCGATTGTGCAAACATCACATACGGACAGGGGCTCATTGATTCAAGAGTTCTAGTGTTTGTAAATCTATGGGACTTAATTAATGGGGTTATCAGTCCTTGGCTTAGAAACTACTTAAACTAACCTAACGACAACAACAACAACAACAACAACACACACACACACACACACACACACACACACGGCCGAGGAAGGACTCGAACCTCCGACGGCGAGCATCGGTGCGCTTTTCAGCAAGGCGCCTTAGAGCGCTCGGCCAGTTTACCGCGGCTAGCTCCTAGGCTGTTTCTCTATGGATACATGATTTAATATATATATACGCGAGTGAAATGCTATGATCAGGACTATCGCAGCAGTCGCCGGAGTGCTCTTCATATCATTCTTCATGACTGTTTTCTGCCACCTCCACACAGCATTACTTAGTTTTAAAGGGCATCCAACCGTCCCGGACCATGAAGAGCATGACGAAAAGTCATTTGCACTTGCTCCCTTCTTGGTCCGGCACTGCCTACCAATCCAACCTTTCAACGTCTTCACTGGCATCTCCTATGACCTCTATTGTCCAAGTGTACGTGGTGAACTACAAAAGAGATGCTGCATCTATCTATATATACATATATTCTCCGCTATCCGCCGTAAGTTACTATGAACAGCATAGTGAACGCATTATCGTAGCAAAGATAGACACAAAACCAACATCGACCACAGCAGAGCAAGTTTATATGCCAACTAGCACTGCCGATGATGAGTATATCGAAGAAATGTATGAGGAGATAAAATAAATCATTCAGAAAGTTAAGGGAGACGAAAACTAGATTTTGATTAGGGACTGGAATTCGATAGTGGGAAGGGGTACAGAAGGAAATGTAGTAGGTGAATATGGACTGGGGAAAAAGAAATGAAAGAAGAGATCACTTAGTAAAATTTTGCGCAGAGCACAATTTAATGATCACTTGGTTTAATCATCACATCCTTACCCAAAACTCCGAACGTTAGGTCCGTCTCTAATGACCAAACTGTCGACAGGACGTTAAACTCTAGGTTTCCTTCCTTCCTTCGTTAAAGTGTTAATCTAACCTAAGGACAACACACACACACACACACACACACACACACACACACAAACACCCCCCCCACACACACACAAACACACACACACACACACACACACACACACACACACACACACAGAGAGAGAGAGAGAGAGAGAGAGATGCCCGAGGGAGGACTCTAACGTCCGACGGTGAGCTACCACGCGCTCCGCAGCAAGGTGCTTGGAGCTCTCGCTAATTCCATTGCGACAAACACGATTGTATAAAGAAGACAATTATCTTCGCAGGATGAGTCTAGAAACTCGTTGCAGTAGGAAAGCGCACTGATACGCAACATCTTGCCACTGTGAGACAAATCAGCTTGAGTTGTAATGATCTACATCTACATGGGATACTCTGAAAATTCCTTTTTAGTGCCTGGCAGAGGATTCATCGAACCACCGTTATAATACTTATCTCCCATTCCATTCTCGAATAGCGCCCTGGAAGATAAAACACCTGAATATCTCCGTTCGAGCTCTGATTTCTCGTATTTTATTCTGATGATCATTTCTACCTATGTAAGTGGGAGTCAACAATATATTTTCGCATTCGGAGGAGAATGTTGGCGATTGGAGTTTCGTAAGTAGCCCACGCCGCAGCGATATGCGCTGCTGTTGTAATGATTCACATCCCAGATGCTCTATCATTTCTGTAACGCTGTCTTCCCTGTATCTTGACAATACGAAACGAGCTACCCTTCTTTGGACTCTTTCGATGTCCTCCGTCAAACCCACCTGATAGGGATTCCACACTGGGCAGTAATACTCCAAAAATGGACGGACAAGCGTAGTGTATGCAGTTTCTTTTGTAGTTCTGTTGCATCTTTTAAGGATTCTGCCAATAAAACGCAGTCTTTCGTTCGCCTTTCCCACGACATCTGTTAAGGATTCTGCCAATAAAACGCAGTCTTTCGTTCGCCTTTCCCACGACATTATCTACGTGTTCTTTCCAGTTTAAGTCTGAAGTACTAGTAATTCCTTGGTATTTTTTGGAGTTTATGCCCTTCACTTTTGATTGATTTATCTTGTAAACAAAGTTTAACGGATTTCTTTTCGTACTCATGTGGACGACTTCACACTTCTCATTATTTAGAGTCAATTGCCAATTTTTACACCCTACTGATATCTTATTCAGATCGTTCTACAGTTGGTTTTGATCTTCAGATTATTTTACTAGGCGGTAAATAACGGCGTCAATGTAAGAGACCTACTTAGTTTTCCCGTAAAACGTTTATGTAAACAAGGAACAGCAGAGGACCAAAATCACTACCCTGTGGAACGCTCGATATCACCTCTGTTCTAGTCGATGCCTTACCATCGATTACTACGAACTGTGTCCTCTCTGACAGGAGACTGAGGCGCTTCAGTCACGGTCTGCACGGCCACTACGGTCCGGGGGTTCGAATCCGCCCTCGGGCATGGATATTTGTGCCGTCTTTAGTATAAGGTAGTTCATAAGTAGTTTGTAAGTTTAGGGACTGATGGCCCCGTAGTTAAGTCCCATAAGCTTAACAAACATTTGAACATTTTCTATCTGACAGGGAAATTCCCTATCCAATCGCAAATTTGGGGCGATATACCATAAACATGCAATTTGATTAAAAGCCGTTTGTGAGGTACTGTGTCAAAAGCCTTCTGGAAATCAAGAAATACGGAATCGATTTGCGAACCCTTGTCGATATCACCCATCACATCGCGTGAATAAAGAGCTAGTTGAGTTTCGCATGAACGATACTTTCCAAATCCGTGTTGACCTTGCGTCAATAGATCATTCTGTTCCAGATAATTCATAATATTTGAACACAGGATATGTTCCAAAAACCCTGCTGCAAATTGACGTCAATGAAATAGGCCTGGAAGCAGGTGAACACTGAAGGTGAGTTAGGCACCAAAGACGAACGTCGCCGACATCGGCTGCAGCGCTGAGCCTGGAAACGGATAATTTATCACGAGCGCAGCGTGCAGACGAATGTTACCTCGGTGACGTCAGACCTTCGCGGCGGGCAGAGGAGGAGAAGGGGTTGAGACCCGGCGGTGGCGAATGGCCGGGGGTGGGGGAGGCAATTTCCCCCCAGCCCCCAGCTGGCGGCGCGCCAGGGCCTAAATTAATTAAAACCTCAGTCAGGGCGGCGGCAGCTGGCGAGCTGCCTGCGGCCTGCCGATTAAAGGTAACAGCGCGGGGCGCGCGTGTGTGCGCTCTGATTGCCGCCGCGCGCCAGCCGCTGCGTCACTCTGTTCACGCGCTGCGACTCGAGGAAATCTTTGTAAAGTTATGGGGCGGAACTGCAGTCGTCATCAGCTCCTAGACTTGCAAGCCACTTGACCTAACTTATACTAAGGAAAACATACCCATCCATACCCGAGGGAGGACTCGGAACTCCGGCGGGAGCGGCCGCCGTGTCCTTAGCATGATGCCTTAGACCACGCGGCTACTCCCGCGCGGCTGTGTGGCTTCACTAGAAACTACATGTGTTTCGTATTGCAAATCAAATAAAAAAAAAAAAAAAAAAAAAAAAAAATAAAAAATAAAAAAAAAAAATGTTCAAATGTTTGTAGAGCTTATGGGACTTGACTACGGGGTCTTCAGTACGTAAACTTACAAACTACTTAGGAACTAGCTACAACTAAGGACGGCACAAATATCCATGCCCGAGGGGGGATTCGAACCCCCGACCGTAGTGGCCGTGCAGACCGTGACTGTTGCGCCTCAGTCCCCTCGGCCACCGTGGCCGGCAAATCAAATTAGAGGTTCTATTTTACCGATTGGAAAATTGTGCCAATTCAGTTATTTTTTTAATCAATATTATTTCGCAAGAGCGATTTTTTTCTTAGCGTCCCTGTATAAGGTAAATTGTGACATATGAAAATTTGTGCCGAAGCCGGGACTCGGACCCGGGATTCCCGATTTTCGCGAGCGGCTGCCTTAACCATTAGGCTACCCGAACACGACTCCCGGCCCGACCGAAACTTCCATATGCCACACTGACTTCACATATGAGTCAACTGCATTAAACAACCAAATCGTGTCATATGAAAATTTGTGCCGGGCCGGGACTCGAACCCAGGTTTCCCGCTTTTCGCGAGTGGTCGCCTTAACCACTAGGCTATCCGAACACGACTCCAGAACCGTCCCAAACTTCCATATGCCACACTGACTGCACACATATGAGTCAACTACATTAATCCCTTAGCACTCGCAGCTTAATCTGTATTCCCGCACCAGGGAGAATGAAAACAACGAGGCATTAACCTACGCTGTTATCGTCATTGCCTCGCTTAGGCATCTGTTAAATAGCAGTTTCATTCTCCCTGGTTCCGGAATACAGATTAAGCTGCGAGTGATAAGGGATAAATGTAGTTGACTCATATGTGTGCAGTCAGTGTGGCATATGGAAGTTTGGGACGGTCCTGGAGTCGTGTTTGGGTGGCCTAGTGGTTAAGGCGACCGCTCGCGAAAAGCGGGAAACCAGGGTTCGAGTCCCGACCCGGCACATATTTTCATGTCACAATTTGGTATAACATCCATACCTAACACAGTGAGCTAGGAAAAAAATTCGCTAGTGCAAAATAATATTGATAAAATAATATTAACACTGTAATTCGTCAGCATACAGTTATGAAATTCAGTTACCTGCAGTGTTGGAAAAGTAATCACCAGTGGAGGACTATGAAGGGGGGGAGGGCAGGGAGCGGACCGGCCCGGGCGTCTCGTCTTGGGGGGGGGGGGGGGGGGCGCTTCCAAATACCTCAAAAGTATTTTATTTATTTTTTGTGCGCTCTTGGCCTCTCGTTCTGGGAACTCCAAATCTGGGAAGCTATTTTTCCTAGATTATCCGGTTCCTCTCGTCCTGGGAGAATCTCCAAATCCCAAAAGTTGCTTTTTTTTACAGTAATACATGTACTTCAAAGTGGACGGGACGCCTCATCTTGCTTCGCAACAGAGCAGGGCCTCCGACAGCCTTAGTCCGCCACTGGTATTCACAAGTAGACCACACGGGTATCGGATTTTAGAATGTTTTGATATTTATGGTACGTCAATTTCAGAACTCAGATAAGAATTAGAAAAAACCATTCGACGGAACTATGCAAAATTCTCGAGAAAATCGACTTTGAAGTTTTGTAGTTTTGTAAATAAGCGTAAGTATCGATTAGAAATGCGCTGCAGTACATGTCTGTGTAGCTCGCGTTGTAGCTTTCTGGACTTCCAACCTTAAGGTCGCAACTGACAAGTTTTAATTTATTTATTTTCGTTGTGTTCGAATACTTACACAATTTTAATATCTAATTATAATATTTACGAAAACTGCACCTATTTTGTTTATTCGTAATTTTCTACATTTTATAGAAGATGGAAATAATGATGGAGTCAATAAAAAAAGTTACTTTTTTACAGTATTGGCTTCACTCTTAGTTGAAGACGGTAGTCTTTCATTGTTCAGTTTGTGAAGAGCAACGATTCTGTTTTTGGAAAGTCATCTCTATAGCTACTAATGGCTATCCAAGCACGTAATCTATTTTACCATCGTTTTACGTGACGGACAAGGTTACCAGCTCGTCTACATACACACAAACAAGAACTGACACAAAACGTGGAATTAGGGACCACAAAATATTTTATATAACTGAATTCGAGAACAAAACAATAAATATTGAAAAGAAATCGTTGCACGGATCTTCTGGCTTCGCCAAACTTGTCATTAAGAAGTAACGGAATTTTAGCTTACGTAGTGCTGTCATGCCTGCCACAAAATTTACTACAACCAGTGACTATAGAACGTAGAAATACAAAATCAGCGCATTTTCGGTTTATGAATCTCAGTGTCTTTCTATTTCAGTAAGTTGTTCATTTCCAGCTTGCGTCTGTATCAGCAGCATACGAGGAAGAGAGAGACACGAGGCAGCTCCGCACTCGGCACAACAGGCAGTAAACAGCCGCGAGAGTGGCACGTAGCTGCGACCGCGTCGCGTCAAACTTATCTCACGTATTTTCTGGAGAATGGAAAGAAATATGGCTCTCCTTCCACCGTTAAAAACGATTTCGATATGTTAGCTACATTTCGTACGGAATAATGTATAGTGTAAAACGCACCAAACGCAAACTGGCCAGCGGCTGCATTTTTCACTGCAAACTCTTCAAAATACACGAGCTGTTGTACTTAATTTCTTATTATAACAATAACGAAAGAAAACTAGTCCAATATCATGCGATGTCTTTTGGCTATAAGATACCGAAAAATAATTGAGGGGTTTGGCCCAAGAAGGAGGCAGCTCCACTTTTTGGCTCTATTTAGTTGAACATTCTACCACATAGAAAAAAAAAAATTTATCAATTTAATAAAAAAAAAAAATAAAAAAAAGCCTTGTCGTTTGGTGCAAGAAAGAGGTAGTTCCACCCAATAGTTATAGAGAAATCCAACAGATCGTTCATCGATTTCCATAACTGGGCCACAGCTTTATGCCATGCGACAGAGCGTTTGGTAATACAGAAACGCGTTTGAGGTAGATGGAATGAGTTTTTCCTCCAAGACTATTCTCGCATTATCAGAAGAACTAGCCCCAAATTTCATGTCAATGAAGTGGACCAGAGATTTATTTTCAACTCTGTTAACACTTTGAATATAATTTTTGTGTATAACCCTTACGTATCATTATCGAACAAGAAAAGAGGAAACTATTGAATCACTAAGTACAAAATATTCCTCTATGAACGGCCATACATTGCTAAAAGGGATAACTCAATGCAGTGCGACCGTAGGGATGACTGTCTTCGATAATGCGCAAATTTGCAACCAAGGACCTGCAACTCTCATAACAATGAACCACTTTCATCAAGCTTATCATTGTCTCCTCCCACTTAAAGGTCAAAAGTTTAAAGAGATCAGAGCTGGCAAGAAAGGTATGTTGGGCAAAACCAAATTTGGTTTTACGAACAGTTGATGTCGGATGCTTCAAACAATCCTGAGGAGACTGAAGGGGAGCTAGAAGACTGAAGAAGAGCTACAGAATTAATGTATTATGCCAATAATGTTGTCCTTTCTTTATTAATAAATGTTTTTTAAACTGAAATATGGTTAATTATGAAGAAAATTGTCCTACAAACAGATTTTCATTCACTTTGGAGCAAAACGGAGGCAGCTCCAAAATTCAAAAGTCTGTTGCACGGACCTGAGTGTATACATTTGTGTGTATTCTCGACAGTAGTATTAGATACCCCATAGCTGACAGTGTTTTCGGTTTGGTGAAAACTGAATTTTTATTTAATTTATTTATTTACTTATGTATTTATTTTTCAATTTGCCACAAACTGGATAAAGTGGAGCTGCCTCCTTCTTGTGCGATTGGATTCACGATTTCCTATCAGAAAGGACACAGTTCGTTGTAATTGACGGTAAGTCATCGAGTAAAACAGAAGTGATATCTGGCGTTCCTCAGGGAAGCGTTATAGGTCCCCTACTCTTCCTTGTGTTTATAAAAGATTTAGGAGACAATCTGAGTAGCTCCCTTAGACTGTTCGCGTATGATGCTGTCGTTTGTCGGTTAGTGAAGTCAACAGAGGATCAAAAGCAACTGCAAAGCCATTTAGACAAAATTTCTAAATGGTGCGTAAATTGGCAATTGATGCTAAATAATGAGAAGTGTGAGGTAATACACATGGCCACTAAAAGAAATCCGCTGAACTTCAATTACACGATAAATCAGTGAAACCTTAAGGTCGTAAATTCTACCAAATACCTAGGAGTTCCAATGAGGAGCAATTTTGACTGGAGAGAACACATAGAAAATATCGTGGGGAAGGCGAAGCAAAGATTACGTTTCATAGACAGAACGCTTCGAAGATGCACCAGCTCCACCAAAGAGACTGGCTACATCACACTTGTGCGTCCTCTCCTGGAGTACTGTTGCCCATTGTGGGACCCTCACCAGGTGGGACTGACGGAAGATATTGAGAAGGTTCAGAGAAGGGCAGCTCGTTTTGTTTTATGACGTTACGGGGGGGAGAGGGAAGCGTCACAGAAATGTTGCACAAATTGGGGTGGAAATCATTAAAAGAAAGACTTTATTCATTGCGGCGTGATCTGTTTGCGAATTTTCAATCACCGACTTTTACTTCTGAATGTGAAAATATTTTGCTAGCACCCACTTACTTAGGGAGACATGACCATTCCAATAAAATAAGAGAAATCAGATCGAAAACGGAACGATTTAGGTGTTCTTTCTTCCTGTGCGATATTAGAGAATGGAACAGAAGGGAAAAGTTATGAAAGTGGTTAATGAACCCTCTGCCAGGCACTTAAATGTGATTTGCAGAGTATCTGTGTAGGTGTAGATGTAGAACCCTTCAATTTTTTTTTACCGATTAGTTTCTGGAAAATCGATTGAGGAAGTTGCCTTAGTGCAAAACACGCACAAATCCGAAAGTAGTGTTTTTAATTTTTTTTACGCTGAAAGTAAAAGTGTTAGAAAGAAACTAAATACAGAGAAGGCTGAAGCTTATATTCGGCTATAGAAAACAATTTTTTTCGAAGAATATCGGATGACTTGAAATTACACTTTGGCAGAGGTGCAACAAAGGCGCAGGAAAACTGTGCGCCTCGGACAGCCGGACAGAGGCGTGACCGAGGAAACGCCTGCCTTCCGCCTCGGCTGCTCTTTAAGTGTGCGGCAGGCTGCCCCATTAGAAAGCACGGTTTACTGACGGCTGGTGGCGTATCCTCTGCCGCGGTGGAGTAGCCGAGCGGTCTAAAGCGTCTCGCTGCGGAGCGCGTGGTTGCTCGCCGTGGAGGTTCCAGTCCTCCCTGAGGCATGGGTGTGTGTGTTGTCCTTAGGTTAGTTTAACTAGGTTTAAGTAGTTTGTAAGCTACGGACTGATGACCACGCAGTTTGGTCCGATAGATGTACAAACATTCGAACATTTTTGAGCCTATCCTCTGCCTCCCCTCTGCCCGTGCTGCTTAGAGTGTTCACCGGGCCTACCCCCGTCGACGGAAGCCTTCGCCGGCATCCTCGCCCTCCGCCGGGCACGCGCGCGGCCGCGGGTCGCGACCTCGGTGCGGCGGGCGCCCGTTTATGGAAACGGCAGCGGCGCGTATTGTCAGCATTCCCTTTGTCATCCCGCATGAGTAACGGCACCTGCCGCGCCGGGGCCCGTCCCCGCGCGCATGCTCAAATAAGGAAGACGCTTGACCGACGCCAGCTGCCGGCCATGTAAATTCCGCTTCGGCGTCCCTCCCACCGCCGGAATACGCGATGAAGCGATTCAGATTCATGCAGACGCGACGCGCACAGGCAGGCTGTCAGAGGCGCTACCCAGGCGGACGGGCCCGACGTCTGGGGGAGCCGCTGACGTCAGCGACGACGAAGAGCGCTGCCGAGACGACTCTGCGAGTGCGCTGCTGGTCGGTAAAATTCAGCAAACGGCTTTTAAATCAGATTGCGTGGTTATGGTATATCGCACCAAATTTGCGATTGGATAGCGGATTTTCTGTCAGAGAGGACACAGTTCGTAGTAATCGATGGTAAGGCATCGACTAAAACAGAGCTGATATCGGGCGTTCCACAGGGTAGTGTTACTGGTCCTCTGCTCTTCCTTATTTACATAAACGATTTAGGGGAAAATCTAAGTATCTCAAATGTTCAAATGTTTGTAAATCTATCGGACCAAACTGCGTGGTCATGAGTCCGTAGCTTACAAACTACTTAAACCTTGGTATACTAACCTAAGGACAACACACACACACCCATGCCCCAGGGAGGACTCAAACCTCCACGGCGAGCAACCGCGCACTCCGCAGCGAGCCGCTTTAGACCGCTCGGCTACTCCACCGCGGCTCTAAGTATCTTAAATGTTTGTTCAAAAATGTTTGTGTAGTCTATGGGACTTAACTATGGGGTCATCAGTCCCTAAACTTACAAACTACTTACGAACTAGCTAACACTAAGGACGGCACAAATATCCATGCCCGATGGGGGATTCGAACCCCCGACCGTAGCGGACGTGCGGACCGTGACTGGAGCGCCTTAGTCCCCTCGGCCACCGTGGCCGGCTAAATGTTTGTTAAGCTTATGGGACTTAACTACGGGATCATCAGTCCCTAAACTTACAAACAACTTATGAACTACTTACGAACTAGGACGGCACAAATATCCATGCCCGAGGGGGGATTCGAACCCCCGACCGTAGTGGCCGTGCTGACCGTGACTGGAGCGCCTCAGTCACCTCGGCCACCGCGGCCGGCTCTAAGTATCTCCCTTAGGTTGTTTGCAGATGACTCCGTCATTTACCGTCTAGTGAAATCATCTGAAGATCAAAACCAATTGCAGAACGATCTGAATAATATATCAGTATGGTGTATAAATTGGCAATTGACTCTAAATAATGACAAGTGTGAAGTCGTCCACATGAGTACGAAAAGAAATCCTTTAAAGCCGGCCACGGTGGCCGAGGGGACTGAGGTGCTCCAGTCACGGTCTGTATGGCCACTACGGTCGGGGGTTCGAATCCCCCCCTCGGGCATGGATATTTGTGCCGTCCTTAGTGTTAGCTAGTTTATAAGTAGTTTGTAAGTTTAGGGACTGATGATCCCGTAGTTAAGTCCCATAAGCTACACAAACATTTGAATTTGTATCCGTTAAACTTTGTTTACAAGATAAATCAATCAAAAGTGAAGGTCGTAAACTCCACAAAATACCTAGATATTACCATTACTTCAGACTTAAACTGGAAAGAACACGTAGATAATGTCGTGGGAAAGGCGAACCAGAGACTGCAAATCAAATCAAATGTTTGTAAATCTTATGGGACTTAACTACGGGGTCATCGGTCCCTAAACTTACAAACTACTTATGAACTACTTACGAACTAGGACGGCACAAATATCCATGCCCGAGGGTGGATTCGAACCCCCGATCGTAGTGGCCGTGCAGACCGTGACTGAAGCGCCTCAGTCCTCTCGGCCACCGCGGCCGGCCCAGACACTGCGTTTTATTGGCAGAACCCTTAAAACATGCAACAGAACTACAAAAGAAACTGCATACACTACGCTTGTCCGTCCATTTTTTGGAGTATTGCTGCCCAGTGTGGGATCCATATCTGGTGGGTTTGACGGAGGACATCGAAAGAGTCTAGAGAAAGGCAGCTCGTTTCGTATTGTCACGATACAGGGGAGACAGTGTTACGGAAATGATACAGGATCTGGGATGGGAATCATTAAAACTACGGCGTTTATCGCTGCGGCGTGGGCTACTTTCGAAACTCCAATCGCCAACATTCTCATCCGAATGCGTTATATATTGTTGAATCCCACTTAAATAGGTAGAAATGACCATTAGAATAAAATACGGGAAATTAGAGCTCGAACGGAGAGATTCAGGTGTTCTTTCTCCCCGCGCGCTATTCGAGAATGGAATGGGAGATAAATAGTATAATGGTGGTTCGATGAACCCTCTGCCAAGCACTTAAATGTGATCCACAGTATCCCATGTAGATGTAGATGTAGAAAGTAGCTGCGGAAGTAAGTTCCTTATGGTACAAATGGAGGAATCGATTACAGATAAACTAGAAAGCAATTTCTTTCACAAAAACTTATCTAATATCTTGAAAAGCAGTGATTCTCAATCTTTTTTTTAGTGCGACCCAAAATCAATTAGTGAAAATTTTCACGGCCCAATATACAGGGTGAGTCGCGTAAGACTAACCCCCCCCCCTCTATTTCGGGAGCGATTGCACTTATCGACAACCGGTTTTCGGCGAATCATAACAGATTATTGAGCACATACTTTGGTAATTTTTTTTATGAGACGCTATTTTTTTAACATCATTCGAGAGCTCTGGGCCGACCGCGGTGGCCGAGGGGACTGCGGCGCGTCAGTCACGGTCCTCATGGCTACTACGGTCGGCAGTTGGAATCCCCCCTCGGGCATGGATGTTTGTGCCGTCCTTAGTGTTAGCTACTTTATAAGTAAAGTAGCTAAATTAAAGTAAATTAGTAAATTTAGGGACTGATGAAACCGTAGTTAAGTTCCATAAGCTATACAAACATTTGAAACATTTCGAGAGCTATGGAAAATTGTTTGACAGGTCATCATGAAAGTCAGCACGTAAATGGATATTTTCATGAAGGAGATTTTTTATAATCCGCAAGTTAGTGAATTTAGAGAGAGAGAGAGAGAGAGAGAGCTTGAAAGGAAGTGGAGAGGACGGGATGGACAGAGAGGGAAGCAATGAGAAGCTGGATAGAGATGGAAAGGGTAAGGAGAGATGGACTAACGCGAAACGGGAATAAATACATAATTTTTTAAATTCTGTTAAATACTGTACAGTTAGAATTATATATAGTCGCGGTTACATACAGGGTGAGTCACGTAAGGCGTAACACCCCGTTCATAGCGGGGGTGATTGCACTTATCGAATAGCGGTTTTCGGCGAATCGTAACAAGACTATGGTGCACATACTTTGATATATGCACAGTAATCACAACGTTTATATTGACCGACGTAATGAGGAAAGTACATGTTTTTTAATGATAGTCTGTACTTTTTTTAACCTCATTCTAAAGCTCTGGAAAAGACACGTTTAGTGATGTAACGCATGTTGATATTGTGATTCAATCTTTGCTTAAAAGACGCTGGGAAATATTGTAAGACTGAACGTCGAGGCGGTCGGAATCGGCTGCAGACTGTATACACGCCTCACGCAGGCTGTGTTGGCGTGCTCTATCAACACCGTCTAGATACAAGGCCTCACAACACGTCCGTGTCACGTCACACCTATAGGCTTCCCTCGCAAGCTCACTGGCTGAAGCTGTGAGGCAGTGGGCTTTGATCCAGCGGTCAGCCAGTGAGCTTTTGAGGGCAGCCTATAGGGGTGACGTGACACGGACGTGTTGTGAGGCATTGTATCTAGACGGTGTTGGCTCTATGTAGCGAGGCGTGGCCAACGGGAAATACAGGCCTCTGCGCACACATCATGCCACGTAAGCAAGGTAGTTCCGAGCCGGCGCGATCGCTAGCCGATTGGCCGGCCGCTGGGGCACTGTCCACTGCGTCATAGCGGGCAGCCACTGAGCTAGCGATCGCGCCGGCTCGGAACGGATGCCGCACACTTGCCACGCCGGACTTTTGCCACGCCGGACTTTTGCCACACCTGACCCTTCGCCAGGTAGTCGGATTAGCGGCTCCTCAAGCAAAGGACGCCCTTCCCCGTACTGCTGCTGTTTGCTTCCAAACCTCCGTCTCCGATCTTACACGATACAGCCAATACGAAAGAGATATTTTTGTTCGACATCTCTCCGAAATGTACAGCTTCTTTTCAATATCCCGAAATCCAAATATTTATAACTTTTGGGATACGAAACCAATACCGTCAGCTGTGTCATTGCGTAATTAGTTCTTCCAACCACAAATATGGATCCATTCACCCCTCTGTCTGTATGGTTACTTTCTTCCACAATTACTGATTGCGATAGAAACAGTCCATCGGCATGGAAGGAACATTAAAGGAACGATATAAAGGTAATTCGAATGTTCGCTTATTATTCAAGTTTGATCACTGCATTTGTACATATATTAATTGCTACAACTGTGTGAAAAAAAGAACGATACACTCCATAAATTTATTCTTTTGTTGCGAAATATTAGTTAATAAAGTGAATTAGAACAATGTTCAAATCAATGACAGAAAATGCGTTTACAAAATATAGATAAGAGCGTCTGTGTTTGACAGATCACCTAAAAACGACATACAGATTTGAAATAAAGAAAGAAATGAAGGAATATAGACTTCTATGCTTGTAAAGTACACTGTTGTTCTACATTGTTTAGCTGAGTCGCAGAGGAAATACCCTAGTTTTTTAATGGAACGCCATAATTCCTACGATCTGCATTACAAAAGAAACAAAAAGCATAATATAATATGAGTACTGGCTCACAAGCGAAACTGAAATCGATAGTTCCTGTCAGTTAGCAGATGTTATACTCGACTACCGGAATAAATTAATAATTGCCGCGGCTGAGCGGCCAAATGCATTGAGGCGCTATGCTGCAATGCGCGAGGCCGTTCCCCGTCGGGGGTTCGAATCCTCCATCGGGCATGGATGTTTGTGTCGTCTTTAGTATAAGGTAGCTCATAAGTAGTTTGTAAGTTTAAGGACTGATGACCCCGCAGTTAAGTCCCTTAAGCTTAACATACATTTGAACATTTTAATTTGCTGACCCAGGCACTCTCATAATGCAGCCGCTGAACAGATCATAGAAAACTTGAGTCTCAACTCAAATAGGTACACTACTGACACAATTACAGTTGGCCTTGACTTAAATCTACCATTCGTATGTAGACAAAAATACACCTTCTGACCAGATACATCATCCGAAATTGTGCTAAATGCTTTTTTTAAAAATTATTTTGAACAATTAGTTTACGAGCCCATTAAAACTGTAAATGGTTTCGGAAACACACTTAAGCTCTTAGTCACAAATACTCTTGAGCATCACGACGAATACAGGGATAAGTGAACCCAAAGTTGCAGCGAGCTCAAATCTGTAACAAAGATTTTCACCAAAACTAAACGCTAAATACGTCTACTAAAAAAAGATAAAAATTCGGTTGACATCTTCCTATGAGACAGTCTCCATTTTTTTCTAAATTAACTATGTAAGTGAAGACCATATGTGGCTTACATTCAAAGGAATAGTATCAACAGCATTGGAGGGATTCCTACCAAATTAATTAATAAGAGACTGAAATGGTCCCCCATGGTACATAAAACAGAACAGAAAGCTTTTGCAGAAAATTTAGACGAATTCAAAATCCCCAAGATTGCAGATGTTTTACTGAAGCTCGAAATTTGGCGCGGCCTTCAATGCGAATTTGTTTAATATTTTTCACAACGAAAATCTTCGTAGAAATGTAGCGGAAAATCCAAAGATATTCTGGTCCTATGTTATTTACAGCAGCGGAAAGACTAGGTGAATGCCTTTATTGCGCGATAGCGACGGTAATGTTATTAAACACAGTGCCACTAAAGCAGAGTTATTAAATGAAGTTTTCAGAAATTCTTTCATCAAATAAGACGAAGTAAATACTCCACAATTCGAAATGAGAACTTAACATTAAAGTAAATATCCTTGGTGATCCAAAGCAAATCACCCTATCAAATTAGTGATGTTCCAGACGAAATGATCAAATATGTTTTCAAAAGTTTCTAATGAATAAGAAAAATACGTCTAATACATTTGTTTATGATATTCTTTTGTAACAATTATTTTTAAACAGTAAGCTCCTTGCCTTGTTTCCATAGCTTTTACTGGCTCGATTAAAGATAATCAACAACATGGTGAGAAACTTTAATTTTTAAGGACTACAGCTAAATATACTTCATGAGATCTACGTCTGCTATTGTGTTATTTCTATCCTTGTCTAATTTTGGAGATATGGGAATTATTTCAACACTACAGCTGCCGAACTTGTCAATCTTAAGAGCAGATCTGTTTTAGGGTGTGTATTTTAGGTGCAATTCTAATGTTCAGATGCTTTTAAAACCTAAAGTGTACTTTATCAGTTTAATAAAAATGAAATTTTTAGGAGCTAACTGCGGCTCTGAAGTTACAGGAATAATTTTAGAACTCACAATCATTGACGGTATGGCCATAATATTAGAAGGTAGAAAAAAATTCTCTTAATGTGTCAACTGTAGGAGTTTTTACCTATATAGGAAATTGCAAATTGAAAAGCGGTAGATTTTACTATAAGTTTTGTTTGTAGGAGGATCATTTGAGTGATGTTTAATGTATTTGCTTCGTTGAGTCAAATTTCACCGCGTATTGATTAAACGCTACTGAACCGAACTGTGACCATCTAGCTTAACGATTAAGCACGAAACCACGTTGCTGTGGAAGAAGGAATTACTAACAATAGTCAATAAATACACACATTTTATACAGGTACATTTGCAGTCCCCAGAGAGCGGAGAGTGGTTGAAACAGAGAGAGTGTTGCTAGCCATGAAGTCGTAATACTATAACCAGACCAGGCGCCAAACGGCCAAGCTTACCTTATTATTAACTGAGTGCTAAGTGTACCGAATGCTTTCACACGCCCATCATTTAACAGATGCGGACGGTCCACGAAGTCACACTTTCCTAATATGGCGGTAAGTTCCGCGCTAGACTATTCGCGACGTGGAAACCTTGAAGCTCTGCAACCGAATGACGGTGCGTGGCTGTTCACCGGGCACGGCACGGCAGTGTGCTTCCGATGTTCAAAAATAGTCCCTGTAGCCAATCTTACAGGTAGGGAAGAGAAACCGTTGGGGAATCTTAGCCCTTGCGGGCGGCACTGTGTCTCGAACACTGAGGTTGGGACACCTGATTGGAGCGCTTGCTTTTAAATTTAACGGCAACAGAAAATTTTCCATTTTGAGCAATTTTTACATTAACCAAATGGGTAATGTAGAAATTACCCTGTCACTTCGATTCGAGTGTTATCTAAGTAAGCAATCATTCTGTGATGCTCCTTGGTTGGTGACAATTAATAAAACTCCTAAATTAATTGATTTAATTTTGCTACTTTTTACTTAAGGCTCCGTCCGGTCTGTTGTTGGTATCCAGGAGTTCGTAATTTTACTGGCACCTCGAATCTGTAGTCGGTATAACACAATTAATTTTGCTGTGTAGTTTGTTATGGCACAGCCGTAGTGGCCGAGCATTGTGTGCCCTCAAAAAGTCTGTGAGTTACATACGAGAGTCCATATCGATGACGTTTCCTTGAATGGTTCTCACGTTGACACTTGTTAATTGCCCAGCAGTGAAAACCGCAGCAATTTGCGGAAGGGTTAGACTTACGTCACGTTGAACGATTCTCTTCAGCTGTCGTTGGTCCCGTAGTTGCAGGATCATTTTCTAGCCGCAGCGACGTCGGAGATTTGATTGTTCTACCGGATTCCCGATATTCGTGGTACACTCGTCAAATGATCTTACGGGAAAATCCCCACGTCATCGTTACATCGGAGGTACTGTGTCCCATCCGTGGAAGCGAGCGTGCTACCACGTATTAAGGTTACTGGTGATTGCTTCAGTCTGGACAAGTTCATAATGTCTCGGTCGTCAGCAATAAATAGAACTGAAATGTTGCTTTGTATATCTCTATTCCATTTTATATAAAGGGTCATAAACCACTAGAACCTTGGTGATGGAACACGTTTTTAAAGTGTCTTTTACTTTTTAATGAATATGTTAAAAGTTTTAATTTAAGTTTATTATTAGAGTGGCTCAGTTTGTTTTTCTTGAAATTAGTGCTTCCTGCTCACAATAGAGAACTCAAAATGGTCCCTGATGTACAGGAGCTTGGGAGCCACTGCGTTAGCCTTTCCACCATTTTCGACTGAGCAGGCAACTCCAGACCTTTAACATTTTCATTCGTAATAAGCGGCAGAATTTGCATCTCTTTTCTAATAGCCCTACCAGTCAGTTATTGCATATTGATTTCAGATTTTGCATTTTATAACGTTTTCATCTGTTTGTCTCTGGAAGTATTAACTGTTTCAAATTACGTACCAAGTTGGTAATAAACCACATCGATTAGTTTAACTTCATTTTAATTGCGAGTAGATATTTTGCACCTCATTCATATTTATGTCCTTGATGAATAAACTTGTGATTCCGCTCTTTAAGGTTCACTGCTTAGGCCAAGATTTATTAGCGTTTTTAATCCCGTTGCGAACATTTTATCAGTACTGATTCTTAGGGGTGGCGGAAACATCCGGTGAAACCGGTTAAAACAAGTGGAAATCTATATCTATAAATGTGAATGTCTGTTCGGTGTACGTTTATCACGTCTGAACCACAAGACATAAAGAGCTAAAAATTTATAGAGTTACAAATGTCTACCCGGTGAAGCTTTAGGCACAGGTTTATGGCGATAGGATAGCTAATTATCTATTTCTATAAATGTGAATGTCTGTTCGGTGTACGCTTATCACGTCCGAACGACAAGACGCAGAGACTTAAATATTTGTACAGTTACTACAGTAATTTACACCTGAGGAAAGTTTTAGGCACGGTTTTATAGCGATCTGATAGATATTTAGTAATTTGAAGAATATAAGGCGAAATGCGGAACAGTAATTACTCTTTGAAAATTATATTTACACCACTGCAGAGTGAAAGTTTCATTCTGGATTATATTTACTCTTTGAAAATGGTTTTATTAGTTGCATTGTTGCTTGAGGGTTGATAATGATAAAAGGTGGAGTGTATTGGGATGGAAAGTTATCGGTGTATATAAAATTCTACGTGTGTGTGTTTTAATATTTCGCTCTGCAGCGTAAACTACAGAACGCAAACGAATGGTCTGTGTGTAATTGTTGACCGAAGTCTCCCGTTGTACACCATATCAGTTCCATGCCGATAGCTGTAAGGGGGTGGAAGAAATGGTGGTTGAATAAAAATTGGACTGAAGGCCAGCGGTGACGTTTGTGACTATAGCAAGGCGGTTACATACAGCGAAACGTGATGCCACAGACCATGGCTTTGGTCTAGGCGTGTTACAATGTCTTCAGCTCTTTCTCTGTAAGGGTAAGCATATGAATAAGGAAATACAAGATTAAATAAATAGAGCAGTAAAATAGAAATTTCTTTTAATACATCTCTTTAAAAAATCGATATGACGTTTCGCGCATTACATCAAGTGATCGATCTGTGATATTATTACAATCATTATTGCTGAATTTCGTGATTGGATTCTTCGAAACGAGTGCATTTTTACGTGTGATTTTATCTCATAGCACACTACTGAAAGACAGTTTATGTATCATAATCAACGAACACGCGAGCGGAGCCGCGGACTTAAGCTAGTTTTTCATAAATAATCTAAGCAATACGCTAACACGCTTACATATTGTAAACGTAAAATCATAGTGAATGTCTAAGATGAATCTGCTTCCAATCGTAGAAAACAGAACGTACGTACACACACAAGCCAAACGAGTCTAGTGTCACACATGATACTAGGGCACTAGATATTACAAGTGATATATGTTACTCGTCCAAATTTGCTGCTACCTGGACGGAAGTTGAAACCTCTGTCACTAGGTTCGAAAGTCGGCTACAACACCTTGTTTCTGACGCACCGAAATAGATATACACTAATCAGCCGAGACATTATAATCACCTAGTGACTATCGATATACCGGTCTAGGAAGGATGGTAGGAATCTTAGGGTTATACGTCCCGTCGACAGCGTGGTCAGTAGAGACGGCGCTAACGCTAGGATTTTTGGGTAAGGATGAGGGAAGGAAATCGGCCGTGCCCTTTGAAAGGAACCATCCCAGCATTTGCCTGGAGTGATTTAGGGAAATTACGGAAAACCTAAATCTGGATGGCCGGAGGTGGATTTGAACCTCCATCCTTCCGAATACGAGTCCAGTGCGTTACCACAGCGCCACATCGCTCGGTCCGGTCTAGGAGTCAGCAGCTTCAGCCTCACCTGACGTGGACTAATTGCACGACATAATGATGATTCCTTGTAGTGTATTTTCTTCATTTCTGTCTCGCGGTGTGCAGAATAGTGGTAGTACGTCTTTGGGCTGGCAGACGATGCGTCCTACCTGGAGAAATCAATGGGCAAACGCAGTGGCGGTGTTTAAAAATACTGCCCGGAGGAGGTATAAAGTGCGAGTGCCGTGGCGACGCGGACATGACGGATGGGAGGATCCTGTGGACGCGATAGCCGCAATCTCCCGCACGCAAGCCCTCGGCGGCAGCGGGTGATGAATGCGCCCAGCACGCCGGCCGAGAGCGCGTCGGCCCATAATGGGGATTACGCAGATAGAGGTCGCCGCGTCGAAAAAGCGGGCGCCGCCCTGTTGCTACCTGCTGATGAATGAACCGCCGGGGGCAGCCGGATTACCAGAGGTGTCGACCCTAAGCCGTGTCCGTGGGGGATCAGCGCCCAGGAGCTGCAGCGGCGCCCGTGCCGAGGCAGACGACAGGGGGACGCGAAACTCTGCTCGCACCCTGTGACGTCAGCGCAAGTGTCCGGCGCAGCAGCGATAAGTCACCATCGGGGGGCAGAAGGATAGCGCTTGAGGCGCATCTTGTTAAGAAAAGAGAAATGCTGTACACCAGGGGTGGGCAAATGTTCTAATGTGAGCGCGGGCACCCGAGAGCGCTCACTCTGCTTCTCCTCGGGCATTGTCAACACCGTCATAAACTCCGTGTTACGTCACACCGGTAGGCCGCTAACGCTGACTGGCTGGCCGCTACGAGGCAGTGGGCTGTGCAAAGACCTTGTAAACTAAACTAGAACTCCTTAACGGCGCTGCTGTCGCGGGATAATTTGAAGCTTCGACCGGCCACCATGATAGTGGCAAGAGTCAGATATATACGACTGTTGTTAGCAGATAAATCGTGTATTATATAACTACTGCGGTATATATACTCAGTTGGTAGTCACGTCTGTACTGTTTGATGTACCAATGTTCAAATGTTTGTAATTCTATGGGACCAAACTACTTAAACTATGTGTTAGGACAACACACACATCCATATCCGAGGACGATTCGAACCTCCGACGTGGGAAGCCGCGCGATACGATACGTGGAGCTCAAGACCGCTCGGCTACTCATGCGCGGCGTACTGTTTGACTATTGCAGTATACATGAAACACGATGTTGGAGAGCTGCTCAGCGCTTAACTGCGTAAATCGATTTAAGAAAGGAATAAGAAGAAAAAATACTGTCTTCCCATTTATATTTGTCAGGAATACAAGTAGCCCTACTAGCTGTGTTCTGAAATAGTTACTCTTGCTTAATAGGCTGTTAGACAATATAGGGTTGAATGAAATAAATAGCCGGCCGCAGTGGCCGAGTGGTCTGCGGCGTGCCAGTCACGGTCTGTACGGGCGCTGCGGTCGGGATTTCGAATCCCCCCTCGGGCATGGATGTTTATGCCGTCTTTAGTATAAGGTAGTTCATAAGTAGTATGTAAGTTTAGGGACTGCTCACCCCATAGTTGAGTCCCATAACATTTATAAACATTTGAACTTTTTTTTTTTAAATAAATAACGGGCTCTTACAATACTGGTAGCTCTTCGAAACGAGCTACTTTAGGCAGTACTGGTGGACAGGAAGTTCAAAAAGTTTCATTTTATGATTGTGTAAAATAACTATTGGGGGCACGAGATCAGTTGCCTCACTGTAGCTCGAATTTTTGTTTATGAAATTAAGATTAGCAGCTTGTAACACAGAATTTAAAGGTCATCTGCTTTACAAATAGATATAACAACTGAAAAGGATATGCAGACCTGTCTATAGTTCCATGTATGAATGGCACATAGCCAGACTGGAAGAACATTGTGACGTTGAACCCAATGTCGATGATGCTGACTTCTGACCAGTTCACGCTACTGTAAGGTATTTCGCTTACATAATTAAGAATGCTAATATTCATGCTAGATACCCTAATGCTAAAGTTAGATGCACTTAGTTAAGAAAAAGTTGTGGCACACTTCGTGTTCTTAAAAGAATTTGGTAGTGTAAAAAATATAATGTTTGTTAAACTTTTGGAACTTAAATGGGGTCATCAGTCCCTAAACATAACATATAAACTACTTATACACTAACTTATACTGAAGACAGCACAAACATCCATGTTCCGGGGACGATTCGAACCACCGACGGGGAATGGCATCACGCATCGAAGCACAGCGTCTTAGTTCGCTCGGCCACTCCACTGCGGCGGCGTTCTTGTACTCATTTTGGAATGACGCAATGAATTTTTCTTTATTTGTTCCTTTGATACTGTTTTGTGCCCCTGTATGATAAATTGTTATAAACTGAAATTACTTATTCATTTGCTTGCATCTTTGTACAACACAAGACTGGTCTTTCAGGCTATACTTCCTCAAATATCAAGCGAATGTTATATTTCATATTAATCCTTTCATTCCCAGTGTTGTTCCTGAACAACGACGTATTAAAAGTTGATTTTTATCGTATTTTGTTCAACAATCCTTGAGGTTGAATTTTTGTTGATGAACAACATGCTTCAAGTACGACATTTTGCCGCTTGGTACGGCTTGTAGCCACTGCTGAGACATTAATATGTCCATCTTAGAGGTTGTGTTGCGTTGCCGTCTGTACGTGGTTGAGAGTGTGAGCGTGAGTGTGGTTCCTTTTATTTTATTCCAGCAGTGAATTGTCTTGTCTCTGGTGCTGTAGCGATGATTATGCTAGCATTATTGATCTGGCACTGTTAACTATCAACAAAATAACGTCAAAGTAATAAAATACCTCGATACAATCGTCTTTGTTGTGCATGAAATACATGACATAAAAAATCAATAGTTAGAACAAAAGAATTATAACACATATTTTGAAGTTCAGTGCACTGTATTAATAGAGAAAAACACTGAATTTTAATTCCTCCAAAACTGATTTCACAATGTGGGACTGAAAGGGTTAAGTATTCATTGTGTTGTCAAACTTAACTATTGTTTACAGCACAAAAATAGCTTCTAATGCGACTACAAACTCGCAGGTCATCTGTCAATCGTGTATTACCGGCAATCTTCGGCACTGTTGACGATTAAAAGTCATATTGAGTAAATACAATAATGGAGAATCTTGTAGAATTTGACAGTGAAACACATCTCCTCTTCGCTGACTGCGTCAAAACCAGTTTACTACTCCCATATTATATTATCTGTAATTTTTGTTCCGCTTTAAAAAGAAGTATTATATCCAAAGCTGAGCAAATAAACGTAACTATAATTTTCACAGTACTTCTTATATTAAACACACATATTGTGGGGAAAAAATTGTTGTTGTCGTGGTTTTCATTAGAAAGACTGGCTTGATGCAGCTTTCCACGCTACCCTATCAACTCGAAGCCTCCGTAAAGAATGGGCTGCCATCCCCGAGAAACCTTCCAGCACCTCATTGGACACATGCTGCAAGATATGCCGAATAAATAAAGTTGAATGGAAATTGAGCAATACCGCGTGTTTCCTTTCGTGGAAACTGAACTTTTAAAAACCGAACAATTTGGTGATTACAAGCACCGAGGTAAGTCTTAGAAACATTATAGAGCGCAACGGACACGCCCGGGAAATAGGGGAAAATGGCCCTGTCGAAAGTACTTCGAATGGGTGCAATGAAATTGATTAATTTGAATAATGAAAGGGCGAAACAAACTGACTGCGACACGGATAAATAAAAAGTTGACTTACCTCGTATATTGTTCTTACAAAACTGGAAAGAGGAAACAGCAAGCAGCTTGCAGCATGCAGGTTCATAACTTGATTCATTTCAGTAGGTATAAAAATTTTCAGAAATGATAAGTGGGTAGTAATTAAGTTACACAATAATTATAAATGAAGAAAATAAAAAGAAGGGGAAACTAAGTACGAAATGAGAACGAAGAAAGCGAATTTAAGATAAGAAATTATATATTCTCAAAAATTTGAAGTAGAAAAAAAATATTACAGAAAATTAAATTAACATCAATAACGGCGTGCTGCAACGCGTACTTAACGACTGCCTTCTCCAACAGCTTCCTTACCGCTACCTCTCGCAACTGGCTACTCTCCGATGCTCTCTCACAGCCAGAGCGCTTACTTTACAATCGATCTTCCAAATATTACTGTGCCACTTTATATATATATATATATATATATATATATATATATATATATATATATATGTGTGTGTGTGTGTGTGTGTGTGTGTGTGTGGCCAGTTTACAAAAGTCACAATATTCTCTATATTTACAATAAAATATGTACAAGATAACTCATGTACGATGCAGAATGACAAACCGTATTAATAACAATTTTATAAGTATTGTGTGAACACTACTATGGCCTAAATATTATAGAAAATTAATAATGTCGGGACGATAGGGACCTTACAATGCCTGCGATAGTGGAAGCCGTCATGAAGGCTAATTGTGGGCCAACACCTTACTGAATTCCAACATTACCGATGGAGGGCGCCGCCAACTTGCAAGCCATTTTCAGCCAGGTGTGCGGTTTCTTTTGATCACATAGTGTACGCATGGCCCCTACAAGGGTGGGGCTGGGTGGACCCATGGGTCCATGGCCTGGTGCTGATGGAGGCCCGATCCCAGCTCTAAATATTTGCTTTTAATTTCAGTAAAAAATTCAAACTAGAAAAAACGTTTTGAATATTTTTCATCCAACGAAATTTTAGGGGGCCAATTTGTCCCCAGAAGTTCTTATACGTAGTAGCTTGTATGGCAATCCTTCTAGTATTAAATGCCAAGTGGACTAAATAGCAGCTATAAAAACAGGATATAATTAGTTCCTTTTTCCCATGTTACTCTGGTTGTCATACCACTTAGAGATTCGTTCTCGAGTCATGCAGTTGGCGCAGCAATTTGACGTTACTTCTGGCGTGGCTTGAAAAGGAATTAATGGATGAGCTTTCGGTGTAATGCAGTGATAGATTTATTTTTCTTTTCGACAACTTCCTGATAAGCTAAAATAGGCCCCCCCCCCCCCCGAAAAGCCTCATTATTCACCTAATTCCTGAAAAAGTAATTCAAAAGTATTTTGAAGTAGCTCCTTCGAGATTTCTATTAAATAAAATTTAATATTGTGTCTGATTAAATAGATCTGCTCCTTTAGTTCAACTAATGTCGTAAAGCTTCACAAGCGTCATAACTGGCTGATTTTCCCCTCCTCCACCCTCCTCGGCCCCCATCCCCCGAAACCAAATTTTGACTACTGGCCTGCTGTTGCCATTGTAAGTAAAGTCTCAATTTTAAGTAAAATAATTTTATAAATGAAGTTTACCGTATCAAATTTATACCTTATTACAGCAAGTTAGAGTACATTCTAAAAGAAGCATGATTAACTAGGAAAGTACTTGGGCTCGAACAAACACATATACACCAAAATCGAATGAGAGGTAATGTAAAGATCCCTTATTGCACTAGTGATACTCCCGCATCTGCAAAACTCTGCAGTCGTCTGTTAGAGGCCTCTGCGTGTGCCTTGCCACATTGCACTTTCACCTGTCGGTTCGCCAGTAGGGACGGTGCAGTGTGCCTCCGAACTTTCGTTTTGTGATGTTATTTGTGTGGCGAAGCGTCAGATGGGGCGGCGATTGCTGATCAATCCTGCTAATGTATTGCGATTAGTTGAGATGAAGTTGCGAAGAACCCTTCTTCGTGAAGATGGTATTAGTGTAGAAGATGACTCATTCGCATGTTTTCTCGTATCTTTTATGGTACAGAAATATGAGCATAAGTTAGATACTGTTGTTACACTAACGCATAATGATGATAATAGGGATGATAATGACGAACAACTCATTGCAAGCGGTAGTGCTACGGTAAGTGCGGGAAGAGGCGATGAAAGCAGTGGCGGTGAATACCAACAGTCTTCCGAGAAGAAGGTTAAAGTTGCAACTATCATCACGACTTTTGATGACAATTCGCTAGAGAACATGTACGATGATTATTACATAAGTTATAGTTGAGATATCTGCATTACGTATGACGTCTACAATTATATCTACAGTGATATCTAGAGCATCATTGCAGAGTTTTGCATAAAACCGACACCCACCAGCACATTGAGGTGCACGTAGAGATCCTGTAAGCAAACGTTCATACATATATGTTTGTTCGAGCCCATGTACTTTCCTTGTAAGATATAAACTTGCAATTACAAACTACTGCACACAACAGTAAAAGAAAAAGACATGGTGGGGGTGTCTCTGATTCTGGGTCCCAGGGCCCGCAACTAAATTTGGGGGTCATGAGTGTACGCAGTATTTCACTGACTACACGGTAATCCAGATTTGGCTGATGTCCCATTGTTGAGACGCCCGCCGCAGTGGTTTCGGTAGTGCACGTGAGCGCTCTTCCCCCCTCCAGCGCCTTCAGCTGGCAGACCGCAGCGTGGCGAGCCCTTTCGTCCTCAGACGCGCATTAAATCACACTGCCTCCCTGCTCCCTTAAAAGGGCCCGGCCCTTGCAGCGGGAACATCTGCCCCGCCACCTGGCCCGGCCCTAAATTTCACACGCACTGAGCTAAAGCCAAACAGTTGTCCTTTTTTTGCTCCCGCCCAGCAAACACGAGGGCCCGTTCGCTTAACACCGGGTCCTCGCGCGCGGCTTCCGGGTCGAGACGACGCCCCTATCTTCATCACGCCACCCCTCGCATACCTGCCAATTAACGGCGAAGCCGTCTGGCTGTGCTTGCTCTGCACGGCCGTGTACACACGGAGGCGGGACGCCTCGCTCTCCGTACTTCACCCTCGCGATCCCGAGAGGAGGTCTCCGAGGTGGTACACCGCTCGACATAAAAAATGCAGCACCGAGAAGTAGCGGAGATATGGGGGTCCGCAATGTGTGAGGAGAGAAGGAGCAACTCACCCCTCCTGGAATTCTGGAGTCTTCTTTCGGTAAATATGTCCTCAGGCTGGTAGCAACTAGGCGTCCTCTGTCACCCCGTTTACGTGAGCTCCCAAAACCGAATTTTGCTTTCGTCTGGCCAGGTAAACACTCAATAAGCGATTCTTGAAATCCATTTCTGTAAAGCATTTTTCCAGTTCCCCGATCGATTTTCGTGTCCGTGAAAATGCAGCCGTTTTTGAAGTTTTCTTGACTTGTCAGATTCTGTTTCTTTGTTAACTATTTTCAAATGTTTGTAAATTTATCGGACCAAACTGCTTACAAACTACTTAAACCTAGGTAAACTAAACTAAGGACAAAACACAGACCCATGCCCCAGGGAGGATTCGAACCTCCGACGGCGAGCAACCGCGCGCTCCGCAGCGAAGCGCCTTAGACCGCTCGGCTACTCCACCGCGGCTAACAATTTTCGGCAATATAAGGAGAGAGTGACTTTTCTAAAGTGAAATAAAAGTATAAATGTTAGTGTGAGCATGAATCCGTGTATTTAAGTAAACAAATATAGCGATTGTGCTGACTATATCACTAACTGAATCAGCTGTTTTACAGCCGCCATATTAAGTGGGCTAGGAAATCCGATTCAGGCTGTAACATGTAAACACGACAGCGAGAAACGGTTTACGAAATTCGGTTTCCGTCTTCCGGAAGATGTATTGCTTGTAAACGTAGTGTAAGCACCTCTGTCTTGGGTCTCCTCCACTATTTTCTTGAAAGTACCATACTTCCGTCTCGAAAGGCAGGTCAGGACAGATGCTAGTGAATCCAATTGAATGATATAGATAAGAAATCTGCAGGGTGCAAAAATTGGCGATAGACCCTTATTATGATATGGCCACTAAAAGACATCCGTTTAACTTCAGTTACACGATGAATCACTCAAACTTTGAGGCCGTAAATTCAAATAAATACCTAGGAGTAACAATTAAGATCAATTTAAATTGGAAATAACACATAGAAAATATTTTAAGGAAGGCGAACCAAAGACTACGTTTCAATGGCAGAGCTCTTACAAGGTGTAAGAATTCTACAAATAAACTGCCTACACTACACTTGTGCGATCTATTTTGGAGTATTGCTACACATTGAGGAATCTACACCAGATGGGACTAACGGCGATTTAGAGAAACTTCAGAGAAGGGCAGCTCGTTTTGTATTATCGCGATATAGGAGAGAGAGTGTCACGGAAATTATGCACGAGTTGGGGTAGAAATCATTAAAAGAAAGGCGTTATTTGTTGCGACGAGATCTATTTACGAAAATCCTTTTACCAACTTTTTCTTCAGAATGCGAACATATTGTTAGCACCCACCTACATAGGGAGACATGATCATCGTCATAAGACAAATCAGATAAAAAACAAAAAGATTTAGGTGTATTAAAGAATGGAACTACAGAGAAATATAATAAATGTGGTTCGATGAACCCTTTGCCATGTGACTTGCAGAGTATCCATATAACTGTAGATGTAGAATGCTGGGGGAGTGAATACGAGGTATGTCCACAAAATAAGTTCCGTTTGGTTATATGAAAAAATATTTATTGGACAAAAATCTACAACTGTCAAACTACATTTCTACAAATCTTCCGAAATTTTGTAGGCACTGTCATAGCGTGGCACAAGTTTTTGCATGCCTTCTTCATAGAAGTTTGTCGCCTATGTATTCAACCAGGTGGTAACATGATCTTTCAGCTCGTCATCATCGTTGAAGTGTTGACCGCCAAGGACAGAATTTAGGCGTAAGAAGAGATGAAAGTCGCTAAGAGCGATGTCAGGGCTGTACGCTGAATGATCAAACACGTCCCAGTCAAGTTACCGTAAGAATTGTTTGGTCACATTCACCGTATGAGGTCGGGCATTGTCGTGGAAAAAAGACGACACCTTTTGACAGTCATCCTCGGCGCTTGAACTGTATTGCGCGGCGCAATTTCTTAGTGGTTTCGCAGTAATCATATGCATTGATTGTTTGGCCTCGTGGTAAGAAATCAGTCAGCAAAATGTCTTTTCTTAAAAAAAAAAAAAAAAAAAAAAAAAAAAAAAAAAAAAAAAAAAAAAAAAAAAAAAAACCACCCCTCGGTGCACATGTCGTTTCGAGGTCTCAAGATTTGTTAGGCTTAAATGAAGTGTGCCTTTGTACCATTGATTGCCGTTTTGTTTCAGGGGTGTCGTACGATAACCAAGTTTTATCCACCGTGACTATCCGAGAAAGAAAACCATCGCCTTCTTCATTGCAGCATGTCAAAAACTGAAGTGCCCTGCCCAGCCGTTGTTTCATGTGTTGTTCAGTGAGAATTTTGGATACCCATCGTGAGCAAAGTTTTCGAAATTTCAGTTTTTCAGTAACAATTTTACGAATTGGTGATCGTGAGATTTGTGGAACTTTCATAGCAGGGGCACTAAGTGTAAACGTACGGTAATGCTTAATCTTTTGTTCATTTGTGTGAACCAGTTCATCAGTAACCACAGACGGGCGTCTACTTCGTTCTTCATCGTGCACTTGCCACGTCCTTCATTGAACAGTCTGACCCATCTTGTAACCACTGAATCACTCATAGCATTTTGTCCGTAAACCTCGCAGATTTGCCGATGAATTTTCTTTGGCTTAACTATCCTTGCATTTAGAAAACGAATCACAGATCTGATTTCACATACGGCGTCATTTTCAATTACGGCTGACATTATAAAGAAGCACTAAAAGGCACACGTCTGCATTAGCGATCTGAAAATGGCGTACACGTCTTCTCCTTGAGTCAGAGTAACTGTCGCGCATGCTCGGGACTGTTATCGTATCGCTGGCGCGGATAGAAATAGAAACGGAACTTGCTTTGTTGACGACTCCCGTATTATGAATAGTTGCGTGTTGTGTTTTGTGCAACTGACCTTCGCCTTCAAAGTTCCTCTTCACGAAAATTTCCTGCTACTATAAGTGGTTCCGTTAATTACGTCCTGACTTTCTTTACCTTCTTCCTTGGCATTGTGTTGACTTTATCTATGAACATCTCTTAACTGTGAAAGCAACTGTCGCGCAAGAATCAAACGTGAGATTTTAATTTTTTAATTTTTTTTTTAAATTTATTACTTTATTTTTTAAATACTGATGAAGAGTTTTGTTAAAGAAAAGATTATGAAACAGAAAAAATGAACCTTAACTAGTGAAATGCCTCTTCTATGACATTTTACTTGTACTACTTTCACAATTGATGACGGAATTTTTTTTTCTTTGTAGCGTGATTAACAGAAAACTTTTTTCCTTACTAAATAAATATTTTTCTGTAATTATGTTTTGTTCTCCATTTTCTCTTAACCGCTTATAACTTTTTATTTCTTTTCTTAACATGAGTGTGGACTTGGATCCGTTCCGCTGAACCAGACATCTCTTCTGATCCGTTTTGAGAAAATGTGGAAGCAGTATGGATTCCTACACCCCAAAAACACATCCAGAGCCTTTCTGATTCATTGCCGAGGTGTGTATTAGCGATTATAACGAGCAAGGGCGAAAACTTTCAATACCGATTTCACCGTGTGCCGAAGTTCACATGGATCTGCATTTTCGTACTACGTGTTATCTCCCAAATAAATTTGGCCGCGATATCTCCGATCCTTCTAAGTATTCCATTTCAGACAACCAGCAGTGTATAAAGGTCGTACCGTAAACGGGGCGCGAATGTTCCTGAGTTGGAGATAAACTCGGGTGATTCATGTTACTGCGCGTAGGGGCACTGTTAGGAGGGTGGGGCGACTGTACCCCGGTAGCAAGAGGTCCGCGCGGATCCGCAGTATTTCTTATTATGCGGATAAAATTGTGAGCGACGCGGATATCCGCGTGTTACATGCGGATAAAGAGCGAGGTATCTGCCCATTACGTCTATCGAAATGTTAGCTGAAAACTTCAAGCCTATGGAAATTCTTGGAATCTTTGCAGGGTCCAAGTAGAGCGTAAGTCTATTGTCCTCATCCCCTGGCCACAGCGGACGCAGCTGTACCCGAGGAACCTGATCCGAATCCGTTTAAGCGACCGTGTCTTATCTGCGGTCTGCCAAGTGCTCATCTGGTTGACAAACCGGTGTCCACTGTTCACCAGAGGTACCATGCAAAATTTCCGCTGCCTTAAGTTAGCGCTAAGTAATGACCGAGCGACAACATATATCGTAGTGAATACAGTGACAATTCTTTTTTAAAATGAAAACGACATTAATGGATACTATACCGTGTAAAGTGAAAAGAGGTGATTTGACATTAGTGAAGGAAAACAAATTGAAATTGTCAATTTGGAAAAGAAAATGGATACGTATTTGCTGGGAAGGAAAAGATCAACCATATAGTGGTCTGGTTTGCGTGTAAAAAGTATACTCTTACACAGGACACAAAAGTGGAACTTCAAATTTGCTGAAACATTCGTTTGAGACCGGACAAAGTATCATAATTGTTTGTAATCTTCCCGGGTTTGCAGCCGGATACTAACGTCAACTTAAGTTGACTTTAGTATCCGGCTGCAAACCCGAGAAGATTACAAACAGTTATTACGCCGGGAAAACCTTTGTGGTCACAAGTATCATAATTACTTATTTAAATAACAAGACAGTTGAAAAAGTTCCTGAAGTTCTACCAAATTTGAAGACAACCGCGACCGAAAAACTTTTCAGTCTTGTCAGCAAAGACATTTTACAGTTCGAATTTGTGTGTGGATATGGGTTTCTCGAGACGGCACCGTTTCGTATTGATGTGGGGGCATATTTCCTTATGTATGTGTCTTACAGTCATAATTATGTCAGTAACCGTCGCGAAAGTGAAAGCAATATGTTGGTAAAATTTCATCGCAACCGAATGAACGGTACAGCCACGCATGAAACACGAACAAACATCCATGTTTATGTATAAGATAAATGGTGACGGAAGAAATAGAGATTGACCATGGTATTTTAAAGCAACTTTCATAATCAGATACGGAGTACAGTGAAAGTAACGTATTTAGGAAGATTTAGATTGTATAGGCTGGCCGTAGCTGCAGCCGACATTCTCTTTCTGCTGACAGTTGCCATTTAGAAGTAGACGGAAGTTTTAACACTTGAAATGTCATGCTTTGCTTTGTGTCACATAACCTCTTGTACGTTAATGTGGGAGAAAGAAAGTGTCCTTTTTTGAAAATCCGAATGAACCGTCCCCTTTTTTATTATTATTATTTTTTTATTATTTTTTAAAATGTAAACAAAGTAAAATTTCTATGCCGATCAGTATTAACCACTGAAATTTAAGAAGATGCCTGTATTATACCGCTGACCTAGTGCTCCGACCACACTGACTCCGAAGCGCTACTGTGTGTGTCCGGAGCGCCAATGTTTTCGTGATTTGAATAGCCTGTTTTGGACTAGCTACAGACCGCCGCGGTGAAGTAGCCGAGCGGTCTAAGGCGCCTCGCTGCGGACCGCGCGGTTACTCGCCGTTGGAGGTTCGAGTCCTCTGTGGGGCATGGATGTGTGTGTTGTCTTTAGGTTAGTTTACCTAGGTTTAAGTGGTTTGTAAGCTACGGACTGATGACCACGCAGTTTGGTCCGATAGATTTACAAACATTGGAATTTTTGAGGTACAGAACAGTTACCGTGATTCGAGAAGTCAAAAGTACTTACGATGTCGCAGAAATGACACTCTAAAAACAATCACATCATTAAATACCATGATTTAAAATAATAATATCTTTGGTTGCGGATAACGAACTTGCGGATACGGATAAAGCACTGCGGATACGGGCCTTGCTGATCTGGTACGGATGCGGATAACACTTTTCTCATCCGCGAATACCTCTGCCGGTAGCCTTTCCGCGCCGGCGAGCCGCCGCGACCGCTGCAGCCGCCGTGTAACAGGCGATTGCCGCCGGCCTCTGTGCTGGCGAGGCTAATGCGGTTAATGGGGCGAGCCGGGTGTTGTGTTTCGCCTGGCTCACCTCCCCCGCAGGGACAGGTGGCTGTAATGACTCAGCCGCAGTGAGTCAGGAGGCGTGTTTGCGAATCGTCTGCGCCACGCGTGTCGGTAGCGCGCAGGTGACTCACGGAAGGGGTTGCAGTCGCTGGCGCCAGACCCGTCGCTCGGCGTGTGTTTTTTTGCGAGGGCGTGTCATCGGTACCCTTCCGGGTAGTGTCGTGGGCGGGAAGATCGTTTTCGTGAATGACTGTTTATCATGTATCCCAAACTTTTAATTTTTCTAGTTTTACTATAACTACAGTAACACCGCAAATGTAAAATATGTAGAACGCACGATTACGTAAGGCTACGGCCACACCGGACGCACCTTGCTTAGCGCCTAGATACCTCGCGGCTCGCCAGGTGCCTCACCTTGCTAAACAAACAGCAGTGGTCTTATGGGACCGGCCGCACTGAACGACAGGCGTGTTGCTAGGCGAACGGTCGTGTTGGTTCTTCCTGGCGTGTCGCCTAGTGGCTTGAAGATTGTATCACCAGATAAACGCTGTGATTTCGTTTGTTTCATCACTACCATGGGTGACGCAGCTCTGATTTCGGCTGTATTCAAAATGGAATGTTAGTGGAATCCCGCTCATGAACTCCACAAAAATTGTAATAGTTCTAAAGGAGATGTGGGTTGGTGTCGCAGTGGAAATTGGCAGCTCTGGTAAGTTTTATTTTTGTTCATGAAAGCAACTACAGGTTAATTAAAACAGAGAAAAAAAAAGGCGTTCCACTTTGTGTACAAGCAAAAGCCACCAGTTGTTGGACCTTGAGAGAAAAAAGATTGAAATACTGGAGCAAGAAATCGACAGAGTTTGTTACCATACGTGGCTGAATTTCCACATTTGCAAAAAACTTTACTGAGAAGCAAAATTCAAAATTTAATTGTTACAGAACTTCAATCGGTTCAAGAAGGCATTTACCAGCCGTCTTCGGACACCCTTGCAGCCAGTACAGCCGGCCGCGGTGGCCGAGGGGACTGAGGCGATCCAGTCACGGTCAGCACGGCCACTACGGTCGGGGGTTCGCATCCCCCCTCGGGCATGGATATTTGTGCCGTCCTAGTTCGTAAGTAGTTCATAAGTAGTTTGTAAGTTTAGGGACTGATGACCCCGTGGTTGAGTCCCATAAGCTTAACAAACATTTGAACATTTTGAACAGCCAGTACAGGAACAAGAACAATCACTTAATTTTATCATTTCCGACAACAGTACTTCAAATGACATTGTGTTGTTGCAGCCTCTCAAACCATTCCCCGAACAATTGCTCCATAGTGTAAAATTTTCTAAAACCTAATTTACATTCACAAGAAATCGGAAAAGGCATAAGAAAGTTTCTCCTTACTGACTGATTTTGTAATATTCATGTATCCAGAACAACTTCTTTAAAAATAAAAAAATTAAATATATGCACTAAATTTGTATTTACTCACATTAATGTTATCACTAGCCGCTGTACAGGAGATATTTTTAGCTCTGTAATTAGTATCTTGTTTTTGTACTTTTCTGTAATAGCCAAGAGAACGATGTCGAACGATTTTACAGTCATTCGTAAGTAACCAAAAAATTAATCTGGAAACTTTCGAAGTTGTTTGTACAACACGTTGAATTCACCACGTTCACTCCCCTCACAATTGATACTATGTACCCAGCATGACGGTAGTTTCCGTAACAGTTCATATTTCAAAGAAATATTTTCTGCCAGAAGCATTTTCCGACCGGAAGAGACATTTCGACAGTGCGAGCGAGCGAGCAACACGCCTATGGCGACTGGCATCGCTTGATGTTCCGGTTTGGCCAGCAAGCATCCATGCGCTTGGCGCCAGGTGAGTCACGAGGCATCTAGGCGCCAAGCGAGGCGCGACCGGGATGGCCTTAGCCTAAAAGAGATGGCCTACAGGTCCTAATCTTACAAGGTTAAATAAATCTGTAAGTTTTTAATTCATAAAAGGCAGCGACCAGATGCATGTAATAATTTATTTATTTGTGAGGACCGATTTCGGGCGCTCGAGTGCCCTTCTTCTGGTCTCTATACAGGCAAACAAGTTCATTGGTATTACAGTAAAGCATACATAACGTGAAAAGGTCGGTTGCAGAAATTTGAAAGTGTGAGTATGAAAGCCTTATATCTGTACGGACTATTAATCGGATATAACGGTTATCTCTTGGTGATGTTAGCAGTGGACGATCTTGACCTTGTCTAGTTTTAAGGGTTTCTGTTGTCTGAAATGACGTCCAGGTATTGGAAATTACACTTCGGGACATTCCAATAGCTGCAGCCACCTCCCTCTGTGTCTGCCCCGCTTCCTATGGCTCTCCCTGCAATAGCTTCGGTTAAGTGACGTTCTTGTTGGTGCATTGCACTATGTGCTTACTACACTATCTGAACCCAACGGTTTGTATAATTCGTTTGGTAGAATAACCACAAGCCAACCCCTCTACGGCCACTTTCTGTTGTCACCACTATCTCGTTTGCCGTAATGTTATCTCGCCGGCCGCGGTGGCCGAGGGGACTGAGGCGCGCCAGTCATGGTCTGCACGGCCACTACGGACGGTGGTTCGAATCCCCCCTCGGGCATGAATATTTGTGCCGTCATTAGTGTTAGCTGGTTCATAAGTAGTTTGTAAGTTTAGGGACTGATGACCCCGTAGTTAAGTCCCATAAGCTATACAAACATTTGAACATTTGAACAATGTTGTCTCAACTCCGTAGGACCGACAGAAAAAAACGTCAAAGACCCAATACCATGTGACCTGCGCCTTCCATTTCTACTAGACAGCTAACTCTGAGACCACGAGGTCTACCATCTTAGTCTCCGAGTCATCCATAATGTATGTAGGTGTCGCCGTGGTGGAGTAGCCGAGCGGTCTAAAGCGTCTCGCTGCGAAGCGCGCGGTTGCTCGCCGTGAAGGTTCGAGTCCTCCCTGGGGCATGGGTGTGTGTGTTTGTCCTTAGGTAAGTTTACCTAGGTTTAAGTAGTTTGTAAGCTACGGACTGATGACCACGCAGTTTGGTCCGATAGATTTACAAACATTTGAACATTTGATTTGTATGTACGTGTCGCCACCTACGGTTCAGAAGTCACCAGAAGGAAGAGATACGATGTCTCTCATAACTGTCAGGCGTCTTCCTACAGTTTGATGTAGCACTGAAGAAATAATTAAAGAGTGAAGTCACCTTGAATATTAGAATACACTGTTCTGTACGTCCAGACATCAATAATTACTTTTGGTATCAAATTTATTATTTAACTACTTTGTTTTTCATTTCAGTATTTGACTTATAGCAAAACGTATTACAGGACTCAAAATAAATAAGTGTAAAGTGTAAAGAAATAGAGATCCTTTCTTATATAAGCAACAGCTGGACAAGCACCGGGAGCAGACACTTCCAACATCTGGGAATAGACATTAGGGGCGAACTGAAATGGAAAGTCCATATAAAATCATTTGTGAGTCAGGCGGATGCCAGACAGATTCATTGGAAGAATCCTCAGGAAGTATAAAAGGCAATAAAGGAAGTAGGTTTCATAAATCTCGTTCGGCCAGTGCTTCAGTATTGTTTATCAGTGTGGGACCCGTAACAGCTAGGGTTGATAGGGGAGCACCAAGTCTCGTTATTAGCTCGTATAGTAAGCGCAGAAGCGTCACAGAGATGGTTAGGAAACTCCAGTGTCAGACTCTGGAAGAGACCCGTTCAATATCGCGATACGAGCTTCTGGCAATCTTCCAAAACAAAATGTTTCATGAACAGCCAACCTATATATTGCTACCTCTTACGTATATGTCGCGAAACGACAAGGATAAGGTAAGAGAGATTAGGGCCTACCCTGAGGCACACAGCCAATCATTTATAACGCGAACCATACTCGACTGAAGTAAAGTGACGATGGTATACAAAATATCCGCCATCACACTCGCTGAGTTGGCTTCCGGAGTGTGGTTATTGATGTAGATCGTTAAAACCAAGTTCGATCATATACTGATGAAGTAGTTCGTGAATACCAAATTGGATCATATACTAACGCAGTGGTATATCAAACACGTAGTTGCCAGTATTAAGCAAATGTTTGTATAGCTTATGGGACTTAACTACAGGGACATAAGTCCCTAAACTTACAAACTACTTACGAACTAATGTACACTAAGGACTGCACAAATATCCATGCCCGAGGGGGGATTCGAACCCTCGACCGTACAGTATTAAACTGAAAATACCTCTATATGGTTTACAGATATGGTGTCTGTTCTTTCAGACTTGTTCGCCTTAACCAGTTAGGCTATCCAGGCACGCTTCCCTTCCTGCCCACATTCTGAACATGGCGCACACTACTATCGCTGTGCCCCTTTCCCATTACCACATCATGCTCACAACCTACACTGTATTTTCGCAAGGTATCGGATTTACTTATGCATTCAAAACTGTTCAAATGCTTGTTAAGTTTATGAGACTTAACTGCGGGGTCATCAGTCCCTAAACGTACAAACTACTTTTGGACTACCTTATACTAAAGACAGCACAAGCATCCTTGCCCGAAGGAGGATTCGAACCCCCGACGGGGAGCGGCCTCGCGCATCGGAGTATAGCGCCTCAATGTGCTTGGCCACTCCACCGCGGCTTTGTGCATCTGCACAGAAATTGTCGATTGTCAGTAGGGGGAATAAACAGAATTACAGATATGGTGTACATTCTGTCAAACATTACGGGGTAATTGTTATTCTTCTTAGTTCACAAAATTCCAGATCAAAGAACGTAAATGTGGGGTTATGGATTTGCCTTGATGCAAAACACTTATTATTTTCATACCCAAAGTAGTTTCGGCAGAAATCTCGCCATCCTCAGTGGGTTTTGTATTTAATCTAAAAGAATACATTATTGTATGTTAGTGTGTACCAATTGTTTTTGTTTTCGGTTGTAGTATGGTTTGTTGTGTTTTCTGTATGTTCCCTCTTGCGTTTTTTAATGTCCCGTGTTTGTGAGTTTAGGTGGGTGGCCATTGGTGTGGTCTTTCTTTTTTATCTTGTTATTCACCTTGTCTATGCTGTCTGTTATGTATTCATTTACAGCAGCAATTTATTCGATTATGTCTAGTTCCTGTCTGTAGTTCCACGCGGATCCACAAGGCCACATTTGTAACGCAAACACGAACGAACAGAAAAGATTCAAATCACAATGATTGAAAGGACGCAAAGCTAGCGTAATTTACATCTAAGGAAGTTTCTTGAGGCTACATCTCGTGCTTTGTCACCCATTAAATCGATAGTCGTACGCTGAAATGCGAAACGCTAGGAAAATCAAGTAGAATCAAAATGCCTTTTTTTTCTTTTAATTTAATAGGAATCGTCTTATTATTTTTGCTTATAAGAGAACAGAACGGGGCAATTTATTCCCCTTTGCAGGGTGTTATTTGACATTCTACCAATATGATGGTGTAGGCGCTACGTTTTAGAGCCTCTGGTACGAGGCAAGCCCGATCCAGTGTGAAATGAAATACAGCGGAAGGACCATTCAAGACCATTCACCTCTCTGCAAATCAGAAAGCGTAACTGGCGCACGTCAGTCAAGGGAAAGCGGTTTCTGGCACCTGACTTATATTCGCTCTCTTCCAAGGGCCGTGGGAAACAATTTATGTCATTACGTAATCGCTGTCGTAGATAGAAAAGTACCCAACCCGCACGTGTGCCGCCTTCCACCAGCGCGAAGTCGCGACTGCTACTGGTGAAAGTATCACTCACTCAGGCATTCCACGTAGCTTCCCACTGCTTGTGTTAGTATAAATACCCACAAGTTACATGATAATATTAACTGCAATACACTTTCTTGCTTAGTAGCACTGGATTAACAAATAAGTACGAGTCGGGATGGGAGATGGGGGAAGGGGACAGAGGGGGAGGAATCAGAAATTTAAAGACTAAGAAATAAAGAAAATCAGTTCATAATACCAATCTATTTTTCAGTATAATACCCGTGTACACTAATACACTTCCGGTACACTCAGTTAACTCCTGCAAACAATTCAAATAAAAATCTTTGATTTCGGGTCAAACAAAGCGTTCACGGCATCAAGCACTGCATCATCATTGTCAAATTGCCCTTCATTTTATTAAGGTCTTTTTTTTTTAGGTTTAGAAAAAGGAAAAAATCTGAGGGAGCCAAATATGGACCAAATGACGGTTGACGTATCAGTTCGAACCCACAATCATGCAGAGTTTCCAGTGTTGCGAGGACTTTGCGCCTCGCTGCATTGCCCTGGTGCAAAAGAACCCTGCGCGGCAAATTTCTACGCCTTTTTTTTCTTTATCTCTTCTCTCACACGGTGCGGTAGCGTGCACTACTATTATGCATTCTTAGTTATGCCATTTTGCAAGTATTCCACCGTAATTGCCTCTTCGGCATCCCAGAAGGCCGACATCATACAATTGACCGCCGATTTTTGTACCAGGAATTTTGGGGTAGGGGATGAAAGATTTTTCCGTTGTTGTGTCTGTCATTTTGTATCAGGATCAAAGTGGTGAACCCAAATTTTGTCCATTGTCACATACCTTGCGAGAAAGCCACTCTTCATCCGCTTCAAACTGATGGACGATTTCTTCACAACACTGAACAGCTCTCTTTTCTATTCCGCATTCAAGTCTTTCGGGACCCATCGACATGAAACTTTCTGAATTCTCAAAATAACAGTACAATGTCCTGAGCACGCCCGTGGAAGCTTCCAAATGTGCTGCATATTGTGCATCTTGTTTGTAGTTTCCGTTATTGTGGACTCGAAACACTTTTCACTGCACAATATACGAGGGACATTCCGAAAGTAACGTCCAGTTAAAACAAAAACATCCAAAACCAGACTTGTTTTCAACGCAATTCTTTTATTGACATCCCTTCCATCTTTCTCTACTTTTCTGCATCATCTCCATACTTATTCAGACATTTGTCATATCGTTCAACCTACTTTTGAATGAAACATCCCGGCAGATTAAAATTATGTGCCTGATCCGGGACTCGAACCTCGGACCTTTGCCTTTCGCGGAGTAGCGTTCTACCGACTGAGCTGTCCCGACACGACCCACGATGCGTCCTCACAACTTTAATTCTGCCAGTACCTCGCCTCCTACATTCGAGGTACTGGTAGAATTAAAGTTGTGAAGACGGACCGTGGGTCGTATCAGTATAGCTCAGTCGATAGAGCGGTTGCCGGCGAAAAGCAGAGGTCCCACGTTCGAGTGCCGGTTCCGGCACACAATTTTCATCTGGCAGGAAGTTTCATATCAGCGCACACTCCGCTGCAGAGTGAAAGTTTCATTCTGGAAGCTTTTGAATGCCTAAGTCGTAGAAATCGACCGCCTTCAAATTTTCAGACACAATTCTGTACAACGTTGTTCTTCTCACCTTCGGGAAATGCACTTCTAAACGTGAAATAGTGAATCGTCGACCGTCACAAATTTTGTCGTCAGTTGCATGAACCAACTCATCTGAAATCACGGATGGTCGGCCGGAGCGTGGTGTATCGTGCACGTTTCCCCGTCCTTCATTAAAGGCTCGCATCCACTTGCGCACTTTACTGTCACTCATAATGTTAGGACCGTACACTTCGGTACTCTGCCGATGGATTTCTGCCGCTGAAATGTTTCTTGCAGACAAAAACCGTTTCACTGTCCTTACTTCACAATCGGCGAGCTTATTGACTGTCTTACACATTGTGAACTGACACTATCCACAGCACACAGCTACAGTAACAACGATACTGGCGGAGTTTAACGCGCAAGGTATGCCAGGAGTCGGCGCGCATGCGTGTTTTGTCCTTGGCGCCGCTTTCAAATATTTACGGCGAATCGGACTTTACTTTTGAAAAACCCTCGTACGTTTCTCTAAAGGTAGAAATTGTGCAGTGAAAATTATTTGAGCCATAACAACAGAAACAAGACACAAAAGTCACTAACGAATAGGAAAGGAAAACGTTATTTCCAAACACAAATAATAACAAAACCACGTCTTAGTGTTGGATCTGGGAAGCTGTATACCACAATAGTAAAGTGAGATAAAGGGTTGACACGGTGTTGTAAACTAGACCTGTAACTAATTCTGGTTGAAAACACAGGACACACCCTATGTAAACAACAGTAAAACAAAAAGAAAGTCTCTTTGAAGATGCCACAACTGTGTCGAAACATGTTTCGGTGTCCCAAAAAGACTATACAGTATATGCTGTATACTTGCAATAGGTGGGCCGTTTCACTATTATTCTACTGCAGATATTGACAGCGAGCTTTAAAAATGCAATAAAATGGAGTAAAACCTTTTTAATATAATTTTAAGTGTATGTGTGTGTTGTCCTGAGAGCAGAGAGACTGGTTCTCAAATCTTTCCGTAGTCTCTCAGTTTTCACTTCCTAGCTGTTTCTCCCCGTTCACTCGTTTTCTTTCCCGTAGAGCCTGACAAAAAGACTTGCCTTCCTCCACTGAGAGCGAAAGGGAATTTTTAAGACGCCCTGGAGATGGGCGAGAGTGTCACGCCGTCGATGTCTATAAACAGTACGACCTGCTGCCAGCGAAGTTGGACATAATCTTAAGAGAGGAGCCTTGTTTCTTA